>ML780203.1:0-77450 GCA_009831015.1 Picea engelmannii
AATCACGCGCGTTGAAGTTAAGTTGATATATGCTCACACCTTAAAAATTTCTAAGTTGGTTACTTATGCCTTGGCTTTGTTGTTGCCTGATTGGTTAGTATTTAAGTTCTATTGAGCCTTGAAATTTTAGGTCATGTATGAAAATTCAATATATTGAAATATGCTTGGGATGTTGGTTATTTAGTTATTTAGTTAAGTTGGTATATTTTGATTGATGGTTTAAACTCAGTTAAGTTGGTATATTTGGATGATGCATTGTCAATGTTTATATTTTCTTTTTACGCGTAATGTATGGTCAATGTAACGAATGGTTGTTAGTTATTACCTCCCGCACCAAGAATTTTTATAAGGAGTGGTTATTAGATATTATTCCTCATGCCCCATGGAATAAATGTTGAATCGTGTTTACCACTGTGCCTCAATTTATGAGGTAGCGTGATTGTTTAGGTTCTAGCCTTCTCACACACATTAATTAAGTTGGCTTGTGAATGTTCTGAAAATGCTTACTCTCGAGCGCAATGATTTGAATTACTGATGTAGGATTGTTACATTGACGGTTACACTTGTGCCCTGGTTAAGGATTTTAGGATCAAGGGTGGTGACAATCCCCTTCCCTCCTTTGGCCTAGCATGACCTCCTGGTCTAGGATCATTCAAGTCGTCGAACTGAATGGTTCGTTGGGCTCCTGATGGAATCAATTTCAATTTGACACAGGCCCTTTATACCTCCTCGACACTCGCTATGTGGCACCCGCAGAACCTCTCCTTGCGCTTTCATCTCTTGCAGCAATGGGTGCTAGCTCTCGAGGCTAGACTTCCTCGCTGATGTGACCACGAACTATGATTGTGGACCAACGTCCTTCACGACCCCGCACTTCGGAACTTTCACAAACTACTTCCTCCTCCTTCCTCGATTTCGGAATTGACGAATACTCTCGGACCAGATCTACGGTCAGCGTCCTTTCCCGATCAATGGTTGCAATCGAATCACGAGTTCGGACTTTGCGAGTCTTTTCTCCTCTCGACTCTGTGTTTCCTGATTGTGAATCAACAATGCACAGATCCTTTGCCACGTGCCCTATCTGATCCAACGGTCTGGATTGAAATCGCTCTTCGCGACTTCACGAAGAACCTTGTTTTCTCCCGCCAAACCTTCAGAAGTTCTTACTCCCAAACCTCCCGATCTTCTGCCACATGTCCCCTCCTTGACGATGGATGATTTCTTTCTCTTCAAGACTTCAGAAATTCCTCGACTCCTTTGCACACTTAGTGCAATTTAACCTTTCAAGACTTAGGGTGTTCTCGAAACTCCTGCTGCACTCCTACCAGACTTCCACACAGACCTTCCTCTGCAACTTTGCTCGGCTTGAAAACCTCCAAGGTTCCTAATTCCTCCGTGAGTTTCTCGTGCCCTCCTAGTAGCTTCTCACATTGTTTCCTGAGCTTATAAGGTGATCTTGCAACACCTTATGCGCACTCCTTTCACCGGGCTCAGTTCTCTGATGGATTCTCCCTTAACCTTATGGAAAGGTTTAAGGCATCTCCTTTCCTTTATCGATGCACTTCCTGCAAATCCTTCCTTCACTAGAATGTTCAGCAATTATGGGAATCTCCAACACCTTCAACCGTGTTTCTCCTGGGTATGCTCGCGCTAGCTCGATTCCCTCTTGGCAGAGTATTGCAGAGTGTTCAATAACTCTGGACTGTGCTTCTCTCCACACACTCTTTCTTTCCAAGGAACTTAACCGCCTTGAAATTTCTCCCTGAGTCTATAAATTAACCTGGTATTCCCTCTTGGCAAATTCTCTTCTAACTCCGTTGAGTTCAGAAATTCACTCCTTGCGTCGGCTTACAAAATCTCCCTACTCTGTCGCGCACCCCTTACACTTAGCCTAGAGAACCAAACTTAACTCAACACACTCTCGTATAGAAAATTGTAGGTCTATCCCTGCAGATGATTCCTAACATTCACCTACAACTCACAAACATGTAAAATACATTCATAACAAAGCATCCATTACACAGAAATATGGAACAGGAAAAACTGTCATCGTCTATTAATGGTGGAATGCCAAATTACAATGGTGGAGTCTGGACTGCCACTGAGTCTCGACTTTGATCAAACTCGAGTATACCAACCTTCTAATTGAAAATAATACAAATATTTATACAAGAGGGGCTCTACGAGCTTCCCTCGCAAGCTACATTAGTGGTGTCAAATAACCATTCAAAATGCCTATTGAAAGGGAAAATTACAATGATGGAAACCTGCTCCGAATCAAATGTAGATCCCTTCTGTCGTTAGCCTATTAATGGTGACCTTATCTCCAACTTGTGTGAATGCACAACTTGGCTTTTCCAGCTTGTCTTCAATTAATGCCTAGAGGGTGGCGCCTATCCTTCCTTGAATGCGCACCATGCATGTAAATGAGTTGGCGCGTGATGAGTTGGAGAAATTATCTTGCATCATAATCCACTGCAGAAAAAATCATGAACTCCTGCTCATAAGTTTTCCAACGTGGCTGAAATCCACCTAGATCCCAATCTTTCTCCTGGAGTTGTCTCTTGGCTCCTCTTCTCCGTTGTTTTTGTTCCTGCACCTTTCTCGTTGCTCATGCAGGTTTCCTTTCGTCCAGCTTCCTCTTGCTGAAAAATTCCTCTGTCGACTCCGACATCATCTTCCTTATCTCCTCGATCACCTCGTCCAACTGCTCCATCGTATGGTTCTTTTGTTGCAGACTAGCTCGTTGCACTCCCTCCTTGTCGATGGGCTAATCACAATGACTTCCCAAGACATCTTCTTCCTTGTGGCCTTAGCTTTCCACTATGTTGTAGTCTTCCCTCCTGCAGGCTCCTCATCACTGAACTGTTGCTCAGCTACCACTTCTCATGACAGATTCACTCCTGCCAGTCCTTCGATTGTTCCTATTCCATCTTCCTCCAGTTGCTACTCATGTTGGTGTAATCCTTCATCTGCTTCCAACTTAGCCTATTGAATGTGCATGCTTTTCACTACCACTCTCCTCTCAAGAGATTCTAATTCCTTACACATATCTGAAAAATCTATGCTTTATGCTCCCTCCTCTGCTTCCAACCCCAGTGTTGCGGTCATCTCCTGTTCAACTTCTTGGCTGAAAACGTCGATCGATTTGGTTGAATTCTCTTCTCCTTCCATTGGGACAGACCTCAGTATTTGTTTCTTCTCCTCCTTGACAGTGTCTGCTTGTTGTCTCCCTATTACATCTACAACATCTGTGCTAGCCTCTCCTTGGCCACTCGGTAGTAATATCTCGACTCCTCCAGTGATCAGAATGCTCCCTTGATCCTTCTCTTTGATGGTATAAGTTCTCAACTTCTCATCATATTCATTCACATGACTCACTATTCCATGTGAATCTCAATCTGCGTGAGGTCCTTCCTTTTCCTCCTCTTCATCTGTCAACCCTCCTAGCTCATGCGAAATCTACACTAAGTTCAAATCTCCTCCCTTTCCCACCTGACAATCTGGGATGTCTCCTCTGCCCACCTGGGAGTTTATGATATACACTGACCTCTTCTCATTTCCCACCTGGCAATCTATGATGCATTTGCCATATCTCTTTCCCTTATGACTGACGTTTTCAGCATGCCTCAACCACCTCTTTAACACCTATTGTTTCTTTCTGGCCAACAACTTCTGAACAGGCCATTTGGTTGTCCTCTTCAAAGGCCATTCGTACCTCCAATGTACCTTTGATTCCTATGCATCTTTCTATGCTCAGATTTCACTGAGCTCCCTGTCCATATCTGCCTTGTTGTTCTACATATGGAATTCTCCTCAACAATGTTTATGATTGTCAATGGCCATATTTATTTGTCTATGCCCACCTGGTTCTTTACCCTCTCCTGCACTCCTTGCAACAGCTCCAATAGAGCATCACACTATGTCTCCCTGGCTTACAGAAATCAATTCTGCATCCGCTTCTTCATTTCCTTCCCTATGCCTGAGAGAAATCAAGCTCTGATACCACACTTGGTGACAACCCCCTTCCCTCCCTTGACTGGGAATGACCTCCTGGTCTAGGATCATTCAAGTTGTATAACCAAATGGTTCATTAGGCTTCTGATGGAACCGATTTCAACTTGACATAAGCCCTTTTTACTTCATCGGCACCTGCTATGTGGCACCCGTGGACCCTCTCCTTGCGCTTTCATCTCTTGCGCCAATAGGCGCTAGATCTCGAGGCTATACTTCCTCATTGATGTGACCATAGACTATGACCATGGGCTAACGTCCTTCAAGACCCCACACTTCAGGACTTTCGCGAACTACTTCCTCCTCCTTCCCCGATTTTTGAATCGGTGAATACTCTAGGACCAGATCTACGGTTCACATCCCTTTCGCGATCAACGACTGCGATCGAATCGCGAGTTTAGACTTCGCGATTATTTTCTCCTATCAAATCTTCTTTTCCCCATTGAGAATCAACAATGCGTTGATCCTTTTCCACATTCCCTTCTAGATCCAACGGTCTGGATTAAAATCGCTCTTCACGACTTCATGAAGATCCTTGTTTTCTCCTGGCAAACCTTCTGAAGTTATTACTCCTGAACCTCCTGATCTTCTTCCACCTGTCCCCTCGTTGACAATGGATTATTTATCTATCTTCGAGACTTCGACAAGTCCTCGACTCATTTGCACACTTAGTGCAATTTCACCTTTCAAGACTTAGGTTGTTCTCAAAACTCCTGTTGCACTCCTTGCAGACTTTTGTGCAGACCTTCCTCTGCGAATTTTCTCGGCTTGAAGACCTCCAAGGTTCCTATTTCCTCTGGGATTTTCTCATGCCCTCCTGGCAGCTTCTCTCTCTTCTTCCTGAGCTTATAAGGAGAACTTTCAACACCATAGGCGCACTCCTTGTGCTAGGCTCAGTTCTTCGATGGCTTCTCCCTTAACCTTATGGAAAGGTTTAAGGCATGTCCTTTCCTTTGTCGATGCGCCTCTTGAAAATCTTTCCTTCACCAGAATGTTCAACAATTCTGGGACTCTTCAACACCTAGAACCATGTTTCTCTTGGGTATGCTCGCACTATCTCGATGCCCTCCTGACAGAGTATTCCAGAGTGTTCAGTAACTCTGGAATGTGCTTCTCTCCGCATAGTATTTCTTTCCAAGGAACTTAACCACCTTGAAATTTCTCCTCGAGTCTGTAAATTAACCTGGCATGCCCTCCTGACAACTTCTCTTTGACTCCGTTGAGTTCAAACACACACTCCTTTCATTGGCTTACATAGTCTCCCTACTCTGTCGCGCACTCCTTGCACTTATCCTAGAGAACCAAACTTAACTCAGCACACTCTCGGATAGAAAATTTTATCGCTATCCTTCCAGATGATTCCTAACATTCACCTACAACTCACAAACATGTAAAAGGAATTCATAACACAAAATCCATTACATGGAAATATAGAACATGAAAACTATCATTCTCTATTAATGGTGGAATGACAAATTACAATGGTGTAGTCCGAACTCTGAATGAGTCTCAACTCTCATCAACCTCCATTCTACCAACCTTCTAATTGGAAATAATACAAATATTTATACAAGAGGGGCTCTACGAGCTTCCCTCACAAGCTGGATTAGTGGTGTCAAATCACCATTCAAAATGCTTATTGAAAGGGAAAATTACAATGATGGAAATCTTCTCCAAATCAGATGTAGATACCTTATGTTGTCAGCCTATTAATGGTGAACTTATATCCATCTTGTACAAAATAACAACTTGAATTTTCCATCTTGTATTCAATTAATTCCTGGATCACGTCTTGGATTCTCGAGGCAAAAATGAGAGGGTGGTGCCTCTCCTTCCTTGAATGCTCACCATGCATGTAAATGAGTTGGCACGTGATGAGGTGGAGCGATGCTCCTACATCAGAGGGACTGATGGAATGGATGTTTGACGATCCTTTGATTTGTTATGTTATCTTCCAATATTCCATATGAGAAATTTGGCATTGAGACGTACTCTATGGTATCATGACTAGTCATATCAATGCTCTATGTATGGGTTGCGTTTTACTATGATACTACGTTGATTTGTGTTTGACATTCATGATGATGATGTTCAACTTTTCTTCGTGATTATTTTTAATGCGTTGATGGGGTTCATTTTATATTGCACCTTTGTCATTGATGTCAGCTTAAACGGTGACGAAATTTTCCTAACACATTAGTTAAAAAAAAAAAAATCTACCTGTTGTTTGTTTCTTTTGACGTTGTAACGGTGGGGATTTTACATATGGTATCAGAGTGGGTTCAAACCTGGGACTTTGGATAGTCATGTCTTCCAATAAGTTATACACTGAAACTAATAACTTATCTCCTAATTAAAATTTTACCCTGTCCATGAGTTACTCATGGTTAGAAGACGTCGTGAAGGTTCATGAGTGGTGCCAGGGGAGGAGGCGCAATGCCTCCAATAGCACCTGCGCCAGAGGGGTCCAACCCCCAAGGAGAAGATCAAGTATTGAGCTTGAGAGGATTGCAGCTCAGGATGCGTTGGGTCTTACAAGGTCCTTCCAAGTAATTGTCAGGGGAATCGACTAACTGTTTGTGCTGAGATAAGGCCAGGGCACTTGTACTCCTGAGGATCCATAGTGCTCTCCCTCCAGTACTAGTAGCCTCCACGAAAAAATTGAGAGGGTTAATTTCTCAATTTCATGAGTGCCACAGATGGATTAGTCGTCTAGGCATGGCTGGAGAGCGAATCAATGTGGTTTTCACGTCACGATTTTGACCTCCAACACAAAGGTATGCTTAGGCGGTCTTCAACCAAAGGGGAACACTCTTCTATGGAGGAAGACACTCCTACCTCAACTAAACATGGTCGTTAAAGCCATGTTAGGGGAACGGTTCGAGGAATGGTTTTGGGAGAAGTATTTGTGAGAGGAATTCATTGAGAGCCAGTTCGATGAGTTCAGCGCCTTACGACAAGGTGGTCATATGCTGCTTCATTATGAGACCAAATGTATGGAGCTACTTCAGTATGCCCCACATCTAAACATGAAGAAGAGAGAGATAAACAAGTTCATGACTAGACTTAACTCCAAACTTCGTGTGAAGGTGAGGATTTAAATGCCTTAGACTTTGTACGATGCATTCCAACAGGCCTCTTAGTTAAGGAATATTTGACCATGGGAGTCCGAGAAGGACTCCTACAGGACCGTCTGGACTTAGAACGTCTCATACACAACAACGTTAGACGTCGTCTAAACTGTACCTCTTGGTAATGATATACATGTATAGGACCCTTTTTCATGACACCTTGACAATAGGTTCCTCAGTAGAGGGCTCCCTACAGGGGACCACCACATCCGCAATAGCACCGCTAGCAGCTGCCGTTTAGGTTTGTTAGCGGAACATACTAGGATCTTAGGCTAGTGGGACAAAAACCTCTATTCTGAGGCTAGGAGTATTGGAACAGAGGTGGGTGATGGACGTGTGGAGAGTCACCTTACCAACAAGAATTTTCAGTTGAAAGGGGCTAGAGCGGTCGAGTCAACAAGTCACACTACTAGGGTGAAGATGGGAAAGGCCCATCAGATTCTTGACTGTGGTAAATAACCGCCAGGCTGAGCACCAGTGCATTTTTCTCGAGGTGTCAGGCTCCATCACCAAACAAATTTGTAGTATTTTCATACGTTAGTGCTACAAAGAGCTCTAATTCTGGTACCACGTTGAAGGGTTTTAGGTAAAGGAATTCGATAGGACGAGTTTAGATTCGTTGATCTGGATTCAGGTACCAACTGGATGGTTAGAGGAACGGGTATGAATTGTCGCTTTAACTTGGTTATAGTGTAATGAATTTTGACCTACGTCATTATATTAAGGTCTTATGATGTCATGATCAGTATGGAATGGTGGGAATCGCATGATGAAATACTCAATGGTAAGATGAGGCGGTTGAGTTGGACCGATGATGAAAGATAGAGAAGTTTGATTGTAGGAAGAAAAAGGGGAGTATACCCGAGGTTCATTTCTTCCCTACATCTACAAGAGAGCACACACAAGGATGCAAGTTATATGCATACTTAACGCCAAACATCAAGGGCATGGAAGAAGGATTAGAAGACCTTTCGGTAGTACGATATTTTGTAGACGTGATTCCCAAAAGAATTACCAGGTGTGCCACCCAAATCCAAGATGGAATTTACCATTGACCTAAAACCTGGAACTGAAACGATGGCAAGAAATCCTTATCGGATGTCAACCCCTTAGTTATAGGAGTTGAAAGTGAAACTAAAGGATTTTCTGGACCTAGGACTTATCCGTCCAAGTGTATCGCCTTGGAGTGCTCCTGTTAATTTCATACGAAATATGGATGGGTCGTGGAGACTCTGCTTGACTACCATTGGGTATTCCTTGATGACATTTTGATATTTTATCCGATGACGGAAGATGGAGACAAATTTTTACACTTGATAATACACTGTTGTGAAATAACAAATTATGGGAAGCGATCGCAAAGATATCAATGATTCAATGCTTAGGGCATGTTATCTGCGATGAAGGCATCATTGTGGATCCAACAAAGGTAGAGGCTATTGTGGAGTGTCCTGCATCGATGAATGTCCGAGAAGTGCTTAGCTTCATGGGTTAGCAAGATATTATCAATGGTTTGTCGAGGGTTCTTTGAATAAAGAAATTCTAATTACGAAATTGCAGAAGAAGAACAAGAACTTTGTGTGGACTAAAAAATGCGCAGAAGATTTTTGAAGGCTCAAGGAGTTGTTGACAACAACACCAATACTAAAATTCTCTGGCGTGGGAAAGGAATTCTTGGTATGCACTGACGCATCCAAGGAAATCCTAGGCGCAATCTTGATGCAAGACGGTCGAGTGATCTCTTACATCTCGAGGAAGTTAAGGAATCATGAGAAGGACTACATGATGCACTATTTGGAATTGTTAGCCATCATATATGTCCTAAGAGTGTGGAGACACTACCTGATTGGGCATAATTTCGAACTAAAAATGGACCACAGTGGTTTACAACACCTTTTTACACAAAATTACTTGAACGCACGGTAGGGGCGTTGGTAAGAACTGCTTATCGAGAATGATTATGATATTTCCTACTTAAAAGGAACAGTGAACAAAGTGGCATATTTGTTGAGTCGGATACCACACATATTTTCATTGATACCTCTTCAAACAAATCTATGTGAAGAGATTCTAACTACGATGTGACGCTGACGGGTATAAAAGGGTAAATAATTTTTCGAGTAGGACACCTTGTTGGTACAAAAATTGAGGGATATATTGTGGACATCAATGGATATTTGAGATATGATAACTGGGTTTACTTAAATATCAATTAAGAATTGAAGAAGTTTGATCTTATGCGAAGCTCATAGAGCAGTGTGCATGGCCCATCCAGGAGTCATGAAGATGAGGAACGACCTTAAGCCCTTGTTCATCTGGAAGGGATGCAGGCAAACATTGTCAACTGCATGGCGAGATGTCTGGAAGGTCGACAAGTGAAGGTTGAACATAGACATCCGACAGGATTACTACAACCATATACTTTTCTGGAATCGAAAAGGGAAGTCATTTCGAGGGAATTTATTGTTGGTATTGTTGTTAACGGTAAGGAGGCACGACTCGATTGTCGTGACAGTTGTAACTTTGACGAAGAGATCACATTTTTTCCCTGTGTGTATGATGCATTAGGTGCCTGGTATAGCCAGTTTTATATCAGCAAGATTTGAGATTGTCATATGTACCAAAGGAATTGTATTCGATAAGGGTTTCGGTGTTTGCAGGATGATTTTGGACAAGTTTCCCAAGAGGGCTTGGGAACACCACTGAACTTTAGTAAAACATCTCCTTGAGATAGACAGGTTGACCAAAGGAACAAACCGATTTGGGAAAGTTTTGTTGCGTATGTGTGTGTTGGACCAACATAAATGTTGGGATTAGTTCTTGCCGCTGGCCAAGTTTGCATACAACAACAACTATCAAAGAACTATTGAGATGGTGGTATTTGAGTTTCTTTATGGGAGACCATGTCAGATGCCTTTGAGTTGGGATCAACTCGAGGATGGGGTCCTGGTAGGACCAAAAGAGATCCAAGAATTGAAATAACTAATACAAATGATACGAAAGGGGACGAATAAAGTGCAAGATCGGCAGAAGGGTTCACCAATGCGCATAGCGTCGACCATAACTAGGAAGGGCCTAATGGCTAGACATGCCTCATTCCTGAGGCATTGCACAATGTTTATCTTATATCTGTGTGTGACATTATGTTAGTGATCGTACCCATGTTATTGAAATGAGTTCCTTGCAAGTATCAGATGAGGGTGCGCTCACGGCGGAGCCAATCGACATCCTGGACCATCACACTCGAAAAATACAGTGTTGAACAATATATCAGGTCAAGGTCTAGTGGGACAACTATAGTCCACACTCGATGACCTGGGAGGACACATGATATGTGTTAGTAGTTTTCATTTTTGTTTGATAGCTAGACATATGATATTGAGATACACTTTATATTAACACTTACTTACTGTGCAACTTCGGGATGAAGTTTAAAATAAGAGGGGGTGTATGTAACATCCCGCTCTTGCATGCACTGAGAGGACTTATTCTTTGAGGACACTTGCATGAAAGTGATCTAGTTCTTTATACGATTGACTATTTTGATTATGATTATGAGATATTGTGGATTTGATGATATGTTATTTTTGTTATAATTACATCGACAGGTTCTATTGATTGGTTTCTCCTAAGTGTGCAAGAATATGGATGTTAGAGGATGCTGACGACATTGATGGATATCCTTGGACTCCATATCGTGTCAGGGCGTGGACTGTTACGGTTTGAATGTTTTGATATTACAGATGTGGCGTATAACTAGATATTATGATGTTGATTTTTATAGCTGACATTTTTCGTTGATGGATGAAGGATGACAATATATTTCCAACCAGACTCACATTTGGAGTAAATGGGTCACGCATGACAACCAGAGACATTGAGGGAGAGGTGTGGAAGCAACCCTACCACATCCTACTAGCATTCTCGTCGTGGCTCGAATTGTAGGTTAACAATTACATAGTTCGAGAGACCTTCGATGTCATGAGGGAAGACTGTGAGAGTCGCTCATGATGATTCTAAGGGGTGTGAAATAATGTAGGGTCATCATTCCTTAGAGGCCCTTAGTCTCCCACAATATCACCTGACGGAGTATTGACTCCATGGGTTTAACATATACAAAATTCAGTCAAGAGGCGAGTGGCACCCTTGGAGCACGTAGTATGTCTTGAAGGGCACGTTGCACTAATAAAAATGAATGCAAGCGAGTGGCACCCTTGGAGCACATAGTGCGTCTTGAAGGGCACATCACGGTTTTAACTCGGGTAAGAAAATAAACCTAGAACCTAGAAAATTGTGCCTCCTTAGGACCTGGTCGGCCTAAAAATAGATGATGGTATGAGTAAAGTTTAATAACTAATTCTTCCCTTAAAAACTGTCGCCCATCCTAGAGAAATTAAAAAATAGGTCTAAGTAGAACAATGATCAAAGAAAAACTAAATAGACATGTAACAAGAAGAGGGTAAAGAAAATTCAAACATTATTTTCTATAGAAAAACAAATTTTAATTGAGCATTAAATTATTAAAAGGGTAAATGGTTGTTTTTTTCTAAACTTGCTAATTCTAAACTTAGTTAAAAAGAAAAAGGAGAAACTTAAAGAAAAAGGATAAACTTAAAGAAAAAGGGAAACTTAAATAAAAAGGGGAATGTCTATATTAGTAAGGAATCTAGCCTTTGGAACTTTCTCCATGCATATTAAAATTTGGAATCTGTCCCTGCATTTTTTTTCATAGTTATGGATACTAAAAGATGAACAGTTAAACTATTTCCATGGTATAGACTGATTGTTTTCATAGCATATCAAGGTTTTCAAACCCAAAGAACATATAACATATTTTCCCTTCCAAACTAAAACACCCATAATGGAAAAAAATGGAAGAACTTGGAAGCCAATAAACAATTAGATGCCATAATTTCATGTATTTGATCAACTAGATATTCCACGGAGTTGTGAATTTGCATTTTCTAGAATAATTTCCATATTTGTCCATCTATGCTACTTATATATGTGCCAATTTTCGTTTAAATCCATTGTCTTCTCTTGAACTTCGCTTGTTTAATATTCAACCTTTTCTTGTTTGTTGAATTTTCCTCATCTTTGTTTTTTCACAATTTTGACAATGTTTATTCTGTAATTTTTCATTTGATGCCACAAATGAATGAAATCATGGACCTTATTCTAATTGGAACAATTTTAATATTGTAATTTCAGTGGTCAAAACTTGTAATGGCAACAATCTCTCTAATATTTTGTAAAATTGTAAAGAAAGAATGAATTGAAAAATAAGTATGGTTTGTGATGTAGTGCAAATTTATAGCATATATTTTCAACAACAATCTTGTTTTGTTGTAACCTTATACACATATGAAAGTTTGGAATTTGTTTCCATTGATCAAACTACCCAAGGAGTTTTCCTTCAGTCCCTGTGAATTCCTTGATTTTCTACCCATCGTTTTGTCACACCTTATCCTCCAGCTCAAGGGGTAGCTTCTGATGCAGTGCCACACCTCAAAAGGGACTGCTTGACCTCCCAATTGACGAATATTCCACAGGAATGAACTAGAATCGTCCTTCGAGCCTCTAATAGAACCCAATTGCAGCTCTAATATGCACAGGTCCAATTCCTATGATTGCACGAATTGATTTCGGGTGCAAGTTCCCTTCACATGATCATCGAATGTGACCAAGATCCTACCCAAAGGTGCCCCATGACTACGGACTTCGGGTGAGTTGATGTGAGCCGCTACCAATTCTCTTGATTCCCAAATTGGTGGATTGGAAATCCAACAGACGCTAACTGCTCTCCCCTGGTCCCCTACAATGTGTTGTTGGGATATGACATGGGACCCAACTATCGAACGCTTCGGTACTTCTCTCTTCATGTCTTCAGAAGATGGTTGACCTCTCTTCTTATGAATTCCGAGCCGTGAACTCTCCTTGTTTCGGATCGACGGTCCACGTCTCCCTGCAACCAACGACTCAGATCACCCTTTCGTGCTTCACAAAGTTGACTCTCTACTCCTCGCAATTTTCTTGAGTCATGAAGTCTCCTCTGTTGATCATATTGTTGTTGATGAGTCACGATATTGCCCCTAAGGGATATCTACCATTCCTTCGATGATTCTTTGGTAACTCTCTCCTTTGGAAGAGTTCTATGTCACTACCTCTCCTAAGCTTCAACTCTTGCACATTGAAAATTCTACGTCCCCTTTGGGTCCTTCAAAGGTTTGACCCTTTGGACTTTTCCTAAGTACTTTTCAACCACCAGTCTAAAAGACCATTGTCCTTCCTGAGCTTTATGAAATTTGAGGTTGACTCAAACTCTTGAGTTCCCTTCTGCCTCAATATTGGAACCTCTATCTTTCCTGAACTTAACTACTCCCTTGGACAAAATTACTCGCTATCTCTTATGAGCTTAATCCTCGTTGCAAACTCAGAGACCCTCTGGGTTCCATTCCTTGCACACCTTGAGGAATTCTCCAAGTGTTCTTTATCTCTCAGAAAATCTACCCACCTCTATGCATTCCTTGCAACAAATAATTTTCCCACCTTTCCTTAGATTAACGAGTCCAGCTAATGGCTCGACCTACGCTCCTTCCACGTAGCTTCTGTGCACACCTTGCACTCCTATTGCTGGTGAAACCCCGATATCCCTCCCGATCTTTATGAGATTAACTTTGAAACCTGTCAATGCACTCCTTGCGGACTAACACTCCACTCCTTGCAGGTTTTCTCAGGAAAAGAAACAATTGAAACTTATTGTTTCCTCACAAATTCATTCACTCAACATTCATAAGAATAAAGAAACCAAATAACAGAGACTGAAAGAAAATTGCAAACATACCATTCATAAGATGAACAAAATGAACATAACACACCATTAACTCGGATCAAAGCCTTCTCTGTTATATTAATTTGAGTTCTCTGTACATAGGGGTTTTTCAACAACTTCTTCAATACTCTCTACTACATATCTATCTCCTTTCTATCATAATAATCAGACATATAGTTTACATACTATTTACAAAGAGAATCTCATGGAGCTTTTTCCTTCCAATCATTAAAGTGCTATCTTATCAAATTAAGACTATTAACTAATAAGGCCTCATATAATAAATGATAGGCACAGACAGATAAGAGGAAAAAGCTACAGATCTGTACTATCCATAAATACATTGAAATAATTACAATCCTCTTCGATCTTGCATTGAGGGTTTGCCTATTGTTCTTTAATGACACTTTAATTACACCCACATCAAAACTTTTAAACATGCCACATCCTTCCAAATTTTGATTTCTTCAAAATTTGCAATGGTCATTAACTTTCCTCCTCAAGCACCTTTGGTATGGATGCTCCTGCATCATACTCCTATGGAAAAAAATTCATGAACTCCTGTCCATGACCTCCTGCACTGTCCTTCCATGTTTCTGGACATATTCTTCACTAATCTAACTGGAATCCTCTACGGGGTGTCCTTTCCATTTGACTAGATACTCATAGTAGGTCTTTCTTCTGGTCTTCTTACTGGTCCTTTGATCAATAATCTTCTCCATCTGTGGATTTTCTGCTATAGGCATATGTTTTGTCCGCGGAATCTCTTGTTGATATTTGGGTCCTCTTGTTTCATAATCCTTGTAAGGATATAGGTCCACTACATTGAATATGGGTGTTATGCCTACATTATCTGGCATCTCTAATTCATAAGCATTAGCCTCAAACTTTCTCAAGATTTTGCATGGCCCAATATATTTCATCTTCAGTTTGTTGTATGTTCCTTTTGGGAACCTTTCCTTTTGGATATGTGATAAAACTAAGTCTCCCACTTCAAATTGAATCTCTCTTCTATGTTGATCAATTCTACGCTTGTACTCTTGGCTAGATTTCTGTAACTATTCTCTGATTTGGCTATGGAGCTTCTGCATTTCTGCAGTGAAATCCACTGCTCCAATGCTCCTGAACTCACTCTATTCTATGTCTCTCGATTTAGACACTCCTCTTGGCTCCATTCCATATGGAATTTGGAATGGGATCCTTCCAGTGCTTCTATTTGGAGAGTCATTGTAAGAAAACTCTACTTGTGGCAGAATCTGATCCCACTGAGTACGATGTTCTGTGACCAGTCTCCTCAACAAATTTCCCAAACTCCTATTCACTACCTCAGTCTGTCCATCTGTCTGAGGATGATCAGTTGATCTGAAGGACAAATTTTTCCCCAACTTCTTCCACAGTGTTCTCCAAAAATTCCCAACAAATTTGGTTTATCTGTCTGATACAATGCTCTTTGGGAGTCCATGAAGTCTAACAACTTATTTAAAAAACAAATTCACAATGTGTGTTGCATCATTTGTCTTATGGCATGGGATAAAGTGTGCCATTATTGAAAATCTTTCCACTACCACAAATATGGAATCACAACCTCTTTTGGTTCTCGATAATCCCAACACAAAATCCATGCTTATTTCATCCCAAGGCCTCTCCGATATTGAAAATGGTTGATACAATCCCGTGTTTTTTCTGTTTCCTTTAGCATGTTATCAAATGTTGCACCTGTTAACGAACCTTTTTACTCATGTTCTCATACTTGGCCAATAATATGAACAATTCAACTTTGAAAATGTTTTTTCATGGCCAAAATGTCTAACCAATCCTCCACCATGCTTCTCTTTTAGGAGATTGTCCCTCATGGAACACTTTGAGATACATAGTTGATTACCTTTAAAAAACAATCCATCCTGAATCAAGTTTTCTTCCCACCAGCTTATGTCTCTCAAGACAGGATTCATACATGCCCCATACGCTTCCTTGAAATCTGAATCATTACTGTACATTTCCTTAAGGTGTTCAAACCCCAAGGTATTCACCTGAAACCCCTGCAGAATCAAGCATCTCCTGCTTAATGTATCAACAACCTTGTTAGCATTTCCAGAGATATGTTTAGTTACAAAAGTAAAATTCTGCATAAATTCAATCCATTTGGCATGTCATTGATTCCAATTTTCTTTTCTAGTTATGAATTGTAAGGCTTGGTTATCATTGTATAAAAGAAACTCTTTGTCATATGTGGAGTAATTTTTCTTTGTGTCATTCAGATTCTCACTAAAATAAGCAACATGTCGGTTATCTTGACTTAAGACAAACCCAATTGCAACTCCACTTGCATCACAACTTACTTGAAATGTCTTACCAAAGTCTGGAAAAACTAGAATTGGTTGTCCAATTATCTTCTCCTTTAATAATCTAAAGCTCCTCTTTGCTTCTTCTGTCCAATTAAAAGACTTATGTCTCTTCTTGACTGTTTCTAGAATTGGTGCACATACCCCACTAAATTTTTTGATAAACTTCCTATAGAAACTTACTAAATCATGGAAGCTTCTCACCTCGAAGATGTTTCTCGGTGATGGCCATTCTTTAATTGCTTTTACCTTATCAGGATGCATCTTCAGTTCATTGGATGAAATCAAAAAATCCAAATAAAGGAGTTATGTCTGCATGAAATATGATTTCTTCAAATTTATTAGTAGTTTCTCTTGCTGCAACCTCCTCATCACTAGAGTCAAATGTCTCATATGTTATTCTTTAGTCTTGTTGAAGATCAGTGTGTCATCAAGATACACAATCACAAACTTGCCAATGAATTCCTTGAACACTTCATTCATCAATCTCATAAATGTACTTTGAACATTCATTAACCCAAATGTCATGAAGATCCATTCACACAGCCCTTCAATTGTCTTGAATGTTGTTTTCCACTCATCCCATTCCCTCATTCTTATCTAGTGATATCCACTACTCAATGTTGAACACACCGCCCACACTAAGAGGGGGGGGGGGGTTGAATTAGTGTGTGGACTTTTCTAACTTTTATTCTTACAAGTTAGCAGTTAAAACATAATTGAACACATTAAGAACAATTAAATCATAATCACAATGGAAAAGAGATACCCGATGTTTGTATAATCTTTTGCATAATGTATATGATATATGTGAATATAGTAATAAGGATTTTCCCAGCACTAAATATTTTGTTTCAACACCAACTGAAGTAAGGAGCACCAACTCCTAGGAGAGCACCAACTCTCAACAGAGCACCAACTCTCACGCAAGACCCAACCTACCACAAGACCCAAATTTTTGATAGAACGCAGTCTATCCAACTAGAGTTCATATAGTAATTCAACTCTAGTAGAAGTGATCCATTATTGAATCAACTATATTTCATTATCAGAGGTATACCATAAACGCTCATCACTGCACTTCATTTTCTGTCTGAAATTCGTGCCTTCTTCTCTTTATCTTTCCTCTGATATCTGCGCCTTATTCACTTCTTATTCCCTCTGATATTCGCATGGACCTCAGGTCCGCATCCCCTTCATTTTTCTCCATAGACCCCTCTTTCTTAGTGAGCCTATCTTTTCACAAGCTCATCTTCTTGTGCAATCACCCTTTCCAGTTAACAAATCATGCTTGTATTTATAGTTTCTTTTGCTCAAAACTTGTTTAAATTATTGGTCCGACTTGTGAAACAAGTTATAACTAAATTGTCCATTTACAAAAACTTTTGGGACCACCAGAGATCATCATTCCGGGTCTTCAACTTTACACCTCGCATCCCCTTTACTTTCATAAATCGATCATGGGTATGGATCGATTTTCTTCGTCTCTATGATTACAGAAATCAACGCTTCCTTCAGACAATGTTCATATGATCATTGGCGTAGAACCCTAGGCTTATCAATTTAAGCGACGCATTACATTCTGACATTTAAATCTCTTTACCATATCACCAATGGATTTATTCAGACGTTAGGAAAGACAAGCGATTGAGTGCTTATCAATTCAATTGTCACGATTCAATCTCTCGATGAGATGGATGATTGTCGGGACTTCACCCTTTCAAATCTCTCGAAGAAGATTTTTCCGAAGAGATTGAACGGTTCTCATTTATATCACGGAATTGTATCAATGATCATATTGGATCCTTACATTTATATATGATGAATGGTTGAGTGTACAACCGAAGTGTTCTTCAGATCGGATGACCCATGTCCACTTCGGGACTTCGACGTTTCCGACTTCGAAGGTTTCGAATAAACGTTGCTCCATTTTCCTCCAGAGTAATCACCTGCTAAGTAAGTCATAAGTGTTTGAGACAGCTTGATTTCGGTTAATACTTCCACTTATGCTATCCTTCCATTATAGTAGATCGATAGTCGAGAATTCTCTCGAAGTGATCTTCAGATCGGATGTCTTGTGTCCACTTTGGGACTTCGACATTCAGGACTTCGAGACTTTGGGAAAGTGTTGGTGGTAAAACTCCCGAAGTAAAACTCTCGTAGTGATGTAGCTTTCTTACGTCACTTGATGGTGTGTCATGAGCTGAGTAGCTTTCGTGTGTCATTCAGATTCATGATTTGCACGTACCTGAAATGTCGATTTAACTTAACAATCATCATTGTTTGATTGTGTCATGTGTCCTTGCTGACATAGTCTTGCTGATGTGGATCTCCTCATGTAGCACATGTTCTTCTCTTGGATATAATAATTGTCCTAACTCTCGAAATTTATCTTAGATCGAATACTGAGAGAGACTTCGGACCTTCGTCCTTCGGGACATCGTGAATTTTGACATTTGATGCTGGTGAAACTCCTGAAGTAAATCTCCTGGAGTGACGTAACTTTCTTACATCACTTGTTGACATGGCACGAGCCAATTTCATCTTGACACTTGTCATCATCTGATTATGCCATGTGTACTTGCTAATGTGATTTGGTAACATGGTCTACTGCATGTCCTTGTTGATGTAGATCTCCCACATGTCCTTGCTGACATGGTCTACTGGCATGGTCTGTCAACGTGGTCTACCACATGTCCTTGTTGATGTAGTCTGATGATGTAGATCTCCCTCACATCCTTGTTGATGTGGTCTACTGACGTGGTCTTCCATATGTCCTTGCTGATGTGGTATGATGACGTAGATATCCCTAATCTAACGGTCATTGTATTTTCTCCAAATCCAATGGTCCTTATTCATTTCGAATTTTCAGCTGTCTGGGCTTCAGGTCTTTCAAATCTCAAACTGAAAAATCTTGAAGTGATATTTTTCAGGAGCGTAACCTCCTCGCAACTTTAGACCCGAACTAAATGTTGTTCCTCGATCATGTTTTTAGATCGATGGATCGATCTATCTATGATGATTATTTTATATCTTATCTTGTCCTTCCACTTAGAATGATCCAACGATTGTCGGGTTTTCGGGTATTCAAATTGTCAACCCTTTTTGTCCCGCTTATCTATCCTTCCACTTTAAGGTGATCTGACGGTTGACGGATATTCGGGTGATTGAGATCTTAGATTTCATCCCTTACTTATCCCATCCTTCCACTTAAGGTGATCTGATGTTTGATGGATATTCGGGTGATTGACATCTCAGATCTAAGTCCTTTCTTATCCTGTCCTTCCATTAATTCAATCCGACGGTTGACCGGTATTCGGATAATCGAATTCTCATATTTTTTCATCTTATCATGTCCTTCCACTAAAACATGATCCAACGACTGTGAAGACACTTGAAGCAGATCAACGATCAAGGATGATTGTGGAACCAGTACAACTTGCGAGTGATTTAACTCGTCACCAAAAGTATGCAATTTGAAGTTGTGTGTTGTTGGTGAGTCAACCGCAATCGTCGATCTTTGAGGCTATAAGATCTGACGGTCCTGACTAATTGCGGGATTGGAAATAACACGATATTTAATTTTCCTTTTGATCTCCCCAATCTATCCCTTCCATTGATCTGGCGATTTCACATACGATGGTCATGACTTAATCTGATCATTTGTTATATCAACCACAATCGTCGATATTTGGGTTTATTATATCTAATGATCTAGACCGATTGCGGGATTAGAACTAGCGAGTTGTTTAATTCTTCTTTCACTCTCCACAATTCATCCCTGTCGTTGATCTGGCTTGTAGATCCGACGGTCACAATCCTCCAACGGTCCTCAAGCCCACGTTCACTCATATGACCGACCTCCGTAATATGAGATGATCCACATGGTCAATTTATTGATCAGACGACTGCTGAAGCTTCTCACCTTGAGCTTACACTTTTCCTTCGGAGATTTGATCTGTGCATACTGTTCTCTCCTCCTCCTAAGCTTACGCTTTTGATTCCTATCTTTGATATCTCTCTGCATATTGTTCGCTCTTCCTCCTAAGCTTACACTTTTGATTATGAGCTTTGATCTAACTCTTCATACTGTTCGCTCCTCCTCTCGAGCTTACGCTTTCAATCTCTATATAATTTTGACATTTTCTTCTAACTGATATAGTGTTGACATCAATGACAATCTCATATGGTAAATCACAATTATAATTCATCATAACAACAAATCATCACATCGATTGTTGACATCAATGACAATATGTCCAACACTCAAGTCAATATTGGAAAAAAAAATTGCTCCACTTAAGTAATCCATTAAGTCATCCATTCTCGGTAAATGGAATCTGTACCTGATGGTGATTTTGTCGATAACTCTCGAGTTTGTGCACATTTTCCATCATCCATATTTGTTTGGACTCAATACTTTTGGCACAACAAATGGACTCAAGTTTTTCCTTATCAAACATTTATCCACCAAATCTTGAACTTGCCTCTTGACCTCTTCATTCTCTTGAGGTGTCAATCTATATGCAGCTTTGTTTGGTAGAATTGCTCCTGGTATAAGGTTGATATGATGGCTTATACTCCTTATAAGTGACAACGAGCAAGGAATATCATCCACGACTATATCAACAAAAGTTTCCAGTAGTTCTTTAATCCCTTCAGGCAAATCCTCCATTGAAGTACTTGTGAGAATAAATTTTGGTTTCCTTACTATAGAAAACTACATTTCTTTTTCTTTCTTGACTTCATTAAAGAGTTCCTTCCCACTCATGGGAAGTATGCATGTGCTGACTTCTTCCTTCACTTTCTTGTCTTCAATTGGAAGAAACATGTGTGTCCTACCATTCTTTTCCAAAGTATAGGTGTTCTTCCTTCCATCATGAATGACATTTTTTTCATATTTCCACGGTCTTCCAAACAAAAGATGACAAACATCTATAGGAATCACATCATGCAATATCTCATCCCTATATCCTCCTATCTTGAATTCAACTTGGAACCCTTTAGCAACCATTACCTAGTGTCCTTTTTGCAACCATGAAACTCTATATGGGATGGGATGTGCAACTATTTCTAGCTCCAACTTCTCCACCATCTCTGTGGATACTAGGTTGTGAGTGCTTCCACTGTCGATTATCACTTTGCGGACCCTATCCTTGGCCTTGCAAGCAGTCTTGAAAAAATTGTTCCTTTGGACTGATTTCTCCACTTCCTCCTCTAGTTTCAAGAGGACCTTTCTCATCATCAAAGACCTTCCACTTTATGCGCCTTCTGCTTCAACATTTATCCTTTGAGCTTATGAAATGTGATATTTTCCTCCTCCTTCTTTATTCCTCTTGGGGAATTCCCAACACATGTGTCCTACCTTTCCATAGGAAAAACACTTTACTTCACCTTCTCTGCCTCTTCCTCTTCCAGGAGGAAAAGTATTTATTCCACTAGTATATTGTCTCCCTATGAAACTTCCTCCTCTTTTTAGTTGACTATGAAGTTTCCTTACCTCATCCTTGGACTTTTGAACTCCATCATGGGTAATTTCCTTGCCTCTGTTCAAAATTCTATCTCTGCCCCTTTGGATTTGTTTCCTTGCCAATTTCTCCTCTGCCTTCAAAGAAATATGATAAGCATCTTACACATTTGTAATTTTTAACATGCTGATATCATCTTGAATTTCATACCTTAGGCCGTTAATGTACCTGAATACGTTTTCATCATCACTTTCCCTATGACCTGCCCTAATATTCATCTTGTAAAAATCTTCAGTATAATCTTTGACTGCCATTCCCTTCTTCCTCAAATTCTGCAGTCTTCTGAACAAATTAATCTCAAAATCCCTAGGTATGAATTTGGCTTTCATATTGAATACTATTATGTCCCATATCTTTATCTTCTACTTTCATTTGCACCTCCTGTCAGCCTGAAGTTCATCCCAATACAGTGTTGCATGCCATTTCAATCTGGTGACTGCATGTTTGACCTTCTTCTCTTCTTCAATGTCTTCATAATCAAAATATCTATCGAGAGCCCTAAACCAATCAAGCAGTTCCTCTACATCCAGATTACCTTCATACATCGGGATGTCCATTTTTTCTCTTGCTCCTATTCATGCAATAGATTTCAGTAATCGTTTCTCTACAACATCCTCTGCAACAACTTCTTCAGCTCCTACTTCTTCTCTTTCGGCCTCACTGATGTCTTCAGAATCAAGTGCCCTCCTTTGTGTTGTCTCCATTGAATCCAAATGAGCACGAAGTTCCCTCATATCTCTTTCTACAGTTGGGTTAGGCATAGGTCTCTCTAGACGTCTCCTCGGAGGCATTGTTCGAAGCTTCTTCTTCCTCTGATTTAAATTTATTTCACTGTCGTGTGTCCCTTTTCAGCCTACATAAATGTTTTGTCGTCTAGATCTTATACCACTTGATGCATCACCCCACCTCAGTAGGGATTGCTTGACCTCCCGGTCGATGGATCTTCCATAGGACTGAACCATAATGGTCCTTCGGGCCTCTAATGGACCCCAATTGCAACTATAATATGCACAGTTCCAATTCCTATGCTTGCACAAATTGATTTTGGGTGCAAGTTCCCTTCACATGACCGCCTACTGTGACTAGGCACCTACCCAAAGGTGCTCCATGACTATGGACTTAGGGTGAGTTGATGTGAGCTGCTATGAATTCTCCCGATTCCTGAATTGGCAGATTGAAAATCCAACAGACGCTAACTCCTCTCCCCTGGACCCCTACAATGTGACGTTGGGCTATGACCTGGGGCCCAACTATCAAACGCTTTGGGACTTCTCTCTTCACGTCTTCAAAAGATGGATTACCTCTCTTCTTCTGAAGTCTGAGCTGCGAACTCTCCTTATGTCAGATTGACGGTCCACATCTCCCTGCAACCAATGCCTTAGATCACCCTTTCGCGCTTCGCGAAGTTGACTCTCTACTCCTCGCAATTTTCCCTAATCACAAAGTTTCCTCTCATGATCAGACGGTTGTCGATGAGTCGAGATATTCACCCTAAGGGATCTCCACCGTTCCTTCAACGATTCTTTGGTAACTCTCTCCTATGGAATATTTCTACACCGCTAACTCTCTTGAGCTTCAACTCTTGCACACTAAAAATTCTACTGCCCCTTTGGGTCCTTCAAAGGTTCAACCCTTGGGAACTTTCCTCAGTAATTTTCAACCACCAGTCTAAAATACCGCTCTCCCTCCTGAGATTTATGAAATTCGAAGGTGACTCAAACTCTTGAGTTCCCTTCTACCTTAATAGGGGAACCTCTATCTTTCCTGAACTTAACTACTCCCTTGGAAAAAAGTACTCTCTATCTCTTCTGATCTTAATCCTGGTTGCAAACTCAGAGACCCTCTGGGTTCTGTTCCTTGCACACCTTGCAGAATTCTCCAAGCATTCTTTATCTCTCAGAAAATCTACCCACCTATGTGCATTCCTTGCAACAAATAATTTTCCAACCTTTCCTTAGATTAACGAGTGCAACAGATGGCTCAGCCTACGCTCCTCCGATGTAGCTTATGTGCACACCTTGCACTCCTACAGCTACTGAAACCTGATATCCCTCCTGAGCTTTATGAGATTAACTATGAAACTTGTCAACACACTCGTTGCAGACTAACACTGCACTCCTTGTAGGTTTTCTCAGGGAGAGAAACAATTGAAACTTATTGTTTTCTCACAAAGTCATTCACTCAACATTCATAAACCTAAAACAACCAAATAATAGAGACTAAAAGCAAATTGCAAACATACCATTCATAAGATGAACAAAATGAACATAACACACCATGAACTTAGATCAAAGCCTTCTATGTTATATTAATTTGAGTGCTCTGTACATAGGGGTTTTTCAACAACTTCTTTAATACTCTCTACTACATATCTATCTCCTTTCTATCATAATAATCAAGCATGTAGTTTACATACTCTTTACAAAGAGAATCTCATCGAGATTTTTCCCTCCAATAATTTAAGTGCTATCTTATCAAATTAAGACTATTAACTACTAAGGCCTCATATCTGTATTGTCCATAAACACATTGACAGAATTACAATCCTCTTTGATCTTGCATTGAGGGTTCGTCTTCTTGTTCTTTTAATGATACTTTAATTACACCCACATCAAAACTTTTAAACATGCCACGTCCTTTAGGCTTTTGATTTCTTCAAAATTTGCGCTGGCCGTTGACTTTTCCTACTCCAGCGCCTTTCGTATGGATGCTCCTGCATCAACTTCCATCACAGTTCTTTCTGCATCCCTGGGGTGCATTAATTCTTGCCTGGGATTCGGCCACGAAATGGGCCTCAGCACTCTCAGAGTTTTTCCTTTACGATTGAATGCCCAACATTGATTCTTCGGGAGAGATCTTCTCAGTTTCCTATGCGTTTTTCTTCCTCCCCCTAGCATTTTACCTGTTAATTGTTATGCGTACTAAAGTGTCGCGACTTTCTAGGGCTTGGGAGGGGACTGAGCGTGCTCCCTTCTTCACTGTGATTTTCTCCCTTCCTGAACGATTGTTTTTGCAAGCCGATTACCCCTGCGATCGCCAGATTACACACGAATTTATTTCCATGCGTTTTCTTAATACTCAGGCGTTTCGTTCAACTGGTTTACTTCCTCAATAATTTTAGAGTTTTAACACTCAACGATCTCCCATGCCCAGCGTTTGGCATCCACCTTATCCACATCCATTTACAACCATGTGTAGTTGTGCATGTAAACCCGTGGATTCCCTTCTCCATGTGACATGTCCCTTGATCGCTTGGGCATTGACCTGTGTGTTGGCTTGAAACCGCCCTGCTTGGTGGTGGTGCAACCGGTTGGGTTAATGCATGAAGAGGTGAGAGGATCGAATCGCACATGGACAATCCTCACCCTTGAAGGAGTGAAAACGTCATAGCACTGATGAAGAGAGCAAGCGTTAGACATTAGACTGCGCGCAAATACAATAATGAAATGAATGATTGATTGGTTGCACGCATTGATCTAAGTGAATAAGATAATCCGGCTAATGAAACATGTTGCTAATTGTAATTCCAATGAATGATTTAATCGCGCGCGTTAAAGTTAAGTTTATATCTGCTCGCACCTTAAAAATTTCTAAATTGGTTACTTATGCCTTGGCTTTGTTGTTGCCTGATTGGTTAGTATTTAAGTTCTATTGCGCCTTGAAATTTTAGGTCATGCATGAAAATTCAATATATTGAAAGATGGCTGGGATGTTGTTTATTTAGTTATTTAGTTAAGTTGGTATATTCTGATTGATGGTTTAAACTCAGTTAATTTCTTGTGTGCATGACAAATTTCAAGTTTGGATGATGCATTGTCAATGTTTAGATTTTCTTCTTACGCACAATGTATGGTTAATGTAATGAATGGTTGTTAGTTATTACCTCCTGCGCCTGAATTTTTATAACGAGTGGTTATTAGATATTATTCCTCATGCCCCATGGAATAAATGTTGAATTGTGTTGACCACTGCGCCTCAATTTATGAGGTGGCACGATTGTTTAGGATCTAGCCTTCTCACATGCATTAATTAAGTTGATTTTTTAATGTTATGAAAATGCTTACTCTCGCGTGCAACGATTTGAATTATTGATGTAGGATTCTTACATTGACGGTTACACTTGTGCCCTGGTTAAGGATTTTAGGATCGAGGGACTGATGGAATGGATGTTTGATGTTTGATGATCCTTTGATTCATTACATTATCTGTTGATAGTCCCTATGAGCAATTGGGCGTTGAGACGTACTGTATAGTATCTTGACTATTCGTATCAACACTCTATTTATGGGCTACTTTTTACTGTGATACTACACGAATCTGTGTTCGTCATTCACGACGATGATGTTTGACCTTTCTTCATGATTTTTTTTAATGCGTTGATGAGGCTCATTTTATATTTCACCTTTGTCATTGATGTTGGCTTAAATGGTTACAAAATTTTCCTAATGCATCGATTAAAAACAAATAAATAAATAAATCTCCCTGTTGTTTGTCGCTTTTGACGTCGTAATGGTGGGGACATTACACCCTCAAGTTCCACCTTTATCATATTCCAATCCACAACATGATTAGGATCATGTATATATATTTTTTAGTAATGAAACATGGAATACATCATGTACTTTTACCGTGGCTGGAAGTGCAAGTTGATAGGGTATAAGTCCTATTTGTTCAAGAACTTCAAAGGGACCACAATATCTGGGAGCTAATTTAATATACCTACCGAGTATTAAAGAAATCTTTTTAGGACATACTCTTATATACACATGGTCTCCAATATTGAACTTCCTTGGGGTTCTCTTCGAGTTAGCATAGATCTTCTTCCTGTCGTGAGCTACTTTGAAATTTTGTTTTACTTGCTTCACTATTAGTTTAGTTTACTTTAACATTTCAGGTCCTATCATTAATATATTGACATGATTTCTCTAGGAAATAGGGGTGTTACATTTTATTCCATAAAGAATCTGAAAAAGAACGTGTTTAATTGAGTCTTCATAATGATTACTAGATGTGAATTCAACCAAATGTAGATATTCTTCCCATTTGTCTGTTCTATTCATAACATACATTCTGAGCATATCTTCTAATATTTGATTAGTTATTTCATCTTTCCCATCCATATAAGGATGATAAGTAGTGTTGAATTTTAATTGCGTGTCTAAGCCTTTAAACATGACTTTCCAAAAATTTCTAGTAAATTTCGTATCTCTATATGAGATTACAATTTTAGGAATTCCATGTAGTCAGGAGTTTTTCTTCATAAATATATATGCTATGTTAATGGATTTATAGGTGGATTAACTGGTATTAAGTGTGTTTCTTTACTCAATATATCAGCAAGAATCGTTATAATATCATTATGTTTGCTAATTTTAGGTAATCTTGTAATTATAAATTTCATACTTATAATGTTTCCATTTCCATTTAGGAACGGGTAGGAGTTGTAATAATCCGACTGGGTGATGATGTTTGACTTTAACTTGTTGGAATTATGTGCACTTGGCTAAATATTCAACAATTTCTCTTTTCATATTAGGACAATAAATTTCCTTTCTTAGTATAGTAATTATTTTCGGATAGCCAGGATGTCGAGAGTATGGTTTTTTATGTAATTCATTCGGTATTAATAATTTAATTTCTTCTACTTCAGAAATGTACAACCTATTTTTATACATCAACAGACCATTTTTAGAATGTATGAAGTATGAATTTTTAGTTTCAACTTGATTTCCTATGAATTTTGATTGAATACTTTGATATTCTATATCCTTTTCAGTCACAATCTTGAGTTTTCTCTAAATCAATTTCATAATTACCTCTCATAATTGTATAAATTAGATTTGCATGCCTGCTCAAGGCATCTTCTATCTTATTTTATTTTCCTTTGATATGTCTTATTTCAAAATTGTACTTTCTCAAGAAGGCTAACCACCTTGTCTGTTGAGCATTGAGATTTTGTTTATCAAATATGTACTTTAAAGAAATATTGTCAGACATGAACATGAATTTTCTTCCTATCAAATAGTGTCACCACATTTTTAGTGCATATATTATTGCGGCTAATTCTAAGTCATGCGTTACATGATGTCTTTCGTGTTCCTTAAGCTTCCTAGATTCATAAGAAATTACATAATTATCCTGCATTAATAATCTTCCCGGTCCTTTAATGCATGCATCCGTGCATACAATGAAGTCATTGTATGGATCTGTTATTTTTAGTATTGGAGTTATTGTTAGAAGATGTTTTAGTTTTTCATAAATTTCTTGGCATTTTCGAGACCATATAAATTATGTTCCTTTCTTTTGTAGGGATGTTATAGGATGAGAAATCTTTGAAAACCCTTCAATAAACTTTCACTAATAGCCTGTTATACCAAAAAATGATATGATGTATGAAACATCTTTTGGAATTGGCCATTCCATAATGGATTTTATTTTCCAAGGGTCAACAACTATTCCTTCTTTAGAAACTACATGTGCTAAATATTGAATTTTGTGCTTATAAAAGTCACATTTACTAAGTTTAGCATATAACTTTTGTTCTCTCAATATTTGTAGAAATATTCTTAAGTGTTCTTCATGCTCTTGTTCATTATTTGAGTAGATTAATAAGTCATCGATGAAGAAGATTACAAATTTATCTAACTATTTAATTAAGATACTATTCATTAGACATATGAATGAGGCTGGGGAATTTTTTAACTCAATGGGTAAGGTTCCATATTTCTTTCTAACAAATAGTACCGATGATCCCCGAGGAGATACACTCAGTTGAATATACCTTTTGTCTAATAAATCTTGGAGATGATATTTTAGTTCATTATGTTCTAAGATATCCATATGATCTAGAGCCTTTGAAACTAGCACTGCTCCAAGTAGTAAGCCTATAGAGAAATATACTCTTAGGAGTTAATCGAAGAATCTATTGGAATACGTCTTGAAATTCTTGCAATATAGGAAAATTTTCTATATCTTTCTTACTTTCTTCATTTTCATTATCTATTAAATGAACCACAAATGATTTGCATCCCTTATGAACACATTTTTTAACACATAAGCCTGAGATCTTCCTAATACTAATAGTTATTGATATTCCTTTAATGTTTATAATGTTATCATTGTCATTTACGTAAGTACATGTTTTTTCATAACAATTTAGAATTGCCTTATATTTTTCTAATGAGTGCATGTCGATTAATACATCATATTATGATCCTAGCTTCAAAACATTCAAATATGCTTTAGTTTTAAAGTCATTCATACTAATTTCACAACCTTTAATGAGATTTCTAATTTTTCTTTTTGTTCATGTAGCAAGTTGTACTAGCCATTCTTTTTCAAAATTTTATATTCATTGTTTACAATTCTCTACTATCTTAGGAGAAACATAACTTAGACTATAATTTGGATCAATGGAAATTGGTTGATTATTCAATATACCTTCTACTTCCACCATGGAACCTTGATGATATTCTTGTTTGTTCTCCAAGGATGCTTTAATATTTGGAGTACTCGTTATTTCACCAACTTTAGTAGCTTCTCGAACTGTATGTATATTTTTGTCATTTTTCTTCCTATGAGGAAAATCGTTAAAATAATGTGATTTTCCACACTCCCAAAACTCTATTGGTTCTTTTTGGGAAGCTTCTTTGTTATATAAAGTTTTGGTTTTGAAGTTTCTTTGTTATCAGACGGGTTATAAGGGTTATTATTTATGTTGTTATTTCCCTGAAACCCTTTTGTAGAGTTCTTATTGAAAGACTTTCCTTCTTTTCTTTATGGATCAAACCTTTCAACTTTCTTTCCCTTCTAGTTTTTAGCATTTTCATTTATGGTTTTATATTGCTCAAAACACAATTTATCCTTACACATAGCTTCTTCTAAAGTCTTAGTATTTTCAAATTAAATCCTACCTTTATATGAGGAAGGTAAACAACTAAAGAAGTGTTATATCTTTGGTTTTTCATCCACAATATATGGTACATAGCGCAATAAGATTAGAAATTTGCTGCAAAAGTCTTTCATGGTTAAATTTCCCAATTTCATTTCATAAAACTGTTTAGCCTTACCTTCATAATATTGTTTTGATCGATATTTTTTCTTAAAATATCTTTCAAAAATTTTCCAAGTGATTTTGCATTCCTTAATATTCTTTACCCTTTTGATAACTTGGCACCAAACATCTTCCTTCTGAGTCTGATTATAGATGACCATTATTTATTTAAGTTTACTTTAATAATTATATATATGGAATTATTTTTGCATCCTACAAAGACAGGCTTTTGTGTCTTATCCAGTTTCAATCTTACAATTAAAGATTTGAGGTTTTGTCTTTTTAAATTCTCCCATAATTTCCTCATGATGCTTATGTTTCTTTTTAATTCTTTGTTCCATTTTGGCACTATCCTCACTTGAAGTTTTAGTTTATCTAAAAAAAAATTATGTCGTTGATTCAGTATGTTCAAATTCCTAGACTTCTCCTTCTGTAGATCAATTTTAGAATTATTGAAAAATTGACCTTTATTATTGTTAATGTTTTGATTACACAATTTCTCTAGCATTATTGCATTAATTTATTCTTGTGTATTTATAATTAGTTCATTATCTTCCTTAACATTTTTCAATTCTTCCCTTAGAACATGTACAGTCTGAATTAATTCAGATTGTCTGTTATCCCTGATTTCATTCAAATTAACCCATATATTTCCCTCACCAATATTTCCTTGTTTAGGATTTTATGGTTCATTATGATGTGACCCTTCTTTAGGTAGAATAGGTAATTATGTCATCTTTTATGCAATCAAAATCTTCTTCCTAGTGGTAAGAAGAAAAATATTGCAATAGTAAATTAGTCTCTGTGGTTGAGCTCATAAGGCCAAGTGCGGTTCCTAAAGCTTTGGTACCATTATGTCACCTACCCTTATAAAAAAAAATTATACAACAATATTTTATTTACGACTAAGCAAAGTGTATTACTCATTTATTTTGACCACATAAATTTCATTAATAAGACATTTCTTACCAGAAATCCTTTTGAAAAGTTTACCTTTGATAGTTGTAACATTTCCATGTGCAAATTTACTAGACTTGCTTGTCATATGTTATATACTTTATGGCACAACTTCCAATCCATGTTATATTCATGTGGTAAGGATATAATTACATATTAAAAATTCTCATGGTATGAAATATGTATTGGCAACCTTCGTTTGTTATTCTAAAGGGGACCTTTGTCGTGATCTTGATTTCCTATAACCTACGTTGGTCGATTAACCACTTAGTTGCTAAGTATAGTATAGATGTGAAATCCAATAGGTGGTTTATCCCGACCAATCATGAATGAAAAAACAAGTGAAATATTAAACTGTCAATGGATGATAATCACATCATAATTATGTTTGGTTTGGTCAACGTTTATTATGCTTTAACATTTAATATATGAGTGGTTGGTAGTTATTAATTTCAGTCTTGAAATACCCTATGTTCTTAATTAACAGTTGTCTAAAGCCTTATGTGGCAATCCTCTTGTGTTCCAGGTGTGACCATCTTGGAAAGAGGGCTAGGGAAGTAATGCCCCGACCACCCTGCGTGGATTTTGAACATTCTCTTCAGTGTTTGGTAATCTTCCAATGAAAGATGAGGGTTGCTTCTGGTTCAATCTTGGAAGGCTCTAGGGTTCCATATTTTGTCTTTGAGTTTTATATACTATGTCGTTGGGGTTTTTATGTCACATACCTATACTAACTCTTCATGCATTCCATTTGCATTCATTTTTGTGACTTAACTCAGTCGTTTTGGAGCTTGCGCGTAATCCTAGTTAGAGTTTTTTACCTTTACCTTGTTAACGCTATCATGATTTCTATTACAAGGTTCCATTACTTTCATTTGTCGAATGTACTTACTTTCTAAAATTTTTATCGGTTCTATGTGCATTTCCTTATTTTTATGTATTTGTCTGTTGTTGTTTTTATCATGTCTTTGTCCTAAATTTTGGTTTGGAAACTTTTCAGGGAATTTTAGGTAACGGTTGAGAGCGCTCTAGTTACATTTTTCTTGTTTTATTATTTCTACTAATAAGGTATATATTTTAGATACTTCAACTAATGATGGGCCCTTATTTTGTACGAGGGTACCCATCAGGGCAAAATGTTAATTCTGAATAGTGAAATCTTTCTACTACGGGAGTTTCGTTGTGGGGTTCGAGCTACTCCTAGTAAACTCATAACCTAACTCTGCCATTTATTTTGTAAAGGTTTTTTTTACCTTCTGTAATGTTTTTGTGTCAATGTAGGTATACTCAGCCAAATTAACATGGCTTTAACATGAATAAACCATGGAAAATTCCTTTAAGTATTCATTACCTTTACTATTTTTCTTTCTAAAGGTGTTAAAATGCATTACCTAAGTACTATACTAATTCTTGTGTTGTAAACCTTGTTGACAGGTCTTGGCTATGGCTTCTTGGCCATGGCACTCAAGCTTTGAGAGGTAATTCAATTTTTATAGTGGAGCATATCTATGGATGAGTGATTGATACAACTATCTTTGTTTTTAATTAGTTGGGTGGTTACCTATCATAGTTCTGTTGGCCCTATATTAAACAATAAGAGTGTAATTTGTTCTTTCTCTATATTTAGTCTGTAAGGATCCTATGGAGGTTTGGCTATGTATGAGGTTTCTATTGTTTTTGTTGAAACTATGACTGGGATTTTTCCTCGCGTACTTTTAAAGGGTTTTCATTACCGTTAATTTACATATATATGTCGAAACAATTGTAGTTTTGTTAACTATTTATTAATGAAAATTTTCCTTTTTTTTTTTTTTATGAGTTTGTAGTTATGAATGGTTATGACCTTTACTTGCCATACTTGTAGGATTTATTTTAGTTTCCTCCTTGTTCAAAAGGGTTACCAAACCTATCAGACAAGTTATATTGTAAAACGTTTTGTTATGTACTTAGTTATCAATATTCCTTACCCTTAACGTTTTGTATATATTCGATATTTTCTTCACGGAGATAACATTAACGTTTTAGCATCCCTCCTCTTGGTTGTATTTCCATTTATAGAATTTTCCTCTATACTACAACTCTGTAAATTATTTAATCATGCTTCCTACATTTGTATCTGGTTATAGATTTATTCGTTGCTTTCGTATATTTATAATGACAATCACATATGGAATGAAATGAGAGAGAGAACCTCTAATCTTTAGCTAAATTGTAATCAATAATAATTTACTCATAAATTTCATATTTAACAACCATTTATCGTGAATAGAATATAAAAAAATTACAATTGAACACTTATTCAACTAGAATGACATATCAAAATATTATGACATGAATAATAATTTAATCCAGAATAAAATTGAATAAAAACTTGTAACTAGGATTTCTTTAGGGAAAACGCACATCAAGTGGGACGTTCCTCCCAACCTTAGATCAAAGCTTCCACATATTCCCACTCTATCACCCCTGAGTTAAATCCCAATCAAATAAACTAACCAATTGACTTGCTACAGTTTGTAGGGTTATAAGAATTACATGAATATTTCTATGTGATGTAAATATTTCTCAGATTTCACATTTGATTAAGAATGGCATCCCATTCTCTTTGCTCTCTTTTGTTTATAATATTTTCCTCGGTCTTTGACACTTATAGAAGCCTCCTTCTCATTGACTACCTGCCAATTTGATTTTTTCTCATTAACCACCTGTCAATTTGATTTTTATACATGTTCCTAAAATCTTGAGATATTGTCTCACTTTAGTTGAGTTAACTCAACAAAGCATCACCAATTTTTCCCCTATTACCGTCACTTGGTAGTTCTCTTTTGGATCAACGAATTCTCTCTTCTAACTGTTGCACTTCACGTGTGTTATTTCTTTTATAATTCATAAAATAATAAATAAAACAATAAGTTTTGACTTAGATCATGAGGATCAATAATGTGATGATAAAAATAAATAAAAATAATAATAAGTTTTGAATTTGAAATTTTGGGGTATCACAATAAGTCACTAGTCGAATTGGTGTTGAGACAATGAATGAACTTATCCATTTTACTAATCTATCAACAATCACAAAAATCCAAGAAAGGTGGCGAAAAGTCATGGAAAAACCACTCAAAATATCCATACAACGATTTCCCAAGGATGGGAAGGAATGGCTAAAGGAAAAATTAAACCAAGCATTTTGTTAAATGGTTTGGAGGAGCAACATATGACACAACGCCTAAAAAAATGAATAACATATTGTTGCATATGAGGCCAGTAAAAAAATCATTGAAGATGGTGAAGACTCTTTTTCTTTCCAAAGTGACCAACATAGAGAGTATAGTGTGCCTATTTGAGTAGAGTTTTTTCTTGATTGTATAGTACACATAAATTATCTAACATGTACACCAATCATTCCTTGATATGAAATTCTAGTAGAGGAACAATATTTAAAGGATTTCGATGTTGGAAACTCTTGTAAATGTGCCCAAAATATAGATCATGTTGATATGGTGCATCCAAACATTGAAATCCAAGATGTGAAGTGATGAGAACTGGTAAAGCATGAAATGAAACTGCTCGGCTCAAAAAATCAACCATTGTATTTGTACTATCCTTTTTTTACCCAATAACAAAATGAAAAATTTTCAAATACGATTCCCATTTCATATGCTAAGCTTATTTCACTTTTATTTTTGGATTGAAAAAACTTCAAAGATAAATCATCAATATCTATAACTATTTATTTTCCCATTAGACAGTGTCTCTAGTATTTTATATCTTGAACAAAGGAATACAATTATTTATCATTGGTGGATTAGTTTCTTTTTTCCTTTAAATGTGTATTTTAATTATAGGCCATTGGATGATGATTTTGCATTAGAGCTACTCCAAGTGAAAATTGTGAAGAATCAATTTGAATTTAAAACCATTGTGACAATCTCACAAAACAAGTAGATTTGACGAACATAATTTTTCCTTCAAGAGATTAAAAGCATGATAATGTTCAGGTATGTCCACTTGAAAATAAAATTATTCATTGTCAACTGATGTAAAGGAAAGGATTTTTTTGAAAAATCAACGATGGATTTATGATAGAAGTTGGAAAGACCAAGAAAACTCCTCAACTCTGTCATATTTGAAGGAATAAGCAAATTGCTCAGAAATTCAACTATACCAGGATCCACCTTTATTCCATGTGCATCAATTATAAAAGAAATGTAATATATTGTACTTTGAGAAAAATAACACTAGGAGAGATTTGGATAAAGTTTATTTTGTTGAAGTAGCTTCAAATCCTTTTGCAAGTGTTGGAGATGTGTCTTCCAAGTGTGAGAGAAAACAAGAACATCATATATATATATATATATATATATATATATATATATGATAACAAATTTACAAATACAATCTTTGAAAATATGTTTCATTAACCTCATAAATGTAGTAGGGGCATTGGTAAGCCCAAAAGGAATAACAAGCCATTCAAAAATATCCATTTTGGTCTTAAAAGTTCTTTTTAAAGTATTTTTTGCTTGAAAAATGACCTGGTGATATTCACTTTTGAGATCAATTTTAGTGAAGTATTTTTCACCTTGAAGCTAATCAAGCAAATCATTAATGTGAGGAAGTGGATATGGTAATTTTATTTAATTCCTTAAATGAATAAAAATATGCCAAGTTCCATCTTTTTTATGTACAAGATTGTTGATGTAAAAGAATATTTGCAAGATTAATGAAACCTTTAATCAATACATCTTCAATTTACCTTTTAAATTAATCATTTTGAATTTTTGAAGTGTGATACAAAGGTGGATTGTGAAGAGAGACACCAAGAACAAGATTGATACCATGACTAATTGTTCTTTGCGAACCATGTGTTTTTGTTTCCTGGAACACATTTGAATACATTTTAAAAAGATGATTAAGATATGAATGTGATATTAGGGGATATTTTAGGTTTAAACTGCGTCTCCTAAGGAAAATAATAAAATAATAGTTACAAATTTTTAAAGGGAAAGAAAGAAAACTACCTTTTTAAATGATATTTTTGACATATGTCTTTATATGTTTACTCAAATTTCAAGTGTAGAAACTGACTAGATGTGGAATTAAATTCCACATCCAATGATTACCAATTTTACATACTTGTGATAGTAGACCCACACTGAGATAAACTGGAAATACATGAAAATTTGTGTTTTTTCATGTATTTCTAGTTTATCTCAATGTAGGTCTATCAAAAGTATGCAGATTGGGTACTTGTTGGATGTGGAATTTAATTCCACATCCAATGAATTCCAACACTTTAAATTTGAGTATACATATAAGGAAATAAGGCAAAAAATTGGTTGAAAAAAGATAGTTTTCTTATTTTCCCTCCATAACTATTTACCCTTATTGTTGAAATCATCATCCTTAATCCTACTGGTTCTTTTAAATTTCATTTTAATAGTAATTTTTTTTTGTTTTGAGGCCTATTTCGACTAATGTGTGAAATTTGTTATGTTTTCTTTCATTTCATGAAATTGTGGCCTTAAGAAAATTAATGTCAATGCTACTTGATTAATTTATTTTCATTCCTTCTTGGAAGTGAACAAAAAATGATCCATATGGATATCCATGGCCACCCACCTTTTCCAACTAGCTCAAAACTATTTTCTGACAATTTTGGCAATTTACTATTTTTAGCAGTTTTAACTTTCGGGACCATTTTGAGGGCCTAAATGAAGGTATTTCAAGATCGATCTCCTCAATTAAAGGAATGATTGAGCCTGCAAAATTAATATCCTCGATGATACCTTTCCAACGGGATATCACACGCCTAAAATGGAGATCGTATGCAAAAGTTACGACCCCAGGAAGTTGATGTAATAACTTACCCAAACGGGGTCCACATGACTTTTGGCGCTTCATCTCCTAAGGTTAGGTTTTTTGGGTGTCTAGGGTTTTTGGAATTCTTGTTTATTGTAAAAATTCCTTCATAGCCCCATTGTAATATTCTTCTTGCGAATGCGCACAACCATCACATCTCTTCTCAGAGATAAGCCGCCACCATTCCAACAAGCTTGTTTCCACTGCATTTTACAGTTTTAGATTATTTCATTATTCAATAGAAAACCATTTTTATTGTATCTTTGTTATTTTTTGTTAAGCCCCTGTTAATAATCTGTATTCGTTTCATTCTTCTCATAAAATCCATATCAGTGGTATCAGAGCGGTCTTCTCATTGTCGCCTTAATGCATATCCCCAACGAGGTTGGAGTACAAAGAGTTGGGTCTCGAGATTGTTTCTCTTGAGGAAAGAATCTCTCGCACACCCAAGAAACCTCTCATGGAAAGATAAAATAAATATTGCAGGACAATATATCCTTTCAAATTGTTGATTGAGGAATCCCTCATGCAACAGAGGAACAAGATGATGGATAGTTTTGTGCAAATCCTTCGACAACTACCAACAGGCAACGTATCTTCTTAGAACAGAGGTTCCACCCCCTTCAAGGTACAAATAAACTTCGATATTGCTATATTTGAAGGTCAGATAGATGCAGATGTTGTAGATAAGTGGTTGAAACTACTAGAAGGGTATTTTTCTGTCCATAACTTTTCGAATAGAGAAGAGATTACTTTTGTGCTCCTCAAAGCCATTCTCCATGTCAAAGATTGGTGGGAAACTTTCTTTGAGAAAAAGGAAATGGAGGAAACCTCATTATTTTCAATCAATGCCACTAGGGAATCCTTCAGGGATGCTATTAAGGAACAATACTACCCTGTCTAAAGTTATGACGGCTTGTATACCAAATGGACCACACTGTAGCAAGAAATAGACCAAGCAATGCTATATTTCACACATATCTTCCATACCTTGCACACCAAGCTAGGTATCAAAGATTCAGAGCGACATATGGTGCTCAAGTATCGTGTTTCTCTACATAGATACATCTAGACTGAAATTTAATTTCTGGACATCTCATCCTTGGGCGTGGGCTACCGATATGCCGACAAAATCGAGCAGAAGATCAAATAAAAGACGCGAAAATTTGGGCATGGGAATCCCTCACAACAAAAGTTGGGAAAGGGCAGCCCCAACCCACATAACAAAGGACAGAGAAAATATGGACAGTATCAGGACAACCAGTCCAAGCCACAAGAAAAGAGGGACACCGAAAAGACAAAGAAAGATACCGAGAAGTGGTGTGACTTCCATAAGAGCCCTTGGCATAACATTGTTGAGTGCCTCTCAAAGCAATCATTGGTGGCTGAAGTGAAAGCCTATGAATTAGATGCAGATTCTGACTCTGAGACAGAACCATAAAGGGGAAGATGAATCATTGACGCAGAACCCAGTGCCATCATTGCTACCACTAAGCTCCAGCCTAGTGAACCAGATGAGCTAGAAGAAGGAGAGCGCCTCTTCCATTCACAGATGTGGGTAAAAGGCACCCCGTTGCACTTCATCGTTGATAGTGGTAGCCAGAAGAACCTCATCTCAGCAGAGGTCTTGAAGAGGCTCACCTCGCCAACAATGCCTCACCCACAACCCTACACCATTAGATGGCTCCACCAAGGAAGCGATCTTTGCGTCAGCCAACAATGTCGACTATCGTATGACATCAAGCCCTTCAAAGATTAGGTATTATGTGATGTTTCTCCTCTCAAAGTTTGTGATGTTCTTTCAGGCCAAACTTATTTATGGAAATGTCATGTTGTATATGAGTCTAGGCCTCGTAGTGTTATTATTACTTGGAATAGGAAATTGTATAGGATACCCGAGGCAGTCCCACCTAGTGTTGTTTCCTTGATCTCTGCTAAGCAATGCAGGAAGGTCATCTCTTAGATAGGGAAGTTTGTCTTCTTCATGATTTTCTCTCAAAATAAGCGAAATATCATAGTCACATCTAGGGTCTTTGTAGTCGACCTCTCCATATAGCAGAATCAAGTAGATAAGGTCATGGAAGAATAATCAAATATCTTCTCCTCACCTACAGGGGCACCTCTGCACTGCCAGGTCAAGCACCCCATAGATTTGACCCCTGACACATCACTGCCCAATGGGAAAATATATCGCCGCTCTTTGTTGGAGAATGAGGAGATCAAGTGACAAATCCAAGAAATTATCCACAAGGGTCACATCCGTCCCAGCTCATCACCATGCGAGAGCCCCATCATGCTAGTACAGAAGAAAGATGGAACCTGGCGACTCTATATTGATTATCAGGATCTGAATAAAATCACAATCAGAAACCGATACCCGATTCCTCGAATCGACGACCTCCTTGATCAACTCACGAGGGCCAAATACTTCAGTAAGATTGATCTAAAGTATGGCTACCACCAGGTCCCGATAGAATAGACAAATGTATGGAAGACCGCCTTCAAGTCAAAGGAAGGCCTTTTTGAATGGTTGGTCATGCGTTTTGTTTTGAAAAATTCTCCAACCACTTTCATGAGGATGATGGATGATATCCTGGGACCATTCACCAATAATTTTGTAGTGGTGTATCTGGATGACATTCTAATTTACAACAAGACTTGGGCCAAACACTTGCAACATTTTAGTAGGTTCTACACACCCTGCGACAGCACAAGCTATACACCAACTTGGAAAAATGCTCCTTCAGCATGGACAGGGTCCATTACCTGGGCTACATCATTGATCAACATGGCATACATGTGGATCCAGCCAAGATCCAAGTCATCCATGATTGGCTAGCCCCAACAACACTCACTGAGCTTCGAAGCTTCTTGGGCCTTGCCAATTTCTACCACAGGTTCGTGTTGGGATTCTCCCATAGTGCATGGACTCTCAGCCAAATAAATAGGGTTGGTGGTAAGGAGAAATTTTCATGGGGCCGGTCCCAACAACAAGCGTTCGATGATTTGAAGGAGCGCTTATGCTCATCCCCAGTACTTTCACTACCAGACCTACAACATCCCTTTGAAATTGAGACAAATTCTTCAGACTATGTTGTGGGTACCATTCTCACTCAGAACGGCCACCCTGTGGCCTATCATAGTGAGACATTGTCAGATACTGTCCATAAGTACCCTACTTATGAAAAATATATGTACTCCATTGTACAAGCCTACTGCCAATGGAGACATTACATTCTTGGGAAGGAGACAGTCATCCACACTAATCATAAGCCACTTCAGTTCATGCAGACATGGGGAAAATTACAGAATGACCACCATCAAAAGTGGTTCACATACTTGCATCAATTCGACCTCAACATCAAGTATAAAACAAGAAGCACCAATCATGTCACCAATTGCCCCAGTAGACTGCCAGTTGTAGCACTCACCATAGTGATAGACTCTTGTGGCCGTGAGACATCTGGATGGACCCAACTCAATGAAACAGACCCTGACTTCTCCATCACCTACCAAATGTTGGGTGCAAACACAGTTGTCGATAATTTCCATCTTCAGGATGGTTTGTTGTGTCATCTAGGCCATATTTGTGTTCCATCAAGTGAGTGAGTGAAGTTGATCTGGGAATCCCACTATGGTCGGGTGGTAGGACACTTTGGCATCATAAAGATAATGGCACTACTATAGAAACATTTCTACTAGCCGAAACTTTGATAGGAGGTCAACAAGTATATCAGGTCCTGCACTGCCTCAACTATTTCCAAACTGACCACTAAGAAACAGGGCATGTACACCCCTCTTCCTACTCCTGACAGGCCATGGGAATCCATCTCAATGGACTACATGTCGAGCCTCCCATCCACCAAGTGGGGAAATGAATGTGTTTTTGTGGTTGTTGATCTCTTTTCTAAGATGGCGATTCTGGTTGCCTTCAAGAAGAGCATGACAGCAGAGGCCACTACCAAGCTCTTCTTTTAATGCATCTGGGAACATTTTGGAATCCCACAAACCATTGTATCAGATCGGGATAGTCGGTTTCTTAGCACATTCTGGTCGAGTCTCTAGTCACTACTGGACACCAAGCTCACCAAATCCATGACCTTCCACCCTTAGACAGATGGCCAAAATGAGGTTGTAAATAGAATGATTGTGCATATCCTTCGCATGTATAATTCAAATCACCCTTGCACATGGGATGAGAGCCTTCCCTATGTCCAACATAGCTACAACCGAGCCCTGCATAGCTCAACTAGCCACAACCCCTTTCAAGTGGAGTTGGGATTCCAACCATTGGGTCCCATATATGTTGCACTTCCGCTTGTGGTCACCTCGACCGACTCATCTCCTGCTCCAACTGAATATGACAAAGCCACCCGGTTCATTGAGCAGATCCATCAGATCTGCCAACAAGTTTAGGATATCCGACATAAGTCCAATGACAAGTACAAACAATGCCATGATCAACATTAGGTGCCACATAAGTTTCAGGTGGGTGACAAAGTTTGGTTGCACTTGTAGAAAGAACAACTTACAGGACCCCATCGGAAGCTTTTCCCACTCTGTTATGGGCCATACACTATTACCAAGGCCATGGGGGATATTTATTTTGAGCTCAACATTCCTCCCTTCCTTGGCCTACACCCAGTTTTCAACGTGGATCTCCTTCGCCCTTATTTCCCACCATTATTGGACACCTCAGAAGTAGTAGAACAATTAACACCAACATAGCTCAACCCTGACTACATATAACAGACATACAATGATGAGATTTTGGACACATAGATCACGGGCACTCGACAACAAAGGATTCAACGTTATCAAGTCGTCAAACCAGGGCAGCTTCTGCACCAAGCCAAGTGGCTCACTCGGGGCCAAATTCAACAAACATTTCCTCATCTGATGGGGGACCTCAATGCAATGGAGACAATTTATTCCTAAGGAGCGATGATTGATCCAAATGGATATCAGTGGCCACACGCCTTTTCCAACTGGCTCAAAACAGTCTTCTGACAATTTTGGCAATTTACTATTTTTAGCAGTTTTAACTTCTGAGGCCATTTTGAGGGCCTAAATGAAGGTTTTTCAGGATTAAGCTCCTCAATGATAGCAAAGGCATGATTGAGCCCCCAAAATGAATATCCTCTATGATACCTTTCCAACGGGCTATCACAATCCTAAAACGGAGATCATATGCAAAAGTTACGGCCCCGAGAAGTTGTTGTACTAACTTACCCAAACAGGGCCCACATGACTTTTGGCACTTCATCTCCTAGGGTTAGGTTTTTTGGATGTCTAGGGTTTTGGGCATTCTTGTTTATTGTAAAAAGGCCTTCAGAGCCTCATTGTAATGTTCTTCTTGCGGATGTGCACAACCATCACATCTCTTCTAAGAGATTAGCCGCCACCAATCCAACAAGCTTGTTTCCACTGCATTTTACAGTTTCAGCTTATTTGGTTATTGAATAGAAAACCAGTTTTACGATAGCTCTGTTATTTTGTGTTAAGCACCTGTTAACAATATGTATTCATTTCGTTCTTCTCATAATATCCAAATCAACAAATTAGTTGATTTTGGTGTGATTCTAACTAAGAAAAGTTTATTTTCTTTATGCATCATATATATATTGTTATATAAATAATCATAATATTTCATATCATACCGATAGGGCTTACCCATAACCAAACCACAAAAATATATATTTCTCACATCATATGTGAACTTCTCCACAAAGTGAGCTCCAAAATCAAATAATATAGTGCACTCTCGAATTCTATATGAATATGACCCATTTTCCTTCCATCCAATTGAATATGGATGAGGATGAGGGTTTGTTGGTAAATGCAACTAGTCAACAATGGCCTTTACAATCAAATTTTTCTGCGAGCCATTGTAGACTATAAAATCCACTGTAAAATCACGTGTGAGGTGGGAACCAGTAAAAACAAATGATATGACCCAAAGGGGGGAATATATAGGGTTAAATTTATATAATACGACCCCGATTGGGGAAGATATGGAGCTAAATGTACGTATAATTTGTAAATGTAGATGTAATAGGGTCGTCCTAGTAGTAAATGGGCCTCATATGTATTGTGTGAATAGGTATATATAGAGATAATGTATTAATTATCAAGGATAAGTGAATTGTGATGTATGAAAGTAATCAGGTATTTAGAGGAGGTTATCCTATTATTCAAGGAGTTATTGTGTAACTCATCTCTCTTATCTATGTTGGATTTCTGCTCCATGCTCACATTGGTGTACATCATGTGTATTTCTAGTTTATCATGATATTTCAAGATTTTGGCTCATAACAACAATATCAAGGAAGAATACATAATACTTATCAATATTCATGGAACAAGGAATCACAAAACAACTCGTAAAAATATATTATCATAGACCAACAACCACTACAAATTGGAGATGTTATAACAACAATACATGAAATCAAATGAAAGAAAACCATGTAAAAACTAGCCACGAAGGATTAAGACTGAAATAATAGATTTTGGATGGATGGATAATCATCAATCGAATGAAAAATGAAGGAACATAATAAATTCATATTACTTGGTTTCGTTACATGTGGAGACTTGAATTGCAAAGCTTTGAGCACAAATGTTTTTGGAGGGTACTATGATATGACCCCAAGGGGGGCATATATGGGGTTAAATGCATATGATATGACCCCAAGTGGGGGAATATATGGGGATAATTGTACATACAACGTGTAATGTATATGTAATAGGGTTGGCCTAATACTAAAGGGGCTCCATATGTTGTGTGTAAATAGATATATAGAGAGAGAAAATGTATTAATTATTGAGGAGAGGTGAATTGTGATGTATGGGTATAATCATGTATTTGGATGAGGCTCTCCTACCCTTTAAGAAGTTATTGTGTAACTCATATCTCTTATATATATTGGATTTGTAATCAAGGATCACATTGGTGTACATGGTGTGTACTTCTAGTTTATCGTGACATTTTAAGGTTTTGGTTCATAAAAAACTTTGATGGCATCCTAGAGTAGGATGATGGTGCACCAAAGTAATATTATTCAGTTTGTGTTTCAACTTTTCATAATTCATATCCTCACCACTAGTCTAAATAGGGAAGGATTATATGTCTACAACTATGTGTAAGATGATTAAAGGTTGATATATACCATACACTTGTGATGTGAATTTTCTATATTGAAATAAAATAATATGGATAAGCTAGGAGATTAAGACCAACCTAGGGTTTGTACAACCGCCATAAAGTTCTCTAAGGATTACCTAAGTAAACATGAAAACATGGGGTTGTTTATGGATGAACCGAGGGTGCATACAACTAATCTAAATGAACAAGAAAAGATGGAGATGCATACAATTGAGCTATGAAAAAATCATTATTTGAATTGAATTTGATTGCAAATATGAGTGAGGATATTCAATATAATAATAGAAGCTAATGGCCAAATATATAAATCTAGATGCCATTTTTTGAGACCATGGATGAGAACATAAAATTATATCAAAACTTCATATTACAAAAACTTTGAGAATGATAAGAAACTAGATGACCATCTCTTTTGAGGACGTCCCCTAGAGAACAGTAGGAGGAATCTGACTCTATATCAAAATGTTGTTACAAGTTTAGAAAATGAAGAATAAAAATAAAGTTTAATATTCATTTCATGTGCTTAATGGTTTCATAAACAAATTCAATCCAAGTAAACATGACTAGTTGAAAATATTATATAGAAGACACTTTATATGAAAAATAAGGTATAAAATTGTAGAAGAAATTGAGTCCTCCAAACAAAATTTTGAGAGTGATTAAGTCCTCCAATTTTTTTTTTGAGTTTTATGGTGGTCTGGGACACACAACAATCCAAAATAGCTTTAACATCGGATGGAACAACTTCAATACTAGCGTGTGATATAAGAAATCTCAAATAATGAACAACATTTTTCCAAAAAAATATTTATTCCTTTCCATCTACATCTTCTAAGTATATAACTTATCTAGAATGGTGTGGACATGGTGTTGGTTCTCATCCAAAATATTTTCCAAGATCAAGATGTCATCCACATATATATATATATATCACCTGTTAAATGTGGCATGTATATAACGTTGATGACCCTCATAAACATTGTTGGAGCATTGGTGAGATTAAATAACATAATCATCCATGTGAAAATATGAAATTGAAATTTAGTTTTAAAAGTGGTTTTTAAAGTGCCAGTAGTATTAATACTAAATTAATGATAGCCTTTTTGGATGTCTACCTAGTGAGACCTTACTAAATGGTAGAACATATCCTAAATCCTTGGAAAAGGATAGATATTCTTTATCATGATTTTGTTGAGAGACCTATTACCTAGTGTCATTTATTCTATTCCTTCTATGTAATAATGAAGGTAGGAGACCCACATGGGGACGGGTTTAGTTGAATGCCCCCAATCGTCAAAACCTACTTCAGCTATTAAATAGTTCTTCATTATTAGTGTGTGATAATGTATAAGGAGGTGCATTGCGAAATGACACTAAAAGAATCAAATCAACATTATGTTTAATATTGCATTGTGGGAGTAGAACTTGAGGTTCCTCAAACACATATCAGTAATCATTTAACATAGTCTAAAGGGATACAATGACTTAATGTATTCTAGTATCCAATTTGATCATACACACCACACATGAATATAGGTATTGATTATGTTGTACCTACTTGACCATTCCATGACCATTAGGAAGTTGCAAGACCATGTCACAAGAAGCTATAAATTTCAACCTTTTATCACCTTCAAATAAAGTATACCAATTTTGACCTATATCATAGATGGTTTTTTTATGTAACTAGTAAGGATGACCCAATACGCGAGTAGCATAATTTAATGGGATAATGTTTCATTTTAGTGTATCTTGAAAAGTAGAACCAAGCAATCACGATGAAGTAGAGATTGATTTACACTAATGGTGACCACCCAAATTTTATGGATGAGGATGGTGAGTGGTTGGGAGATTTATTTATAGGACTACAAAGGCTGCAATAAAATTCTATCGACGAACAATATCAATGATACCACAATAAATGTGGTCCTTGATCTATAAATTATGGGTAAAAAAGGATTATATATCAACTAAGGTATAATTCCACATCACAAAAGCTATATTTGCATTTGGGTGGTAGGGTTTGAGATTTCCTTGATCTCCACAAGATGCAAACAAACAAGCATGACATCCACTAGATGGGTCTTTTTCCTAAAACAAATAGGGCCTTGGAAGGAGCATGAATTTGAAACGTCTTATATTTACCAAAAGAACCATAAGAGGGTTTTTGGTAGGTAGGTGTATATTTACCAAAAGAAACATAAGAGGGTTTGTGGGACATAGGTGAAGTTTTCCAGGGAAATGGAGGAGAAGGCATTGTAGGCATAGGAGATGAATGGAAAGCGTCACGTGAATGGTGAGAAGAAGATAAATTATGAGGAGAGAACACAAGAAGAATGAAGAGATGTAGAGAAAAGGAGAGGAGAGAACATAAGTGGCTTCTATAAGTTGTGCCATGTTGTAAGTTATCTTTTAGAGGATTAATTGAGATTAACCTAGTCAATAATTTCAATGTTGGTTTGTAAGAAGGAAAGAAGCCAATAATAAAATTTATGCGAGGGTGAGGGTGAGGGGAATATTAGAGAAAACATATTATGTTTTCTCTAATATTCCCCTCACCCTTACATTCACCCTCATATATTCTAATAGTATGTTTTCTCTAATATTCCCCCACTATTTTGTTTTCTATAATAATCCCCCTAGCCAAACCCCCACCCTCATATATTCTAATATTACCCCACATGATGCAGGAGCATCTACGACGTCATGACGCGAGCCAGCGTGGAGGAAAGAGCAGAATAGCTGGACAACACCAACGCATACCTTTTTGAATTTCTTTGAAAAGATTGTTGCGTCGTTGTTTGAATGAATGCATTCATATGAGCGCACTTGTAATATAATGTAGATAAGAAGACATTAAATAGTTTTAATGATGGTAGATAGGGTTAGCTATAGATTAGACAGTTTCATTTCCAGGAGGGAAAATGAATATAGGAACCCTCCTTGTGTAATTGATTAAGGGGATTATTCAGCATTAGCATAGAGGAGCAAGATAGAGAGTAGAGCAGAGAGTTGTGAAGAAACCCCATGTACAAACATTGAATTAATAGGAAAGCTTTGATTCAATTTCATGGATGTGTTTGATCTCTGTGTGTTGTTGATATTGTGTTGTTGCATATTTGCTTCTTTATATTCTTATCTTCTATATGCTGCGTATGTGATTTCATATCAGGTTCGAAACCTGAGAGAATGAGGGAATAAGTTCCAATTGTTTCACTGTTCGAACCGGGAGATTCCTACATAGAGTGCAGTCGAATTCCTCCGCATAGAGTGCGTTCAGGAGGTTCAACAGTGAAGTCCTTATTCTCGTCGACCAGAGTTGTGTTGGGTTATTCGAACCGTGCAGGTGAGTGAGGGTCGTATTTGAAGTCCCAGTAGAAAGTCTGAGAAGAGTAAGTCTGGGGTTGCTGTGACTGTGGAAGCGCAGGACCTGGAAGACATCAAGTACTGTTGGGAGTAGTTGAAGGGGCAAGCACAGGGAGCGTGTTCGAGAGAACTCTGAAGGAGTCAGAGTTGCATAAGCTCAAGAGGGATATCGCCTTTTCTCATCGGTGGGAGCAGGCCCCAGTGAAGTTCATACAGAGCGAAGGTGGTAAAGCGGAGAACCCTTCAAGAGGAAGAGAATCGACGACTTGAAGCTGTGGAGTAAATATTTCAAACCCCACAGACCGTCAGATCGCGGAGGAGCTGCGAGAGAATTAATTCACAGACACACGGAGGAGTCTGTTTGCCATTTCATATCGGCATATCGGGGTTGGCGAGTGCAAGAGTTGCATGCACGTTGAAATCGCGAGTTGCGATTTCCTGATTTAATCAGAGTCGTCGATCATCGGAGGGACAGGTGGCACGAGATCCCAAGACATCGGGACTCGGCACTTCGGTGTTTTCAAAGTCGAAGGGAGCATGGAGAAACAGTGAATACCCGAGTTGCGATGGGTCCCACGGAGACGGAGCAGAGTATAACACGTGGCATTGCACCTTGGCATTCGGGGTTTGAAAGGTAAGGGGATCACGACCTTTCACCTATCGATTTCCCGATAGGGAAATCTCTGATACACAGAGGTGTTGACTGTTGATATCGGGGATTGGGATTCAGAGTTTCATATTGCACGGGAGGTGCGCACAAGGTTCGCGAGTCTGCGAAACCTGATTTCCCATCTAGTGAAGGGGAGATCGTCGAGAAGAGAACTGTGGGTAAAAAAAACTCCCGAGGGAGTTGGAAGAGCCTTGACTCTTCGGGTCGGTGAGAAAGAGAAGGTCCTAGTGAGAGCGACCGTCCACCGGAGGGAGGTGGCGATCAAGTGGTATCAGAGCCGGAGTGTCTTTGTTTTCTGAAGCAGAGACAGAAGAAACACCATGCCGCCCAGAAGAGAGAGGCAATCTCCTGATCGTGAAGACAGGGATGCCCGGAGAAGGGGTAGGCTAGCAGGTAATGCTGAGATGGAGCGAGAGATGAGAGATCTCCGAGCCAGACTTGAAGAAGTAGAGATCACCCAGAGACGTGGTGCTGGTGCAGCAGAGTTCAATGATCCTAAGATTGAAGAGGAAGTTGGACATGCCGAAGAAGAAGTCACGGCAGAAGACGCGTCAACAGAGAGGTTGATTAGAGCTATTTCGAGGATGAGCTCGAAGACGAATATGGGCATTCCCATCTATGAGGGAAGTCTAGAAGCAGAGGAATTGCTGGATTGGATCCGAGCATTGGATACCTACTTCGATTACGAAGATATCGAAGAAGACAAGAAAATAAGGCATGTTGTTACCAAGCTGAAGGGACATGCAGCCTTATGGTGGGACGAGCTGCAGGAAGACAGGCGTTCCAAAGGAAAACAGAAGATCAAAATCTAGGATCGTATGATCGCCAAGATGAAGGCGAAGTTCGTTCCAAGGGATTACCAGATGACTCTGTTCAGGCGCATGCAGAACCTGAGACAGGAGCTGATGACGGTGAGAGAATACACCGAAGAATTCTACAGGCTCAACATCAGAGCTGGTCATCGAGAAAGTGATGACGAAAAGGTGGCAAGATACTTGAATGGTCTTAGGTATGACATTCAGGATGAACTGAGCATGGTTACCATCCAAACCGTTGAGGATGCGTACCAGATGGCTCTGAAGGCCGAAGAGAAGCTGAGCCGCAAGCAGGGACAGCGAGGGCGAGGCAGAAGCCAGTCTAGAGGCAAAGCAGTTTCCCAAGAGAGGACTCAAAAGCCCAAGGAGGATTGGAAGAGGCCTCAAGGAAAAGCTGAAAGAGGTGGAACCTCACAGCAGAGGTAGAATGCTGAGCCGAGGAGACAGCAAAATGATCAGCAAGGAGATTACGCTGATGCCAACACATTTCCTCGTACCCGAGGTAGAGGAAGAGGTCGAGGAGGAGTTATCACATGTTTTACGTGTGGTAAGGACGGACACAAGGCCGTTGACTGTCCAGAAAGGAAAATGGACAGAGGAAAAGCTCACGTCGCTGAGGCACAGAGGCGTGATGTGGAAAGCGAGGATGCAGATAGCGGAAGATCATTGGGGATGCATAAAATCCTTTTGAAGCCTGAGAAGGAGGTGGAGAGCACAGTGCAGAGGAGCAGACTGTTCAGAATGGCTTGTACAACCAAGGACAGGAAATGCAAAGTCATAATTGACAGTGGGAGCACTGACAATCTCGTTTCAACCGAGATGGTGGAGAAATTGGAGCTGACAACAACTAAGCACCCGAGTCCATACAAAGTCTCGTGGTTATAGAAAGGACACCGGGTAAGTGTCACTAAACAATGCTTAGTTAAGTTTAAAATTGGGAACTATCACGATGAGATTCTGTGTGATGTCATTCCCATGGATGTATGTCACATATTGTTGGGAAGACCATGGCAATATGATCGGAATGTTGTTTATGATGGGAGAATGAACACATACACTTTGGAGAAGGATGGGAAAATCCATAAGCTGTTGCCGATAAAATATAAGGAAGTAAAGCCAGAAGCTAGCGGCATGATACTTCTCATGAGTGGGAAGGAGCTTTTCACAGAGCTGGAGAAGGATGAGAATCCACAATTCTTTGTTGTCAGGAAGCCGAGAATTGTCCTGACAAGCACAAGAGTGGACGATTTTCCAGAGGAGATTTAGCAACTGTTGGGAGAGTTTGCTGATATCATCGTGGACGAACTACCTCGTTTGTTGCCACCGGTGAGGAGTGTGAGTCACCACATTGACCTCATACCTGGAGCAAGTTTGCCAAATAAGGCAGCGTACAGGTTGACACCTCAGGAAAATGAGGAGGTCAAGAGGCAGGTACAGGATCTGCAGGATAAAGGACTGGTGAGGGAGAGTCTTAGTCCATGTGGCGTTCCAATGGTACTGAGTCCGAAGAAAGATGGAGGCTGGAGGATGTGTACAGACTCCAGGGCGATAAATAAGATTACCATCAGGTACAGGTTTCCACTACCGAGAATGGACGACTTGATGGATTGCCTGAGTGGGGAAAATCACTTTTCCAAGATAGATCTCAAGAGTGGATACCATCAGATCTGGATGAGAGAGGGAGATGAGTGGAAGACAACATTCAAAACAAACGAGGGTTTGTACGAATGGCTGGTCATGTCGTTTGGATTGACAAACATGCCAAGCACATTTATGCGGCTGATGAATGAAGTCCTGCGGGAATTCATTGGCAAATTTGTGGTGGTATACCTGGATGATATTTTAATTTTCAGCAAGACGAGGGCTGAACACTTGAGGCATTTTGCCATTGTGATGAGAATATTACAGCAGGAGAAGCTGCTGATTAATTTGAAGAAGTGTTCCTTCATGCAGATAGAACTCATTTATTTGGGTTTTGTAATCTCGGCAAATGAATTGAAGATGGATCCTGAGAAGGTTGAAGTGATCAGGAATTGGCCATCGCCAAGAAATGTTTTTGAGGTAAGGAGCTTTCACGGCTTGGCAAGCTTTTACAGAAAATTCATTCGGAATTTTAGTGGAATCAGTGCCGCAATGATGGACACTGTGAAGAAGCGGCATAAGGTTTTCCAGTGGACAGCAGAGGCTGAAAGGAGCTTCAATTTGTTGAAGCGAAAGATTACCGAGCAGCCAATTCTGGTGCTGTCGGATTTTCAGAAAACCTTCCAAGTGAAGTGTGATGCCAGTGGGTATGTTGTTGGAGGGGTTTTAAGTCAGGATGACAGACCTGTTGCATACTACAGCGAGAAGCTGGATGATGAAAAACTGAAGTACTCCACATATGATAAAGAGTTCTATGCCATTATCTAGGCCTTGAAAAAATGGAGGCATTATCTCATACCCAAGGAGTTTGTGTTGTACAGTGACAATCATTCGTTACAGTTCGTGAGTCAGCAAGAGAAGCTGAATCAGAAGCATGCAAAGTGGGTGGAATACATGCAAAATTTCACCTTTGTCATAAAGCACATTTCAGGGACTGCAAACAAGGTAGTTGACGCCTTGAGCAGAAAATGTTTATCTCTGCAGGAATTCAGGGTCAAGACTTTGGGTTTTGAAAACTTGAAGGATATGTATGCAAGTGATGTTGATTTCGGTGAAGCATACGAGGTATCCGAAAATCCGGTGCTCAGGGATAGGAGCCCATGGCTGGAGTATCTAATCCAGGATGGATTATTGTTCAAGGGCAATCAATTGTGCATTCCAGATTGCTCTATGAGAGAGAATTTGGTGAAGGAGAAGCACAGCGGGGGCTTAGCAGGTCATTTCAGACATGAAAAAACATTCGCGAAGCTGAGCGAATCATATTTTTGGCCAGGCATGCGTGCAAATGTGAAGAGATTTGTTGACCGATGCAGAATTTGTCAACACGCGAAGGGCAGAAAACAGAACACAGGGTTCTATCAGCCATTGTCTATACCCGAAAGGCCATGGGAAGCCATTAGCATGGACTTTGTGTTGGGTTTACCGAGAACACAGCGAGGAGTCGATTCCATCCTTGTTGTGGTGGAAAGATTCTCGAAGATGGCACATTTCGTTCCGTGTCATAAAACTAGCGATGCAACCCACATCGCCAATTTATTTTTCAAAGAGATTGTCCGATTGCATGGATTGCCGAGAAGTATAGTCTCGGATCGAGACATGAAGTTCATAGGTCATTTTTGGAGGACGCTATGGAAGAAGCTAGGGACTGACTTGGCATTCAGTTTTGCTTACCATATGCAGACAGATGGGCAGACCGAAGTAGTCAACAGAAGCTTGGGGGATCTGTTGAGAAGTCTGGTGGTGGAGCATCATAGCAGTTGGGATCAGATCCTACCACAGGCAGAGTTTGCGTACAACGATTCAGTGAATCGGAGTACAGGTAAGAGCCCGTTTCAAATTTTGTATGGGACACAACCGAGGGGAGTTTTTGAGCTCGGGGAGTCAGAACAGGCTGAGACTAGCAGCGCGAGGGCTGAGGAATTTGCTGAAGCAATGCAGGAACTTCACACGCAGGTGAAGTAAAGACTGATGAAGGCAGACCAGAAGTATAAGCGCAGAGCCGATCAGAGGAAAAGACAACTTCAGTTTGAAGTTGGAGACATGGTTCTAGCGCACCTGAGGAAGGAAAGGTTCCCAAGGGGGACGTATAACAAGCTCAAGATGAAGAAAATCGGACCTTGCAGAGTCCTGAAGAAGTTCGGGGAGAATGCATATGAGCTTGAGTTGCCGGAGGGAATAGGGATATCTCTGGTTTTCAACGTTTCAGACTTATACCCATACAGGACTGATAAAGCAAACACTGGAACCGAGGAACCAGTGGTCCAGTGGCAGAAGTAATTGTCAGTTGCATAGAAGCCAGAGATGGAGTGCATACTGGATAAAAGAGTTGGAAGGAAGATCAGGAGAAAGCAATATTTTGAGTACCTGGTGAAATGGAAAAATCACCCAGTGGAGAATGCCAGCTTGGAAATAGAAGCAGTGATTCAGAAACATGGTCAGACTGTGCAGGAGCTCATGGACAGGAGCCCATGAAATCTTTTGAGCCGAGAAGTATGATGCAGGATCATCTACGGCGTCATGACGCGAGCCAGCGTGGAGGAAAGAGCAGAATAGCTGGACAGCACCAGCGCATACCTTTTTGAATTTCTTTGAAAAGATTGTTGCGCCGTCGTTTGAATGAATGCATTCATATGAGAGCACTTGTAATATAATGTAGATAAGAAGACATTAAATAGTTTTAATGATGGTAGATAGGGTTAGTTGTAGATTAGACAGTTTCATTTCCAGGAGGGAAAACGAATATAGGCACCCTCCTTGTGTAATTGATTAAGGGGATTATTCAGCATTAGCATAGAGGAGCAAGATAGAGAGCAGAGCAGAGATTTGTGAAGAAACCCCATGTACAAACATTGAATTAATAGGAAAGCTTTGATTCAATTTCATGGATGTGTTTGATCTCTGTGTGTTGTTGATATTGTGTTGTTGCATATTTGCTTCTTTATATGCTTATCTTCTATATGCTGCGTATGTGATTGCATATCAGGTTCGAAACCTGAGAGAATGAGAGAATAAGTCCCAATTGTTTCACTATTCGAACCAGGAGATTCCTGCATAGAGTGCAGTCGAATTCCTTCGCATAGAGTGCGTCGAGGAGGTTCAACAGTGAAGTCCTTATTCTCGTCGACTAGTGTTGTGTTGGGTTAGTTGAACTGTGCAGGTGAGTGCAGGTCGGATTTGAAGTCCCAGTAGCAAGTCTAAGAAAATTAAGTCTGGGGTTGCTGTGATTGTGGAAGTGCAGGACCTGGAAGACATCAAGTACTGTTGGGAGTAGTTGAAGGGGCAAGCATAGGGAGCGTGTTCGAGAGAACTCTGAAGGAGTCAGAGTTGCATAAGCTCAAGAGGGATAGTGCCTTTTCTCATCGGTGGGAGCAGGCCCCAATGAAGTTCATATAGAGCGAAGGTGGTAAAGCGGAGAACCCTTCAAGAGGAAGAGAATCGACGACTTGAAGTTGTGGAGTAAATCTTTCAAACCCCACAGACCGTCAGATCGCGGAGGAGCTGCGAGGGAATTAATTCGCAGACACACGGAGGAGTCTGTTTGCCATTTCATATTGGCATATTGGGGTTGGCGAGTGCAAGAGTTGCATGCATGTTGAAATCGCGAGTTGCGATTTCCCGATTTAATCAGAGCCGTCGATCATCGGAGGGACAGGTGGCACGAGATCCCAAGACATCGGGACTCGGCACTTCGTTGTTTTCAAAGTCGAAGGGAGAATGGAGAAACAGTGATGCCCCGAGTTGCGACGGGTCCCACGGAGACGGAGCAGAGTATAACACGTGGCATTGCACCTCGGCATTCGGGGTTTGAAAGGTAAGGGGATCACGACCTTTCACCTACCGATTTCCCGATAGGGAAATATGCGATACACAGAGGTGTTGACTGTTGATATCGGGGATCGGGATTCGGAGTTTCATATTGCACGGGAGGTGCACACAAGGTTCGCGAGTCCGCGAAACTCGATTTCCCGTCTAGTGAAGGGGAGATCTCCGAGAAGAGAACTGTGGGTAAAAAAAACTCCCGAGGGAGTTGAAAGAGCCTTGACTCTTCGGGTCGGTGAGAAAGAGAAGGTCCTGGTGAGAGCGACCGTCCGCTGAAGGGAGGTGGCGATCACCTCACCCCCATATATTCTAATATTATCCACCAGCCCCAGCCCCATATGAGGGTGGGGGTGTGGGGTAATATTAGAGAAAACATGAGGGTGGGGATGGGGGATAACATTAGAAAAGATATAATATATTTTCAAGGGTGTTTTCAAGGGTGGGGTGGGGGGGGTAATATTAGAGAACACATAATATGTTTTCTCTCATATTACCCTTGACCCCCACCCTCATATATTTTTGAGGGTGGGATTTGGGGGTAATATTAGAGAACACATAATATGTTTTCTCTCATATTACCCTCCACTCCCACCCTCATATGATGGTGGTGGTTAGGGGTAATATTAAAGAAAACATATTATGAGGGTGAGGATGGGGGGGTGGGGGAATATTAGAGACACATTTTCTCTAATAAATACTTCCACCCCCACTCTCATAATATTTCCCCCCACCTACACGCTTGTAATGACCTCCTGTTTAGTTACGACATCAGGCCTCACATAACATGTGCAAATGTTTTTATTTATTTATTTAATTTTTTTTTTGTGTGTATGTGTTGGAAGGCAAACATGAAATTATACTCAACAACACAACAAGACGATGAACCCTACGCAAGAAACTCACGCAACACCCACACAACGACCTAACAAGAATAAGAATAACTACCCGCCTGTCCTACCTTGTAATGGTTAGGACCTCCAGGAAACATAAGCAACGTTCAAGCCCAGGTTCCCATTGATTTCGACCATTTAAGGTCTTAGGGTTGGTGACTATTCTGAGGAACAAGAAGGTGTCTACATCCCACCCGACATAAGCATACCAAAACTCAAAATGCTAAGTCAACAACATCAACGATGATCAAGGCGCGATAGTGTTCTATGAATCAATCACACATTACATAAATTCCAAGGTGCAAGAGAATTTGATTACCAAATCCATCCTAAAACAACATAAGTTCGTGTACAAATTCCATTATAAACTTACAATTCGATCCTACATCAGCATCTCCTAATGGCACAAGAGTAACCTACTTGATTTTAAAAGTGCTAAGAGAACAATTACATAATCAACCATGCTTCTCATTTATTCATGACGCAATGCAACTATCCAATTAATTGAAGGCTCAAGTGAATTAAGAGCTACATAACCATGACTCCAACATTTCTCCATTCAAACTTTAATCACTATACCATCCAATTGGGCATTCAAATTTTATCCAATTCTCAACCTACTAGCCATTAACATTAATTGAACATTACTAAAATAAAGTAGCTTGCTACGATTAAAGGCTAACTAAAACATAGTGGACTATGGTTATGAAACGTTAGATTGATTGCTATGTTTAAACACTAACTAAAACAAGTAGATTGTTGTTGATGTTGTAGCATTGGTAACATACATCTAATATTGTTTCAATAGGCTTACCTTCTTTCTACATTAACATATACTATCCTAGGTACATATGAAAGGGGAGCAACCTTGAAGGAAAAATAAATGAAATGATTTTTTTTAAAAATAATTGACCATCTAAGTGTCCTCAACATAAATATAAGATAGTAGGATAACAATGTAACATGAATCTAAGCATAAAATAAAAATATGATTAGAAGGAGATGAGATGTATAAATCACTTTCTCCTTAGCTTATTTATCAATTTAAAATTGATATGAAATTGAACCATAACTCTTGAGAGAACATATGCATCTCGATTTATGTTCCTTGCAGACTGTCCGAGTTTAAGAATATTCATTATTTTTTAACATTTTCCATAACAGTAGGATTTTCAGTTGGTTTGGAGATGCTTCTAGCATTTCTACCATTTACAGGTGATTTCTGACGAGTTGAGCTTTATTTGATAACATTCTAGGTCAGATAGAGATGCTTGAGAATTTTCTTTAAGGTTGGTCTCCATGGAATGGTTGAATTAGATTATGTAAGTTCTTAAACTTGAACAGTGGAATGAAAATTGGAAATGTATCTTAAACAGTACTTGTTAAACACAGCCCGAGTTTTCAGCAAAACAATTGGGGCGTAACAACTAGAGGGCATTCGGTTCCATTCTTTTCCTGGTTGTTTTCTAATTGTAATTTAGTAGTTGTAAAGGGTAAAGCTCCCGTGTTTGTAAAAGAATAAATAAAAGGGTATATGACATAACATAAATGGGTATTAACAGATCGAATTGATCCAACTTATCCAGTTATAAATTATGTCCTTGGCCGATGATTCGTTGACATAAAGGAACTTCTATCAGCAAATCGTATTTTTACACAGGCAAAAATGTATTCTCTACACAGGCACATCATGGGATTTTAAACCGGAGAAATTATATTCTTTCTACAGCAAAATCTATGCTTTTAAAATAGACGAGAACGCATTATGTACACAATAAATCGAAGGCTTTTAACACATGCAAATTTGTAATCTTTACACGGCAACATCTATGCTTTTAAAACAGGAAAAAATGTATTCTCTACACAACAAGTCGTAGGCTTTTAAAACAGGCGAATTTGTATTTTTATATATAGCAAAATCGTGTGCTTGTCGACAGGCGCAATGGTATTCTTTACACAGAAAATGTTGTCAACACAAGTGTCCACCCATTAGCACCTATTACGCCCTTAGTTACATAGTAAAACCACCTCCGTCGGTACAATAAAATCGCTACCCAAACTCAGCAACTACGTAATCAATCAAGGAATATTCGTCGATGGCTCAAGGGAAAACATTTATTCTCTTTCCAATAAAAATAAAATGCGGCAGTAAGTAAAATAAGACATGATAACTCTGGGATTAATTGTTGGTCTGCTGGTCATAGTCACAGGGAGATTAACATTCAAAAATTGATTTGCTAAACTTAACAATCAATTTTCTATGATTAACCATTCATCAATGCCCAAAAGTAAAAATTTTATTAATCAAACACCCTGGCAGTCTAGGACAAAGGGAGGGCATATTGTCAAGCACCAGGAAAATAAAACAACTGACCAGAAATTAAATACAAAGGGTTCTCTATACAAACTCACCCCCAAGTCAATGAAGTGCAACCGAAGGAGGGATAATCACCAGGAAACAACAAGATATAAAAATTCCAAGTTGAAAGAAGACTTTGTAATCAATCAAACTTGGTAGGGTTAGTTAAACACATCAGGGCATAAGACAAACAATCAGCCAAGGACAACAATAGAGGTAAATGGCTGAAAGGTTCACCTTCACTTCACCATCCTCGCACAGAAAAGCAGGGCGTTGAGATCCATACGTCTTTTAACGCTAAGGCGACAACCGTAGATCAAGCTCCTGGCCGACTGCTCAGGAAAGGATTGGTGAGCTAGGGACGAAGAATAAACAACCTCAAGGTCACAATCAACACCCATGGCGGTCATGACATGGGGGAAGACGAAGGCCACGAAAATCAATCAACCAATCAATCAGCTAGGCTATACAAATTTCAGTCATGAGACTAGACATTCAGTTTACCTACCCAATAAACATGCAGATCTAAATCATAAGTCCAACAACAATCTACCATTCCATTAAGGAAGCATACCATTGCCTGTTCACCCACTCTAAATGACTTCCCCAGGCGCTCCGTGCAGCTCCATCACCCCGACCATCGAGACCTCATCGGTACCTCCGAGCCAATGCTAGGGGTAATCTTCTTCCCCCTTATGCCCCTGAGCCGCAAAGGGGCCAAACACACTATCCAAAGATTTCATCTAGCTCCTAGCTCGCCTCCCAAGGCCGAGCTACCACTCCTCTTTGAGCTAGGTATCCCAACTCCCACAAGTAAATCTGTCAAGTTGATATTTCTGCAGCGTAACATTACGTAAACATAACATGATCCTTCATCCTTCTCCTTCCTTTATTTTATAGAGTTTCGAACTTTCTTTCTTTCCTAAAATTCCATTGAATTAAATTTTTAGAAATAATGTCCTAAAATTTCCTCTCCGTACAAGTGTCCCCCATCCCCTACATTCCTCCATAAATTAATTTCTTTAATTAAGAAATTATCTTTATTTCCCTCACCCACCTAGAGTTACTCCTAGAATCACTCCTAGGTGTCCCTAGATTCCCTTACAGGTTTTAAAGGTTTTCCCTATTATGAAATTGCTAATTCAGTTTAGAATTAGAAAGCTCTTAAATGTAGATTCTTTACTAAGTTGATTTCCCGCTTTTTCCCTTAAGTTCCCCTTTTTCCTTTTTATGTTACCTATTTTCCCTAGTTTCCTATTTTTTTTATTTTCCCTCTTTCCCCTTTTACTTAGAACTCAAAAAGGCAGGTGTGGAATATAACCCCTTTTTCCTTTTATCATTAATTTAGTATCTTCTTAAATTATCAAAAGATAAAATAATTAATTCCCTCTTTACATTTTATATCCATGGGTTTTATTTCTTATGAATAATTTAATTTCTTACTCCCTTTATGTTACAAAATTTTATGAAGATCATATTATTATTTAAATGGTTTTTATTTTAAATTTTATTATTTTATTTTATTTTATTTATTTATTTATTTATTATTATTTGTTTTTAAAGGTAGACAAAATTTTACCCCTAGCGTAATTTTAGACTTAGAACATAGATTTTGTACTGAGCGACATTTAATTAGGGAAATTGTTTTAAAATTTATTAACATGTTATTTGTCTTAGGGCCATCTAGGTTCATCCCTCTATCATCATCAACGCGACGTGTTGTTCAGGACACACTAAGTGCTCCAAGGGTACGACTCACCTCATTTGTTCCTTTGCGCAACGTGCCCTTCAGGACGTACTACATGATCCAAGGGTGCTACTCACCTCTTGACTGATTGGTAGACATCAATAACCCCTGGAGTCAACACTGCACCAGGTGACCTTGTGGGAGACTAAGGGCCTCTAAGGAATAAGGCCTCCACCTTATTGTGTGCCCCTTAGAATCATTGTGAGCAACTGCTGCAGTCTACCCTTACGGCATAGTTGGTCCTCTCAAGCTAGGTAATTGTTTACCTACAGTTCGAGCCACGGTGAGAGTGCTAGTAGGTTGTGGTAGGGTTGCTGTCCACACCTCTCCCTCAACATCTTTGGTAGTCGTGTGTGACCCCTTTACTCCATATGTGAGTTTGGTCGACAAGCTATCGTCAGCCTGCATCATCAACAAATCATGTCAGAACATATCCATATCATATCACCCAATCAGATGCACTAATATCACAGTAAAACAATCAAACCCCAATGGCACACTCCCTGACTCGGTCCGGAGTCCAAGGGGTTCCATCGATTCCTTTGCATACTCAAGGTCCAAAACCCTGACACTCAATCAAATCGAGTCAATAGCACCCGTCTATGTCAATGTAGTAAAACAACATGTCATCAACCCATATCGCATCATAATCAAAATCAGAAGTTTTAATAGCATAAAATCCTGATCACTTGTGAGCAAGTGTCCTCAAAGAATAAGTTCGCTCAGTGTGCCAAAGCAGGATGTTCCATACACCCCCTCTTGGTCTAAACTTCATCTTGAAGTTTCACATTATAATGATGAAATAAAGTATATCACAATATCATATGTCTATCTATCAAACAAAAATGGAAACTGCTGGCGCATATCATATGCATCCTCCCAGGTCACCGAGTGCAGACTATAATTGTCGCACTGGACCTTGACCTGATCTACCGTTCGATGTCATAGCTGTCGAACGCGATGATCCAAGATGCGGACCGGCTCAGCTGTGAGCAGTCCCTCGTCCGATACCTGCAAGGAACTCATGTCAATAACATGTGTAGGTTCACTAATATAATGTCTCAAAATAGATACATGAAAAACATCGTGCATATGCCTCAAAGAATCAGGAAAGGCTAGTCGATAGGCCAAGGGCCCCTTTCTCTCCACAATCTCGAATGGTCCCATGAACCTAGGAGAGAGTTTAGCTCCCTTTCCAAACTTTATCGAACTCTTATGTGGTTTAACCCACAAGAAGACTCAATTGCCGACCTCATAACTACGGTCGACACGGTGTGCATCGACATAACTCTTCTGTTGATCCTGCGCTTCTTTAATCCTTTGTCTTATTGTTTTCATTTAATATTCCATTTCTTGGATTGCTTCTAGTCCCACCAGGACCCTATCTTGAAGACGATCCCAACTCAAAGGTGTTCGACATGGTCTCCCATAAAGAAACTCGAAAAGTGCCATCTTAATGGTGCTCTGGTAACTGTTGCTGTAAGAGAACTCTACTAGTGGAAAGAATTCTTCCCAACGCTTTTGTTGGTCCATCACGTACATGCACAACATGTCCTCCAAAGTTTGGTTGGTTTGTTTTGTCTGCCCATCAGTCTCCGAGTGATACACAGTACTAAAGTTAAGTTGGGTTCCCAAGCCCTCTTGGAAACTCATCCAAAATTGTCCAGTAAACATCGATCCTCGATCAGATATATTCCTCTTAAGCACGCCATGTAGCCTCACAATCTCACTGATGAAAACTCTAGCTATGTCAAGTGTCTGATACGTTGTATGCATAGGAATAAAGTGAGAACTCTTCGTCAAAGTGTCTACTACTACAAAAATCAAGTCATGTCTCCTTGCCATCAGTGGCAATCCAACAATAAAATCCATCGAAATAACCTCCCATTTCGATTCTGGAATAGCGTGTGGTTGTAGTAATCATGTTGGGTGTCTATGTTCAGCCTTTACCTGTTGACATTCTAGACATCTGGCCATATAGTTGACTATGTCTGCCTTCATTCTCTTCCAGAAGAATAAGGTTATAAGGTTTGCCCTCATCTTCGTGACTCCTAGGTGAGCCATGTAAACTTCTCTATGAACCTTGCTCAGGATCAACATCCTCAACTCGTCGTTCGGTGGTACGTAGATACGATTTTTAAGCCTTAATAAACCATCACTATCAAATGAAAAACCTTCAAATCGTGGTACCATAATTATGTTTTGTTCAATAAAACCCTCGACCTCTTTGTACCAGTCATCATCACGTTGTAAAGTTAGAATCTTTTCACATAGAATTGTCTGAAGGGGAAACACTAGAAAGATGTGTGGTCTCCGACTCAATGCATCCACCACCCTGTTCACTATCCCTTTTATATAACTAATCTTGAAATTGTACTCGCTAAGCAATTCTGACCAACGTCGTTGTCGCACGTTCAAGTCACTTTGCGTAAATATGTGTTCTAGTGCACAATGATTAGTATTTAGTTCAAATTTTCTTCCAACAAGGTAGTGTCTCCAAACTTTTAAGGCATATATGATGGCTAACAACTCCAAATCATGCATTGCGTAGTTCTCCTCATGCCTTCTCAGTTTCCTTGAAATGTAAGCGATTACTCATCTGTCTTGCATCAAGACTCTGCCTAAGCCTTCCTTGGATGCGTCAGTGCATACCAAGAAGTCCGCATCCATGTCAGGGACCTTTAGTATCGACGTTGTTGTCAACAACTCCTTAAGCCTCCGAAATGATTCTGCGCATTTCTTGGTCCGAACAAACTTCTTGTTTTTCTTCTGCAATTTCATGATCAGATTTGCTATCTTCAAAAATCCCTCGACGAATCGTCGATAGTATCCTGCTAAACCCATGAAGCTACGCACTTCCAGAACATTCGTCAATGTAGGACATTCCATAATAGCCTTGACCTTTGCTAGATCCACAACGATGCCTTCATCGGAGATGACATGCCCCAAATAGTGAATATTCGATTGGTAAAATGAGAATTTGGATAACTTCCCATACAATTTGTGCTCTCACAGACACTCTAGTACCAAGTGCAAGTGCTCATCATGCTTCTCCGTCGTCCGAGAGTGAATCAAAATAGCGTGAATGAATACTTGGATGAACTTTTCCAAGTACTCGTGGAACACCCCATTCATCAAACTCATAAATACCCCTGGGGAGTTTGTTAGTCCAAACGGTAAAACAATAAACTCTTAATGTCCAAACCTCGTCTTAATGGCGGTCTTAGGGATGGCATCCTCCTTGATCCGTAACTAGTGATACCCTGATTGCAAATTGATCTTGGAGAACATCATCCCACCCTTCATTTGATCGAATAGATCATCAATTCTCGGCAATGGATACTGATTATTGATCGTGGCCTTGTTCAGTTGATGGTAGTCAATGCAAAGCCTCCACGATCCATCCTTCTTTCATATGAAAATAAAAGGTGCACCCCATGGTGACACACTAGGATGTATCAGTCGTAGGTCCAAAAACTCCTTCAGTTGCATTTTCAACTCTTGTAACTCCGAGGTCGACATTCGATAAGGCAATCTTGTTATCGGTTAAGTTCTTGGTTTAAGGTCTATGGTAAACTCCAACTCCCTCTCTGGTGGCATCCTAGGTAAATCCTCTGGAAATACGTCTGCAAACTCTTTCACCACCGGAAGGTGTTCTAGACCTTCCGCTACTCCCTTCTTGTTTAACGCAAGGATCACATAAATCTTGCACCCCTTGCGCATACTCTTCCGTAGCTATAAGGAAGAGATGAACCTCAGGGAAACTCCCTGGTTCCGTCCTAAAATCACATGTCTCTATCGATCATCATCGAACAAGATCAACCATTTTGTCTTACAGTTGAGTATCACCTCATGCGATTCCAACCAGTCCATAGCAATCACGACGTCATAAGATCCTAAGATTGTGATGTATAGGTTGGCCCTTATGAAAAACTCTCCCAGGTTAAGGACATAGCTCGTAACCTTTCCTCCAACCTTTTGTTTGGCTCTCGAAGCCATCTCTATGAAGATAAACTCATCCTGTTCGACTACCTCTACCTTAATCCTTTTTAGCACTGCACCAGAAATGAAACTCTCAGTAGCACCGGGATCTATCAAAATACTAAGGGTCTGGTCAACAACGGTACCTGTCGTCTCAAGAACATTCGACTGGTGCCCTGCCTGGTGGTTATTCACTGCTGCATGAATCTGATGGGCCTTGCCCATATCTCCCATGGTAGTGGGTCCGGTTGATCCAGACACTTTGGTCCTCTCCAAAGGGAAGTCGCGCTGGTAGTGTGGCTCCCCACACATCCAACACCCCTTCTTCGACCCAGTAGTCTTGGTACCCGAAGTAGAAAATGACGGCTCACTAGCCTGGAACCCCAATCTATTCTATTGAAAAAGCCTAAACTGTTGTTGTTGCGGGCAGCGCTACTACTGATGCTGTGGTCCCCGATAAGGTGTGCGTTGCTGAGGCGTCGGTTGTCGGGGTGTAGTGAAAGTGGATCCCCTTTGGAAGCCATAATATCCTGGTGTATGTATGGCTTGTGTCTGATGCTGCTATGCTCCAGATGAAACCTGTCGTGCTGGTCTCGCTGGAGTCCTGGTCTTACCCCCACTGATAAGCTCCTCCTCTGCTATGAGGGCCTTCTGGATGATATCATGCAAGGTTTGAGGCATAAAAATCCTAAACTTTGCACGCAGGCTTTCGTTAAGGCCGAACACAAACCTGTTGACTGGAGCAGCTCCAAAAAATGGGCCTCGTACTCGGGCACCGTATGAACTCCTTGGCATAAGGCATTGAACTCATTGAGCTTACACTCAATGAATTCCTCTGAAAGGTACCTATCTCGGAATTGTTCCTCAAACAATTCTCATGACACATCTTCGACAACCATGTTCATCTGCGGTAGGAGCATCTTCCACCATAGAAGAGTGCTCCCCTTCAGTTGAAAGATCGTAGTGCGGACCTTCATGTTGGAGGTATAATCACGAAGGGTGAAGCACATCGCCATGTTCTCCAACCATGCCTTGGCGGCTACGCCATCCGGGGCATCAAAGAACTCAAGAAATTTGACCTTCTCTAGTTCACGATGAACGCTACCAGTACCGACCAGAGAGTGCGGCAGAACCTTAGCGGGTGTCGGCACCTTGGCCTCATCTATTTCTAAACGAATGATCAAAGCCTCGAACATGCGCTGAAAAGATCTAATCATTCTGACTACATCACCAACTACTATCTTCTCCTGTCTGAGAACCTACTCGTCTCCTTGGGGGTTAGACCCCTCGGGCATGGATCCTACTGGAGGCATCGTGCCTCCACTCCTAGCACCATATCGGCTGCCTCCGCGGTGTCCTCTAACCATGATTACCTGCACGCACACAAGTCAACTCGATCAACAAAAGTATAATCAATCATATCAACGAAAGACGTAGCGATTCCAAGTCGTGGGTTGAAACCCATTTTGATACCACATGTAACGACCTCATGTTTCGTTACGACATCATGCTTCACATAACATGTGAAATTTTTTTATTTTTTTTATTCTTTGTGTGTGTAGGAAGGTAAACATGACATTATACTCAACAACGCAACATGATGACGAACCCTACACAAGCAACTCACGCAACACCCAGAAAACGACCTAACAAGAATAAGAATAACTACCCGCTCATCCTACCCTGCAATGGTTAGGACTTCCAGGATGCATAAGAAACGCTCAAGCCCAGGTTCCCATCAATTTTGACCACTTAAGGTCTCAGGGCTTGCGAATGTTATGAGGAGCAAGGAGGCATCTACATCCCACCCGACACAAGCAGACCAAAACTCAAAATGATAAGTCAACAACATCAATGATGATCAAGGCACGATAGTGTTCTATGAATCAATCACACATTACATAAATTCCAAGGTGCAAGAGAATTTGATTACTAAATCCATCATAAAAACGACATTAGTTCATGCACAAATTCTATTATAAACTTACAATTCGATCCTACATCAACATCTCCTAATGGCACAAGAGTAACCTACTTGATTTTAAAAGCGCTAAGAGAACAATTATATAATCAACCATGCTTCTCATTTATTCATGACGCAATGCAACTATCCAATTAATTCAAGGCACAAGTGAATTAAGAGCTACATAACCATGACTCCAACATTCCTCCATTCAAACTTTAATCATTATACCATCCAATTGGGCATTCAAATTTTATCCAATTCTCAACCTACTAGCCATTAACATTAATTGAACATTACTAAAATAAAGTATCTTGCTATGATTCAACGCTAACTAAAACAAAGTGGACTGTGGTTATGAAATGTTAGATTGATTGCTATGTTTAAACACTAACTAAAACAAGTAGATTGTTTTTGATGTTGTAGCAATGGTAACATACATCTAATATTGTTTCAATAGGCTTACCTTCTTTCTACATTAACACATACTATCCTAGGTACATATGAAAGGGGAGCAACATTGAAGGAAAAATAAATGAAATGATTTTTTTTATAAATAATTGACCATCTAACTGTCCTCAACATAAATATAAGACAGTAGGATAACAATGTAACATAAATCTAAGAATAAAATAAAAATATGATTAGAAGGAGATGAGATGTATAAATCGCTTTCACCTTAGCTTCTTTATCAATTTAAAATTGATATGAAATTGAACCATAACTCTTGAGAGCACATATGCATCTCGATTTATGTTCCTTGCAGATTGTCCGAGTTTAAGAATATTCATTATTTTTTAACATTTTCCATAATGGTGGGATTTTCAGTTGGTTTGGAGATGCTTCTAGCATTTCTTCCATTTACAGGTGATTTCTGATGAGTTGAGCTTTATTTGATAGCATTCCAGGTCAGATAAAGATGCATGATAATTTTCTTTAAGGCTGGTCTCCATGGAATGGTTGAATTAGATTATGTCATTTCTTAAACATGAACAGTGGAATGAGAATTGGAAACATATCTTAAACACTACTTCTTAAACACAGTCCGAGTTTTCAGCAAAACAATGGGGGCGTAACAGCCAGAGTGCATTCAGTTCCATTCTTTTCCTGTTTGTGTTCTAATTGTAATTTATTAGTTGGAAAGGGTAAAGCTCCTGTGTTTGTAAACGAATAAATAAAAGGGTATATGACATAACAAAAATGGGTATCAACAGATAGAATTGATCCAACTTATCCAGTTATAAATTCTGTCCTTAGCCGGTGATTTGTTGACATAAAATAACTTCTAACAACAAATCGTATTTTTACAAAATAAAAAATGTATTCTCTACACATGCACATCGTGGGCTTTTAACCCGGAAAAATTATATTCTTTCTATAGCAAAATCTATGCTTTTAAAACTTGCGGGAATTTATTTTGTACACAGCAAATCAAAGGCTTTCAACATAGGAAAATTTGTAATCTTTACATGACAACATCTAAGCTTTTAAAATAGGGGAAAATGTATTCTCTACACAGCAAGTCGTAGGATTTTAAAACAGGCGAATTTGTATTTTTTTACACAGCAAAATCGTGTGCTTGTCAACAGGCGTAATGGTATTCTTTACACAACAAACGCTGTCAACACAAGTGTCCACCCATTAGTACTTATTATGCCCTTAGTTACATAGTAAAACCACCTCCGTCGGTACAATAGAATCTCTACCCAAACTCAGCAACTACGTAAGCAATCAAGGAAGATTCGTTGGTGGCTCAAGGGAAAACATTTACTGTCTTTCCAATAAAAAGAAAATGAGGCAATAAGTAAAATAAGACACAGTAACTCTGGGATTAATCGTTGGTCTGCTGGTCATAGTCACAGGGAGATTAACATTAGAAAATTGATTTGTTGAACTTAACAATCAATTAACTGTGATTAACCATTCATCAATGCCCAGAAGTAAATTTTTTATTAATCAAACACCCTAGCAGTATAGGACGAAGGGTGGGTATCTTGTCAAGCACCGGGCAAACAAAACAACTGACTAGAAATTAAATACAAAGGGTTGGTTGTACAACCTTGCCCCCAGGTCAATGAAGTGCAGCCAAAGGAGGAACAATCACCAGGCAACAACAAGATATAAAAATTCCATGTTGAAAGAAGACTTTGTAATCAATCAAAACTGCCAGGGTTAGTTAAACACATCAGGGCATAAGACAAACAATTAGATAAGGACAACAATAGAGGTAGACAACTGAAGGTTCACCTTCGCTTCACCATCCTCGCACAGAAAAGCAGAGCGTTGAGATCCATAGGTCTTTTAACTCTAACACGCTAACCGTAGATCAGGCTCCTAGCCACTTTCTTAGGCGAGGACTGGTGAGCTAGGGACGAAGGATAAACAACCTCAAGGTCACAATCAACACACAGGGTGGTCATGACAAGCGGGAAGATGAAGGTCACGGAAATCAATCAACCAATCAATCAGCTAGGCTATAAAAATTTCAGTCATGAGACTAGACATTCAGTTTACCTACCCAATAAACATGCAGATCTAAATCATAAATCCTACAACAATCTACCATTCCATGAAGGAAGCATACCGTTGTCTTTTCACCCGCTCCGAATGAATTCCCCACGCGCTCCATGCAGCTCCCGCTCGCCAACCATCGAGACCTCACCAGTACTTCCCAGCCAATGCTAGGGGTACTCTTCTTCCCCCTTAGCCCCCCAAGCCGCAGAGGGGCCACACACACTATCCAGAGATTTTGTCTAGCTCCCATATTGCCTCACAACGCTGAGCTACCACTCCTCTCTGAGATTGGTATCCCAACTCCCACAAGTAAATCAGTCAAGTCGATATTTCTGCAGCATAACGTTACGCAAACAGAACATGATCCTTCATCCTTCTCCTTCCTTTATTTTATAGAGTTTCAAACTTCCTTTCTTTCCTAAAATACCATTTAATTAAAGTTTTAGAAATAATTTCCTAAAATTTCCTTTCCGTACAAGTGTCCCCCACCCCCTACATTCCTCCATAAATTAATTTCTTTAATTAAGCAATTATCTTTATTTCCCTCACCCACCTAGAGTTACTCCTAAAATCACTTCTAGGTGTCCCTAGATTACCTTACAAGTTTTAAAGGCTTTCCCTATTATGAAATTGCTAATTCAGTTTATAATTAGAAATCTCTTAAATGTATATTCTTTACTAAGTTGACTTCCCGCTTTTTCCCTTAAGTTCCCATTTTTCCTTTTTATGTTACATATTTTCCCTAGTTTCCTATTTTTTTTATTTTCCCTTTTTCCACTTTTACTTGGAACTCAAAAAGGCAGGTGCAGAATATAACCCCTTTTTCCTTTTATCATTAATTTAGTATCTTCTTAAATTATCAAAAGATAAAATAATTAATTCCCTCTTTACATTTTATAAACACAGGTTTTATTTCATATGAATAATTTAATTTCTTACTCTCTTTATGTTACAAAATTTTATGAAAATCATATTATTATTTAAGTGGTTTTGATTTTAAATTTTATTATTTTATTTTATTTTATCTATTTAATTATTTATTTTTATTTATTTTATTTATTTATTATTAATTTTTTTTAAAGATAGACAAAATTTTACCCCTAGCGTAATTTTAGACTTAGAACTTAGATTTTGTACTCAGCGATATTTAATTAGGGAAATTGTTTTAAAATTCCTTAACATGTTATTTGTCTTAGGGCTATATAGGTTCATCCCTCTATCATCATCAACGCGACGTGCCCTTCAGGACGCACTAGGTGGTCCAAGGGTGCCACTCACCTCATCTATTCCTTTGTGCGACGTGCCCTTCAAGACGCACTACGTGCTCCAACGGGGCCACTCACCTCTTCAATGATTGGTAGACATCACTAACCCCTGGAGTCAACACTCCGCTAGGTGAACTTATGGGAGACTAAGGGCCTCTAAGGAATAAGTGCCCCACCTTATTGCGCACCCCTTATAATCATCGTGAGCGACTATCACAGTCTGCCCTCACGGCATCGTCGATCCTCTCGAACTAGGTAATCGTTAACCTACAGTTCGAGCCACGACGAGAGTGCTAGTAGGCTATGGTAGGGTTGTTGTCCACACCTCTCCCTCAACGTCTCTGGTAGTCGTGTGTGACCCCTTTACTCCATATGTGAGTCTGGTTGACAAGCTATCGTCAGCCTGCATCATCAACAAATCATGTCAGAACATATCCATATCAGATCACCCAATTAGATGCACTAATATCACAATAAAACAATCAAACCCCAATGGCACACTCCTTGAATCAGTCCGAAGTCCAAGGGGTTCCATCGATGCCTCTGCATCCTCAAGGTCCAAAACCATGCACACTCAATAAAATCAAGTCAATAGAACCTATCTATGTCAATGTAGTAAAACAACATGTCATCAACCCATAACGCATCATAATCAAAATCAAAAGTTTTAATAGCATAAAATCCAGATCACTTGTGAGAAAGTTTCCTCAAAGAATAAGTTCGCTCAGTGTGCCAGAGCGATATGTTACAATGCTCATACCCCCACCTTCATAATATTTCCCCCCACCTACACGCTCAAACCCCCACCCTCATATATGGGGGTGGGGGTAGAGGGAAATATTAGAGTAAATGTTTCTCTTTTATTCCCCCCCACCCTCATAGAGGGTTATATTTATATGAGGGCAGGGTTAATATTATAGGAAATCTTTCTCTTAGATTTTCCCCCACCCCCGCCCACATAGAGGGTTATATGAGGGTGGAGATGGGAGGTAATATTTGTGTGGGTAGGGGGGAATATTAGAGGAAATGTTTCTCCTATATTTCTCCCCACCCTAGGGTTATATGAAGGTGGGGATGGAGGGAAATATTAGAGGAAATGTTTCTCTTATATTTCACCCTACCCGAACCCTACTAGGGTGGGGATCACAGGGTACGGGTGGGGGGAATATTAGAGGAAAAGTTTCTCTTGTATTTCACTCCACTCCCACCCTCATATATGAGGGTGATATGAAGGTAGGGCTGGGGGAAAATATAAGAGAAACATTTACTCTAATATTTCACCCACCCCCACCATAATATATTAGAGGAAATATTATAGGATGGGGGTGGGGGGAAGTATTAGAGAAAATGTTTCTCTTCTGTTTCCCCCCAACATTAGAAGAAATATAAAGGAAAATTTCCTCTACTATTTCTCCCCCCACCCTCACCCAAACCCTCATATATATGAGGGTGGGGGGAAATATGGGGGGAAATATAATAGAACAATTTCTTCTAATATTTTCCCACACCTCCACCCACACCCTCAATTATTCTAATATTTCCCCCCACCCCCATCATCATATATTAGAGGAAATATTATAAGATGCAAGTTGGGGGAAATATTAGAGGAAATGACTCTCTTATGTTTCCCCCCAACATTAGGGGAAATATAAGAGAAACATTCCCTCTAATATTCCCTCCTCACCCCCACCCTCATATACCCCCACCCTCATATATTCCCCCCCACTCCCACTTCCACCCCCACCCTCACCCTCATATATATGAGGGTGGGAGTGGGGGAAAATATAAGAGAATCATTTCTTCTAATATTTCTCCCCACCCCCACCTTCATATATTTGCCCCCACGTTCACCCCCACCCTCATTTCTTCTAATATTTCCCCCCACCCCACCCTCATATATATGAGGGTTATGAGGGTGAGTGGGGGGGAATATATTAGACAAAATGTTTCTCTTATATTACTCCCCACCCCCAACCTCTCTAATATTTTCCCCCATTCCCACCCTCATATATATAAGATAAATATAAGAGAAACATTTTCTCTAATATTCCCCCCCATGTCCACTCATATATATGAGGGAAAGGGTTGGGGGGAGTATAAGAGAAACATTTCCTCTAAGGGTGGGGGGGAATATAAGATAAAAATTTCCTCTAATATTTCCCCCCACCCCCACCCTCATGTGGTGGTCAGGGGAAATATTAGAGGAAATGTTTCTCTTATATTTCCCCCCACCCTTAGAGGAAATTTTTATGTTATACCTCCATCCTCACCTCACCCTCATATATGAGGGTGGGGATGTGGAGAAATTAGAGGAAATTTTTCTGTTATATTTTACCCACCCCCATATAACCCCTACCCTCACCCCACCCTTATATATGAGGGTGGGGATGTGGGGAAATGTTAGAGGAAATGTTTCTCTTATATTTCCCCCCACCTCCACCCTCATATATGAGGGTGGGATGGGGGGAAATCCCTTTTTTCTTTTTCTTTCAAACATGGCATGGACAAGGAATAAACCTCAACCACGTCCAAAATTGACCCTGCTTGGGATCTTTGAAATAATAAAATTTATATAGAGAACATGTTTTGGATTTTTGGTAGATAGATATACATAGAGATTAATGAATTGACCAGTATAAGATTGAACTGATTGACCTTATAAATGATGAAGGTGAATCGAGTGTCCCCATAAAGAGTTAGAATACCTTGGCGGGTAAAAATTCTACACCAATCCCTCACAAAATTGCATCTAGGAGCTTGTATGTATTTGATTTAGAGGTGCTTCCCCTATCTCTACATAGAGGTTGGAATGGCCATGGAGGTTCTACCACTAAAAAAATTCTATCCCATCTAGATGAAGCACTTCCCATTTTAGTTTCTTGGAATTTGTTATCCTAGGTTGGGAGTCCAAATACGTGGATAGACTTCGAATCAAAGAATTAATAGCTTCACCATCCATGTTAGTTGAATACCTAGTGAATATAATATTCAACTCGAGCACAAAGACTCTAGAGTATTCGATGAGGACCTCCTAGCTGGGTTAGGACTTGTATTCTTATTTTCAACACATCAATAGTGATTTAGAGGATATGTGGTGAATAAACTTCCTATTGGAGTTAAAGGTGATTTTACCCATGATAGGTGTCATGTAGTAGATCAAAAGAATCGGGTTGTTAAAGTATGTCATAGATTTGGGTACTAAGTGCAACAAATTTAGAGTATGAAAAAAAATATTTGAAGATGATTACAAAGATAAAATACAATTTCTAGAAGTGAAGGAGTGAGCCTCTAACTAATTATAATTTGCGGGAGTAATGAGCTACTAGAGAATAGGCCTCATCATAGGTGTAGATAAAGGTTTAAGAATTGTAGAAATCTAAATTACCAAAGAGAAGGCCCCATGAGAAATGTAGATAAATATCGATGAACTTTATGCTTTGATAGAAATTGATATGGATGGCATAGAAAACAAAAACATAAGATATTTAGAAACACAAAGGAGAGAGAACCTCTAGGTAAAAATGAACTCTCTTGAGATTTTGAATTTCAAGATATTTAAATTAGAATCCTTTCAATCTAAAAACACATTATAAAACACACTGAAATGCCTTTATATAATTGTCATGATCTCCACTACTTTCTAACCACTACAACACTAAATTTTGGAAATAATAATAAGAATAAATGATAGCTACACTGATATCAAATAGATGCACTCCTTCCTAAATCATATCATTTCCACATCCCGTAAGATGAAATTTCAAGTCATTAGTTCTTAGTTCATATTGAATAATCATGTTGATCACACCTCGTTCTCTATCATAACTATTCATCTAGACATTCTTCTTATCTAATCAAGTTGACTTTTCCTCTCACTTTGCAACATAACCAGAAGGCTCTCATTGGTAAAAAATATCTTTTTTTTTTTTTACTGGGGAATCGACACTCATGGTTCCCACTATAATCCCATAGTGGGTCATACATCCCACAAGCATGGAGCACAATCTAGGTGAAAATTGAACTTGAAAGTTCATTTACATATTTCCTTCCATTTACACGACACTTGCCAATTGGTCTACACCCCTTATTATTATTTTATGTTCGAGAATAAATAAAAAGACACTAGACAACCAAAACTAAGAAAAATATTTCAGAAATGTTAATAAATTTCATAATGTTTGAGTGAACAAAAATGATTCCAATTTAAAATAATAAATATAATCTTTATTATATATAAATTTATTCAAAAATAATTAAAGGTAAAGGATTCAGGTTTTTTCACAGCTCAATAAGTTTTTTCGTCACTTCTTAACAAATTTAATCCACAACAACAAATAGTAGAAAGAAATGTACCAAGCACGACACTAACAACTCTCCAATGCATTCGTAAAAGTAAAAGAAATGTACCACTAGAGAGTAGTGGGATATACGTAAAATTCTGTAGTAGAGAATTGTTCATTAAGAAATGAAGTATATTGTCACTTTTAATGCAAATGCCAAATCTTCTAGTTTCCTGCATAATTATAAAAGTGAGTGCGACTAATTTCATCCGAGAAGATCACCGTCGATCTTATTCTACTATGAATTTATTCTACTATGAATTGAATGTTGGGAAATTATATATTTTTTATCTTCCTGTTTTTCATATTCATCACAAGTATTGTGATATAAATTTCATCGAGTTGAGGGTTGCTACAATAAGGATGTATGAGAACGTTACTGATAAGTTTAAAAATATTGAGGGCTGGTTAAAAGAGATTATCTGTAATATCAGAGTCAAACAAGGTTGTCCCTTGTCCCCTACCCTTTTTGGCATATACATTGATAAGTTGGAAGAATGATTGGAAAAAAGAGGTTGTGTCGGCCCTACTCTCACTGGTATATTCATCAATCTTCTTCTTTATGCTAATGATATCGTTCTTATGGAAAGGAGTCCCCATGATCTTGAAAACCAACTAAGAGTCCTCAAGGATTTTTTCTCCAATATGGGTATGACTGTTAATACTCATAAGACTAAGGTTATGATTATTAAATCCAATAAGATCCCTTATTATACCTATTTATAGGAAAAAAACAACTTGGAGGAAGTGACTTCATACAAATATGTTGGAATTGATATTCACCACAACCTCAATTGGAATTATAGCATTAAGAAAAGGATTATTGGGGGATGGAAATCTTATTATGGGCTTGAAAACAATTGTAAATCAACTGATCTTTGGAGTTGGGATAAGAAGAAACTCCTCTTTGAGACTCTTGTTACACATGTTATTCTTTATGGATGTGAAGTCTGGGGCTGTAGTATCTCTGGTGAATCCTGGAGAAAGATAGAGAAAATAGAAAATAATTTTATAACCTATAATCTCAAAATTAAAGGAAATACACCCTATCCCATCCTCCTCTTAGAAACAAGCCTCTCCCCCATTGAGAGCATGGCTATGACTGGATACATAATGTATAAGAACAATTTAAACAACATGGAGGACAAGAGGCTACCTACAATTGCTTCAAAATCAAGTCATAACCACCATCGACTCAAGCGAGGATAGCATAAAGATGCCCTTTCTTGGATAAACTATTGGGGAATCATGGAAGAAACCATTTTGCAGAATAAAGATACTATTAAAAAAACATCAAATCAAAATTGAAGTAAAAAATGTGGTGTGATAAAAAGTTAGAGGAAAAAAGAAAATTAAGGTATTATAAAGATGTAATCAACCCTAATCTAGAAGATCAAAATTATCTATTCATTTTGCCAACTGTAAAGAAAAAAATAAGCATTTCTAAGATAAGAACAAATTCTCACGAGCTTCATAGTGAAACTGGGCGTTGGTCAATTCCTAAAACGCCATGGGATGAAAGAGTGTGTCACCTTTGTGACACTATTAAGGTTGAATACGAAAAGCACTTTCTCTTAGATTGTCCAACCTATACCCATATTAGATCTCATTTTCAAAATATTTATCACACTACCAACCTTCGTAACCTCTTAACTCAACAAAAGTATGGTGATCTTGGAAATCTTCTCTTAATGCTTTTCGAGAACAAAAACAAAATTCTAAAGAATCACAAGTAATCACTTACCCTCTTAAGGTTTGATAGAAAAAAATCGGTCTTAGTAGACATTAATCATCATCATCATCATATATATATATATATATATATATATTTCTTTCCGTGTATTCTAGGGATATACAAGAAATAAGAAGGGTGTTGAAGAATTATGAAGATAAAATTCAATGCATTTGCATGACAATATGTATCAAATTGTGTTTCAAATTTCTTCAATTATGAGCACATTAGTTCAAGAAACATGAGATAATCATTCTATTGAAAAAATGTAGCATGTAGAGGAATATGGTTTAGAATCTAAGCAAAGGAGCACCTTTAGGGAATTAAAATCAAATAATGCTAGTTACCTCAGCCTCTAGAATAAAATGAAGAAGAAAAAGTATACCAATTATGGAAAATATGGAAATTAAATCGAAATACTTTGTACCAAATAAAGTTGTTTCATTAAATATTATGTTTTTCAAAGTTATTTGTATATTAAATATATTTTACAAAAGTTATAATTATAAAAAAAGATAAGATTTTTTTTTTCAAAAATATAAATTTTTTTACATTAAAACTAAAATTAAATTATATGATATTAATTGAATTTGAAGAAGTTATATATATTTTAATATTCCTACCGATATTTTTGTAACATGGAGTATATATCAACTCATTACAATATTTATATAGAAACAAAGTAACAATTCACTAAGAATTATGAATTAAATGTGCATTAAATTTAATAAGAATTATGAATTAAATGTGCATTAAATTTAATAAGAATTATGAATTAAATGTGCATTAAATTTAATAAGAATTATGAATTAAATGTGCATTAAATTTAATAAGAATTATGAATTGCATGTGTATTTAATTTAATTTGAAATCATATTCATGTTTAATGAACATGTTGACTAAGAATTATGAATTAAATGTGTACTCAATTTAATAAGAATTATAATTTAAATGTGTACTCAGTTTAAGTTTAATTTGAAGTTATATTCATGTGGAATGAACATGTTCTTGTCATATATGACATAAATCAAATAATATTTTAACATGGAGTATATATCAAATATTCCTACCGATATTTTTGTAACATGGAGTATATATCAACTCATTACAATATTTATATAGAAACAAAGTAACAATTCACTAAGAATTATGAATTAAATGTGCATTAAATTTAATAAGAATTATGAATTAAATGTGCATTAAATTTAATAAGAATTATGAATTGCATGCGTATTTAATTTAATTTGAAATCATATTCATGTTTAATGAACATGTTGACTAAGAATTATGAATTAAATGTGTACTCAATTTAATAAGAATTATGATTTAAATGTGTACTCAGTTTAAGTTTAATTTGAAGTTATATTCATGCGGAATGAACATGTTCTTGTCATATATGACATAAATCAAATAATATTTTAAAAAACAATTTTCTATGAACGCTTTGCATTCCTATTTCTTCTTTATTACTATTTAATACATTTTATTAAGTATTAAATGTGCACTCAATTTAATGAAAATTATATATTAAATGTGTATTCAGTTTAAATTGAAGTTATATTCATGTTTAATGAACATGTTAACATAACATAAATTAAGTTCATATAATATTTTTAAAAGCAAATTTATATGAAAGATTTACATTTGAATTTCTTCTTTATGTCATTTTAGTGTTGAGAAGATTCAAAATGAAAAAAAAATCAACATTGATCACAAAATTATTTTAGTATATATTGAATTAAATAATATTTATTGATATATTTATATTAACCTAAAATTTAGGTTAATATTTATATCTAATTAATCAAATTTACTTTGTGCTTAATTTTGTATTATAATAATATTTTTATTAAAACTATGAATATTTATAATGATATTGTGTTTTATTTTAAATAATAATAAAATATGTTTTAAATTGAATTTAATTATATATCAATAATTTCAAACCATTAACCTTTAAAATCAGATATATACATCAAGATATGAAATCAAGTACTTAATCTTATATGTCAAAATTTGTAACGACCCTAATTGAATAAATGATTAAAGATTATAAAGAAAAATCAGTTAAAGAAAATAAGCATGATTAATTGTGTGATAATCAAACTGTAGAATGCATTTAATGAACTGTGACAGAAAGTAAGGAAAAAGAACTAAAATAATGTAAGAACAGGGATGGCGTAGGTTGCCAAGGGTGGCGTATGCAGGGCGAAAAGCCCAGGAAATCCCGAGGAGATTAAAATTTTTAATGAAATGAAGGACGGGGGACGAGGGTGGTTGGTAAGGAGTGAATGCGAGTTGGCTGGGAGGAATAAGGTGGGGATGAGGGGGATGTGCGGGCCATTCGGAGGTGAATGGGCGCAGGAAAAATGATCTTTTGCCCTTTTGCCAGGAAGCCGAGAGCTGGACTGGGGGGTGTGTGTGCTCAGAGAGAGACACAGGACTTACTGGTTGTATCATA
>ML780203.1:93230-107770 GCA_009831015.1 Picea engelmannii
TATATATATATATATATATATATATATATATATATATATGATGTTCTTGTTTTCTCTCACACTTGGAAGACACATCTCCAACACTTGGAAAAGGATTAGAAGCTACTTCAACAAAATAAACTTTATCCAAATCTCTCCTAGTGTTATTTTTCTCAAAGTACAATATCTTACATTGGTTTTATAGTTGATGCAGATGGAATAAAGGTGGATCCTGATATAGTTGAATTTCTGAGAAATTTGCTTATTCCTTCAAATATGACAGAGTTGAGGAGTTTTCTTGGCCTTTCCATCTTTTATCATAAATCCATCTTTGGTTTTTCAAAAAAAACCTTTCCTTTACATCAGTTGACAATGAATAATGTTCTTTTCAAGTGGACATACCTGAACATTATCATGCTTTTAATCTCTTGAAGGACAAATTATGTTCTTCAAATCTACTTGTTTTGTGAGATTGTCACAATGGTTTTAAATTCAAATTGATTCTTCACAATTTTCACTTGGAGTAGCTCTAGTGCAATATCATCATCCAATGGCATATAATTCAAATACACATTTAAAGGAAAAAATAAACTAATCCACCTATGATAAATAATTGTATTCCTTTGTTGAAGATATAAAATACTAGAGACGCTGTCTAATGGGAAAATAAATAGTTATAGATATTGATGATTTATATTTGAAGTTTTTTCAATCCAAAAATAAAAGTGAAATAAGATTAGCATATGAAATGGGAATCGTATTTGAAAATTTTTCATTTTGTTATTGGGTACAAAAAGGATTGTACAAATACAATGGTTGATTGTTTGAGCCGAGCAATTTCATTTCATGCTTTACCAGTTCTCATCACTTCACATCTTGGATTTCAATGTTTGGATGCACAATATCAACGTGATCTATATTTTGGGCACATTTACAAGAGTTTCCAACATCCAAATCCTTTAAATATAGTTCCTCTACTAGAATTTCATATCAAGGAATGATTGGTGTACATGTTAGATAAGTTATGTGTACTATACAATCAAGAAAATACTCTACTCAAATAGGCACACTATACTCTCTATGTTGGTCACTTTGGAAAGAAAAAGAGTCTTCACCATCTTCAATGATTTTTCTACTGGCCTCATATGCAACAATATGTTATTCATTTTTTTAGGCATTGTGTCATATGTTGCTCCTCCAAACCATTTAACAAAATGCTTGGTTTACGTTTCCCTTTAGCCATTCCTTCCCATCCTTGGGAAATCATTGTATAGATATTTTTAGTGGTTTTTCCATGACTTTTTGCCACCTTTCTTGGATTTTTGTGATCGTTGATAGATTAGTAAAATGGATAAGTTCATTCTTTGTTTCAAAACCAATTCTACTAGTGACTTATTGTGATACCCCAAAATTTCAAATTCAAAACTTATTATTATTTTTATTTATTTTTATCATCACATTATTGATCCTCGTGGGCTAAGTCAAAACTTATTGTTTTATTTATTATTATATGAATTAAAAAAAAATAACACACGTGAAGTGCAATAGTTAGAAGAGAGAATTCGTTGATCCAAAAGAGAACTACCAAGTGACGGTAATAGGGGAAAAATTGGTGATGGTTTGTTGAGTTAACTCAACTAAAGTGAGACAATATCTCAAGATTTTAGGAACATGTATAAAAATCAAATTAACAGGTGATTAATGAGAAAAAATCAAATTGAAAAGTAGTCAATGAGAAGGAGGCTTCTACAAGTGTCAAAGACCTGGGAAAATATTATAAAGAAAAGAGAACAAAGAGAATGGGATGCCATTCTAAATCAGATGTGAAATCTGAGAAATATTTACATCACATAGAAATATTCACGTAATTCTTATAACCCTGCAAACTGTAGCAAGTCAATTGGTTAGTTTATTTGATTGGGATTTAGCTCAGGGGTGACAGAGTGGGAATATGTGGAAGCTCTGATCTAAGGTTGGGAGGAACGTCCCATTTGATGTGTGTTTTCCCTAAAGAAATCCTAGTTACAAGTTTTTATTCAATTTTATTTTGGATTAAATTATTATTCATGTCATAATATTTTGATATGTCATTCTTGTTGAATAAGTGTTCAATTGTAATTTTTTTATAATCTATTTACGATAAATGGTTGTTCAATATGAAATTTATGAGTAAATTATTATTGATTACAATTTAGCTAAAGATTAGAGGTTCTCTCTTTCATTTCATTCCATATTTGATTGTCATTATAAATATATGGAAGCAACGAATAAATCTATAACCAGATACAAATGTACGAAGCATGATTAAATAATTTATAGAGTTGTAGTATAGAAAAGAATTCTATAAATGGAAATACAAGCAAGAGGAGGGATGCTAAAACATTAATGTTATTTTCGTGAAGAAAATTTTGAATATATACAAAACGTTAAGGGTAAGGAATATTGATAACTAAGTACATAAAAAAATGTTTTACAATATAACCTGTATGATAGGTTTGGTAACCCTTTTGAACAAGGAAGAAACTAAAAAAAATCCTACAAGTATGGAAAGTAAAGGTCAGAACCATTCATAACTACAAACTGATAAAAAAAAAAAAAGGAAATTTTCATTAATAAATAGTTAACAAAACTACAATTTTTTCAACATATATATGTAAATTAACGGTAATGAAAACCCTTTAAAAGTACACAAGGAAAGATCCCAGTCATAGTTTCAACAAAAATAATAGAAACCTCATACATAGCCAAACCTCCATAGGATCCTTACAGACTAAATATAGAGAAAGAACAAATTACACTCTTATTGTTTAATATAGGGCCAACAGAACTATGACAGGTAACCACCCAACTAATTAAAAACAAAGACAGTTGTATCAATCACTCATCCATAGATAGGCTCCACTATAAAAATTGAGTTACCTCTCAAAGGTTGAGTGCCATGGCCAAGAAGCCATAGCCAAGACCTATCAACAAGGTTTACAACACAAGAATTATTATAGCACTTACGTAAGGCATTTTAACACCTTTAGAAAGAAAAATAGTAAAGGTAAAGAATACTTACAGGAATTTTCCATGGCTTATTCATGATAAAACCATGTTAATTTGGTTGATTATACCTACATTGACACAAAAACATTACAGAAGGTAAAAAAAAACTTTACAAAATAAATGGAAGAGTTAGGTTATGAGTTTACTAGGAGTAGCTCGAACCCCACAACGAAACTCCTGTAGTAGAAAGATTTTACTAGTCAGAATTAACATTTCTCCCTGATGGGTACCCTCGTACAAAATAAGGGCCCATCATTAGTCGAAGTATCTAAAATATATACCTTATTAGTAGAAATAATAAAACAAGAAAAATGTAACCAGAGCGCTCTCAACCGTTACCTAAAATGCTTTGAAAAGTTTCCAAACCAAAATTTAGGACAACGACATGATAACAACAACAATGGACTAATACATAGAAATAAGTAAATGCACACAGAACTGATAAAATTTTTAGAAAGTAAGTACATTTGACAAATGAAAGTAATGGAACCTTGTAATAGAAATCATGATGGCGTTAACAAGGTAAAGGTAAAAAACTCTAACTAGGATTACGTGCAAGCTCCAAAATGATTGAGTTAAGTCATTGAAATGAATGCAAATGGAATGCATGAAGAGTTAGTATAGGTATGTGACATAAAAACCCCAAAAACATAGTATATAAAACTCAAAGACAAAATATGGAACCCTAGAGCCTTCCAAGATTGAACTAGAAGGAACCCTCATCTTTTGTTGGAAGATTACCAAACACTAAAGAGAATGTTCAAAATCCACGCGGGGTGGTTGGGGCATTACTTCCCTAGCCCTCTTTCCAAGATGGTCACACCTGGAACACAAGAGGATTGTCACAGAAGGCTTCAGACAATTGTTAATTAAGAACATAGGGTATTTCAAGCCCGAAATTAATAACTACCAACCACTCATATATTAAACGTTAAAGCATAATAAACGTTGACCAAACCGAACATAATTATGATGTGATTATCATCCATTGACAGTTTAATATTTCACTTGTTTTTTCATTCTTGATTGGTCGGGATAAACCACCTATTGGCTTGGACATCTATAATATACTTAGCAACTAAGTGGTTAATCCACCAACGTAGGTTATAGGAAATCAATATCATGACAAAGGTCACCTTTAGAATAACAAACGAGGGTTGCCAATACATATTTCATACCATGAGAATTTTTAATATGTAATTATATCCTTACCACATGAATATAACATGGATTGGAAGTTGTGCCATAAAGTATATAACATAGGACAAGCAAGTCTAGTAAATTTGCACATGGAAATGTTACAACTATCAAAGGTAAACTTTTCAAAGGGATTTTTGGTAAGAAATGTCTTATTAATGAAATTTATGTGGTCAAAATAAATGAGTAATGCACTTTTCTTAGTCGTAAATAAAATATTGTTGTATAAAAATAAATTATATGGGTAGGTGACATAATGGTACCAAAGATTTAGGAACCGCACTTGGCCTTATGAGCTCAACCACAGAGACTAATTTACTATTGCTATATTTTTCTTCTTACCACTAGGAAGAAGATTTTGATTGCATAAAAGATGACATAAGTACTTATTCTACCTAAAGAAGGGTCACATCATAATGAACCAGAAAATCCTGAACAAGGAAATATTGGTGAGGGAAATATATGGGTTAATTTGAATGAAATCAGGGATAACAGACAATCTGAATTAATTCAGACTATACATGTTCTAAGGGAAGAATTGAAAAATGTTAAGGAATCTAATGAACTAATTATAAATACACAAGAATAAATTAATGCAATAATGCTAGACAAATTGTGTAATCAAAACACTGACAATAATAAAGGTCAATTTTCTAATAATTCTAAAATTGATCTACACAAGGAGAAGTATAGGAATTTGAACATACTGAATAAACGACATAATTTTTTTTTAGATAAACTAAAACTTCAAGTGAGGACAGTGCCAAAATGGAACAAAGAATTAAAAAGAAACATAATCATCATGAGGAAATTATGGGAGAATTTAAAAAGACAAAACCTAAAATCTTTAATTGTAAGATTGAGACTCGATAAGACACAGAAGCTTGTCTTTGTAGGATGCAAAAATAATTCCATATATATAATTATTAAAGTAAACTTAAATAAATAATGGTCATCTATAATCAGACTCAGAAGCAAGATGTTTGGTGCCAAGTTATCAAAAGGGTAAAGAATATCAAGGAATTCAAAATCACTTGGAAAATTTTTGAAAGATATTTTAAGAAAAAATATCTATCAAAACAATATTATGAAGGTAAGGCTAAACAATTTTATGAAATGAAATTGGGAAATTTAACCATGAAAGACTTTTGCAACAAATTTCTAATCTTATTGCGCTATGTACCATATATTGTGGATGAAAAACAAAAGATATAATGCTTCTTTAGTTGTTTACCTTTCTCATATAAAGGTAGTATTTAATTTGAAAATACTAAGACTTTAGAAGAATCTATGTGTAAGGATAAATTGTGTTTTGAGCAATATAAAACCATAAATGAAAATGCTAAAAACTAGAAGGGAAAGAAAGATGAGAGGTTTGATCCACAAAAGAAAGAAGGAATGTCTTTTAATAAGAACTCTACAAAAGGGGTTCAGGGAAATAACAACAGAAATAATAACCCTTATAACCCATATGATAACAAAGAAAATTCAAAACCAAAACTTTATATAACAAAGAAACTTCCCAAAAAGAACCAACAGAGTTTTGGGAGTGTGGAAAATCACATTATTTTAACGGTTTTCCTCATAGGAAGAAAAATGACAAAAATATACATGCAGTTCGAGAAGCTACTAAAGTTGGTGAAATAACAAGGAGTACCCCAAATATTAGTGCATCCTTGGAGAACAAACAAGCATATCATCAAGGTTCCATGGTGGAAGTAGAAGGTATGTTGAATAATCAACCAATTTCCATTTTGATTGATCCAAATTATAGTCTAAGTTATGTTTCTCCTAAGATAGTAGAGAATTGTAAACAATGAATATAAAATTTTGAAAAAGAATGGCTAGTACAACTTGTTACATGAACAAAAAGAAAAATTAGAAATCTCGTTAAAGGTTGTAAAATTAGTATGAATGGATTTAAAACTCAAGCATATTTGAATGTTCTTAAGCTAGGATCATATGATGTATTAATCGAAATCCACTCATTAGAAAAATATAAGGCAATTCTAAATTGTTATGACAAAACATTTACTTATGTAAATGACAATGATAACATTATAAACATTAAAGGAATATCAATAACTATTAGTATTAGGAAGATCTCAAGCTTATGTGTTAAAAAATGTGTTCATAATGGATGCAAAGCATTTGTGGTTCATTTAATAGATAATGAAAACGAAGAAAGTAAGAAAGATATAGAAAATTTTCCTATATTGCAAGAATTTCAAGACGTATTCCAATAGATTCTTCGATTACCTCCTAAGAGTATATTTCTCTATAGACTTACTACTTGGAGCAGTGCTAGCTTCAAAGGCTCTAGATCATATGTATATCTTAGAACGTAATGAACTAAAATATCATCTCCAAGAGTTATTAGACAAAAGGTATATTCAACCGAGTGTATCTCCTTAGGGATCATCGGTACTATTTGTTAGAAAGAAATATGGAACCTTACCCTTTGGGTTAAAAAATTCCCCACTCTCATTCATATGTCTAATTAATAGTATCTTAATTAAATAGTTAGATAAATTTGTAATCGTTTTCATCGATGACTTATTAATCTACTCAAAGAATGAATAGGAGCATGAAGAACACTTAAGAATATTTCTACAAATATTGAGAGAACAAAATCTATATCCCAATCTTAGTAAATGTGATTTTTATAAGCACAAAATTCAATATTTAGAACATGTAGTTTCTAAAGAAGGAATAGTTGTTGACCCTCATAAAATAAAATCCATTATGGACTGGCCAATTCCAAAATATGTTTCATACATCATATCATTTTTGGGTATAACAAGCTATTACTGAAAGTTTATTGAAGGGTTTTCAAAGATCTCTCATCCTATAACATCCCTACAAAAGAAAGGAACAAAATTTATATGGTCTCGAAAATGCCAAGAATTTTTTGAAAAACTAAAACATCTCCTAATAACAACTCCAATACTAAAAATAATAGATCCATACAAGGACTTCATTGTATGCACGGATGCATGCATTAAAGGACCGGGAGGATAATTCTGTAATTTCTTATGAATCTAGGAAGCTTAAGGAACACGAAAGACATCATGTAACACATGAATTAGAATTATCCGCAATAATACATGCACTAAAAATGTGGTGACACTATTTGATAGGAAGAAAATTCATGTTCATGTCTGACAATATTTCTTTAAAGTAGCTATTTGATAAACAAAATCTCAATGCTCGACAGACAAGGTGGTTAGCCTTCTTGAGAAAGTACGATTTTGAAATAAGACATATCAAGGGAAAATAAAATAAGATAGAAGATGTCTTGAGCAGGCATGCAAATCTAATTTATACAATTATGAGAGGTAATTATGAAATTGATTTAGAGGAAAGTCAAGATTGTGACTGAAAAGGATATAGAATATCAAAGTACTCAATCAATATTCATAGGAAATCAAGTTGAAACTAAAAATTCATACTTCAGACATTCTAAAAATTGTCTGTTGATGTATAAAAATAGGTTGTACATTTCTGAAGTAGAATAAATTAAATTATTAATACCGAATGAATTACATAAAAAACCATACTCTCGACATCCTGGCTATCCAAAAATAATTACTATACTAAGAAAGAAAATTTATTGTCCTAATATGAAAGGAGAAAGTGTTGAATATTTAGCTAAGTGCACATAATGCCAACAAGTTAAAGTCGAACATCATCACCCAGTCGGATTATTACAACTCCTACTCGTTCCTGAATGGAAATGGAAAAATTATAAGTATGGAATTTATAATTACAAGATTACCTAAAATTAGCAAACATAATCATATTATAACGATTCTTGTTGATAAATTGAGTAAAGAAACACACTTCATACTAGTTAATCCACCTATAAATCCATTAACATAGCATATATATTTATGAAGAAAAACTTCTGACTACATGGAATTCCTAAAATTGTAATCTCATATAGAGATACAAAATTTACAGGAAATTTTTGGAAAGTCATGTTTAAAGGCTTAGACACACAATTAAAATTCAACACTACTTATAATCCTTATATGGATGGGAAAGATGAAATAACTAATCAAATATTAGAAGATATGCTCATAATGTATGTTATGAATAGACAAATGGGAAGAATATCTACATTCGGTTGAATTCACATCTAATAATCCTTATGAAGACTCAACTAAACATGTTCCTTTTCAGATTCTTTATGGAATAAAATGTAACACCCCTATTTCCTGGAGAAATCATGTCAATATATTAATGATAGGTCCTGAAATGTTAAAGTAAACTATACTAATAGTGAAGCAAGTAAAACAAAATTTCAAAGTAGCTCACGATAGGAAGAAGATCTATGCTGACTCCAAGAGAACCCCAAGGAAGTTCAATATTGGAGACCATGTGTATATAAGAGTATGTCCTAAAAATAGTTCTTTAATACTGGGTAGGTATACTAAATTAGCTCCTAGATATTGTGGTCCCTTTGAAGTTCTTGAACAAATAGGACTTATACCCTATCAACTTGCACTTCCATCCATGGTAAAAGTACATAATGTATTCCATGTTTCATTACTAAAAAATATATATACATGATTCTAATCATGTTGTGGATTGGAATACGATACAGGTGGAACTCGAGGGTGTAATGTCCCCACCATTACGATATGAAAAGCGACAAAAAATAGGTAGATTTATTTATTTATTTATTTTTAATCGATGCATTAGGAAAAGTATGTAACCATTTAATCCAACATCAATGACAAAGGTGAAATATAAAATGAGCCTCATCAACGCATTAAAAAAAATCACGAAGAAAGTTCAAACATCATCGTCGTGAAGGACGAACACAAATCGATGTAGTATCACAGTAAAAAGTAGCCCATAAATAGAGCGTTGATATGAATAGTCAAGATACTATACAGTACGTCTGAATGCCTAATTTCTCATAGGGACTATCAACAGATAATGTAATGAATAAAAGGATCATCAAACATCCATTCCATTAGTCCCTCGATCCTAAAATCCTTAACCAGGGGACAAGTGTAACCATCAATGTAAGAATCCTACATCAATAATTCAAATTGTTGCACGCGAGAGTAAGCATTTTCATAACATTCAAAAATCAACTTAATTAATGCATGTGAGAAGGCTAGATCCTAAACAATCATGCCACCTCATAAATTGAGGCGCAATGGTCAACATAATTCAACATTTATTCCATGGGGCATGAGGAATAATATCTAATAACCACTCGTTATAAAAATTCATGGTGCAGGAGGTAATAACTAACAACCATTCATTACATTGACCATACATTGTGCATAAGAAGAAAATCTAAACATTGACAATGCATCATCCAAACCTAAAATTTGTCATGCACACAAGAAATTAACTGAGTTTAAACCATCAATCAGAATATACCAACTTAACTAAATAACTAAATAAACAACATCCCAACCATCTTTCAATATATTGAATTTTCATGCATGACCTAAAATTTTAAGGCGCAATAGAACTTAAATACTAACCAATCAGGCAACAACAAAGCCAAGGCATAAGTAACCGATTTAGAAATGTTTATGGTGTGAACAGATATCAACTTAACTTTAACGCAGAATTCGCTACACCTTAGTACACATAACAATTAACATGTAAAATGCTAGGGGGAGGAAGAAAAACGCATAGGAAACTGAGAAGATCTCTCCCGAAGAATCAATGTTGAGCATTCAATCGTAAAGGAAAAACTCTGAGAGTACTGAGGCCCATTTCATGGCTGAATCCCAGGCAAGAATTAATGCACCCCAAGGACACAGAAAAAACTGTGAGGGAATTTGATGCAGGAGCATCCATAGGAAAGGCACTGGAGGAGAAAAAGTCAATGGCGAGGGCAAATTTTGAATAAATCAAAATCCTAAAGGATATGGCATGTTTAAAATTTTTGATGTGGGTGTAATTAAAGTATCATTAAAAGAACAAGAAGATGAACCCTCAATGCAAGATCAAAGAGGATTGTAATTCTATCAATGTTTTTATGGACAATACAGATCTGTAGTTTTTTTCTCTTATCTGTCTGTGCCTATCATTTATTATATGAGGCCTTAGTAGATAATAGTATTAATTTGATGAGATAGCCCTTAAATGATTGGAGGGAAAAATCTCGATGAGATTCTCTCTGTAAACAGTATGTAAACTACATGCTTGATTATTATGATAGAAAGGAGATAGATATGTAGTAGAGAGTATTAAAGAAGCTATTGAAAAACCCCTATGTACAGAGCACTCAAATCAATATAACAGAGAAGGCTTTGATCCAAGTTCATGGTGTATCATGTTCATTTTGTTCATCTTATGAATGGTATGTTTGCAATTTTCTTTCAGACTCTATTATTTGATTGCTTTATGCTTATGAATGTTGAGTGAATGAATTTGTGAGGAAACAATAAGTTTCAATTGTTTCTCTTCCTAAGAAAACCTACAAGGAGTGCAGTGTTAGTCTGCAAGGAGTGTGTTGATAGGTTTCATAGTTAATATCATAAAGCTTAGGAGAGATATTGGGGTTTCAGTAGTAGTAGGAGTGAAAGGTGTACACATAAGCTACATCATAGGAGTGTAGGCTAAGCCATTTGTTGGACTCGTTAATCTAAGGAAAGGTTGGAAAATTATCTGTTGCAAGGAATGCACAGAGGTGGGTAGATTTTCTGAGAGATAAAGAATGCTTGGAGAATTTTGCAAGGTGTGCAAGGAATGGAACCTAGAGGGTCTCTGAGTTTGCAACCAGGATTAAGATCAGAAGAGATAGAGAGTATTTTTTTCCAAGGGAGTAGTTAAGTTCAGGAAAGATAGAGGTTCCCCTATTGAGGTAGAAGGGAACTCGAGAGTTTGAGTCACCCTCGAATTTCATAAATCTCAAGAGGGAGAGCGGAATTTTAGACTGGTGGTTGAAAAGTACTTAGGAAAGTTACCAAGGGTCAAACCTTTGAAGGACCCAAAGGGGTCAAAGAATTTTTAGTGTGCAAGAGTTGAAGCTCAGGAGAGTTAGCATCGTAGAAATATTCAATAGGAGAGAGTTACCAAAGAATCATTGAAGGAATGGTGGAGATCCTTTAGGGTGAATATCTCGACTCATCGAAAACCATCTGATCAGGAGAGGAGACTTCGTGATTCGGGAAAATTGCGAGGAGTAGAGAGTCAACTTCGCAAAGCGCGAAAGGGTGATCTGAGTCTTTAGTTGCAGGGAGATGTGGACCATCAATCCAACATAAGGAGATTTTGTGGCTCAGAATTCAGAATAAAAGAGGTGATCCATCTTTCGAAGACATGAAGAGAGAAGTCCCAAAGTGTTCATTAGTTGGTCCCAAGGTCATAGCCCAATGTCACATTGTAGGGGTCCAAGGGAGAGGAGTTAGCGTCTGTTGGATTTTCAATCCACCAATTCGGGAATTGGGAGAATTGGTAGCAGCTCACATCAACTCACCCTAAGTCCATAGTCATGAGCACCTTTGGGTAGGCACCTAGTCACAGTCGGCGGTCATGTGAAGGGAACTTGCACCCGAAATCAATTTGTGCAAGCATAGGAATTGGACCTGTGCATATTATACTTGCAATTGGGGTCCATTAGAGGCTCGAAGGACCATTCTGGTTCAATCCTATGGAATATCCCTCGACCAGGAGGTCAAGCAATCCCTACTGAGGTGGGTTGTTGCATCAATTGGTATCAGATCCACACGACAAAACAATTTTGTAGGCTGAAAAGGGACACAAGACAGTGAAATAAATTTAAATTAGAGGAAGAAGAAGCTTGGAACAATGCCTTCGAGGATACGTCTGGAGAGATCTATGCCTAAACCAACTGTAGAAAGAGATACAAGGGAACTTCGTGCTCATTTGGATTCCATGGAGATAGCACAAAGGAGGGAACCTGATGTTGGAGATATCAGTGAGGCCGAAAGAGAAGAAGTAGGAGTTGAAGAAGTTGTTGTAGAGGACGTTGTAGAGAAATGATTACTGAAATATGTTGCAAGGATGGGAGCAAGAGAAAAAATGGACATCCCGATGTATGAAGGTAATCTGTATGTAGAGGAACTGCTTGATTGGTTCAGGGCTCTCGATAGATATTTTTATTATGAAGACAGTGAAGAAGAGAAGAAGGTCAAACATGCAGTCACCAGATTGAAATGGCATGCAACATTGTATTGGGATAAACTGTAGGCTGACAAGAGGTGAAAATGAAAGTAGAAGATAAAGATATAGGACATAATAGTATCCAAGATGAAAGCCAAATTCATACCTAGGGATTGTCAGATTAATTTATTCAGAAGATTGCAGAATTTGAGGAAGAAGGGAATGACAGTCAAAGATTATACTGAAGATTTTTTCAAGATGAAAAGGTATCCAGGTACATTAACGACCTAAGGTATGAAATTCAAGATGATATCAGCATGGTGAAAATTACAAATGTGGAAGATTCTTATCTGATTTCTTTGAAGGCAGAGCAGAAATTGGCAAGGAAACAAAGCCAAAGGGGCAGAGATAGAATTCTAAAAAGAGGCAAGGAAATTACCCATGATGGAGTTCAAAATTCCAAGGATGAGGTAAGGAAACCTCATATTCAACTAGAAAGAGGCGGAATTTTCATAGGGAGACAATATACTAGTGGAATAAATACTTTTCCGCGTGGAAGAGGATGAGGCAGAGGAGGTGAAGTAAAGTGTTTTTCCTATGGAAAGGTAGGACACATGTCTTGGGAATTCCCCAATAGGATTAAATAACGAGGAGGAAAATCTCACATTTCATAATCTCAAAGGAGAAATGTTGAAGTAGAAGGTTCATGAAGTGGAAGGTCTTTGATGATGAGAAAGGTCCTCTTGAAACTGGAGGAGGAAGTGGAGAAATCTCTCCAAAGGAAGAAATTTTCCAGGACTGCTTGCAAGGCCAAGGACGGGGTCTGCAAAGTGATAATCGACAGTGGAATCATTAACAACCTAGTATCCATAGAGATGGTGGAGAAGTTGGAGCTGGAAACAGTTGCACATCCCAGCCCATACAGAGTCTCATGGTTGCAAAAAGGACACTAGGTAATGGTTGCTAAACAGTTCCAAGTTGAATTCAAGATAGGAGGATATGGGGATGAGATATTATGTGATGTAATTCCTATAGATGTTTGTCATCTTTTGTTTGGAAGACTGTGGAAGTATGAAAACAATTCCATTCATGATGGAAGGAAGAACACCTATACTTTGGAAAAGAATGGTAGGACACACGTGTTTCTTCCAATTGAATACAATAAAGTGAAGGAAGAAGTCAGCACATGCATACTTCCCATGAGTGGGAAGGAACTCCCGAATGAAGTCAAGAAAGAAAAGTAAATGCAGTTTGATATAGTAAGCAAACCAAAATTTATTCTGACAGGTACCTCAATGGAGGATTTACCTGAAGGGATTAAGGAACTGTTGGAAACTTTTGTTGATATAGTCGTGGATGATATTCCTTTCTCATTTCCACCTATAAGGAGTATAATCCATCATATCAACCTTATACCCGGAGAAATTCTACCAAACAAAGTTGCATATAAGTTGACACCTCAAGAGAATGAAGAGGTCAAGTGTTAAGAACCAAATACCAATATAGCATAGAAAAACCTCAGAAAAAGTACTCAACGCCTTGAAAAAGAGATAATTTTAGATAATAAGACTCTTCAAGGGGGAAACCTCCTTTTACCCCACTTAAATGTTCAAGTACAAGATGATTCAAAATGAAAATGTCTCCTTGGTATATGTAGGAGACTAGGAGGTATAATTACAACTAATGGCCTAAAGCCGGCATAAATAAAATAACATTACTAATATAATATGCCCCAATTAAGGGGTAATGAGCCAATATTAGGGCTTAGCATGCCCCTTCCCTTGAGACAAGTGTTTTCTGCAACACTTGAGTAACTATGGATGCTTCTGTATAAAAGACTCATCTTACCAAGTGAAATCTTCAGCCGGTAGTTTCCTCCATTTAATGAGATACTGTGAAATGGATCTATTCCTTAGCTGGCGAATTCCTATGTCAGTCATGGCTTCAGGTTCCAATATGATTTTTCCTTCCTCGTCAATTTCTGGCAATATAGTTTGAACTAGGATCTTGTCGCCTATAACCTTCTTTAAGCATGAAACATGGAAAACTGGTTGTACTCGTGAAGATGCGGGCAGCTCTAATTTGTATGCCATAGTACCAATCTTTTGCAACACCTTACAAGGGCCATAGTACTTTGGTGATAATTTATTATCCTTCTTGGCTTGCTTGAGGGACATCTGTTTGTATGGTTGTAGTCTTAAAAACACCCAATC
>ML780203.1:139058-157885 GCA_009831015.1 Picea engelmannii
TGGCCGCGTTGGCTGGGGCCGTGGATGTTTCCCCGTAGGGGTTTTACCACGTGAAAACATCGGTGTGTTGATCTTTGATCTGGTTATGTGAGTGGTTACTAAAGGTGTTCGTCCTCTGTTGGAATACCTGTGTTGTCGAACAAGAATGAGGGAATGGGATGAGTGGAAAACAACAGTCAAGACAATTGAAGGGTTGTGTGAATGGCTCTTCATGAAATTTGGGTTAACGAATGTTCGAAGTACATTTATGAGATTGATGAATGAAGTGTTCAAGGAATTCATTGGCAAGTTTGTGATTGTGTATCTTGATGACACATTGATCTTCAACAATACTAAAGAAGAACATATGAGACATTTGACTCTAGTGATGAGGAGGTTGCAGCAAGAGAAAATACTAATAAATTTGAAGAAATCATATTTCATGCAGACAAAACTCATTTATTTGGATTTTGTGATTTCATCCAATGAACTGAGGATGGATCCTGATAAGGTAAAAGAAATTAAAGAATGGCCATCACCGAGAAACATCTTCGAGGTGATAAGCTTCCATGATTTAGTAAGTTTCTATAGGAAGTTTATCAAAAATTTCAGTGGGGTATGTGAACCAATTTTAGAAACAGTCAAGAAGAGACATAAGTCTTTTAATTAGACAAAAGAAGCAGAAAGGAGCTTCAAATTATTAAAGGAGAAGATAATTGGACAACCAATTCTAGTTTTTCCAGACTTTAGTAAGACATTTCAAGTAAGTTGTGATGAAAGTGGAGTTGCAATTGGGTTTTTCTTAAGTCAAGATAACCAACATGTTTCTTATTTTAGTGAGAAGCTGAATGATACAAAGAAAAAGTACTCCACATATGACAAAGTGTTTGTTTTATACAGTGATAACCAAGCCTTACAATTCATAACTAGAAAAGAAAATTGGAATCAAAGACATGCCAAATGGATTGAATTTATGCATAATTTTACTTTTGTAATTAAACATATCTCTGGAAATGGTAACAAGGTTGTTGATGCATTAAGCAGGAGATGCGTGATTCTGCAGGAGTTTTAGGTGAAGACCTTGGGGTTTGAACACATTAAGGAAATGTACAGTAATGATTCAGATTTCAAGGAAGTGTATGAGGCATGTATGAATTCTATCTTGAGAGACAGAAGCCAGTGGGAAGAATACTTGATTCGGGATGGATTGTTGTTTAAAGGTAATCAACTATTTATCTCAAAGTGTTCTGTGAGGGACAATCTCTTAAAAGAGAAGCATAGTGGAGGATTGGTTGGACATTTTGGCCATGAAAAAACATTTGCAAAGTTGAAATGTTTGTATTATTGGTCAGGTACGAGAACATGAGTAAAAAGGTTCGTTAACAGGTGCAACATTTGATAACATGCTAAAGGAAACAAGCAAAACATGAGATTATATCAACCATTTCCAATACCAGAGAGGTATTGGGATGAAATAAGCATGGATTTTGTACTAGGATTAGCAAGAACCAAAAGAGGTTGTGATTCCATATTTGTCATAGTGGACAGATTTTCAATAATGGCACACTTTATCCCATGCCATAAGACAAATGATGCAACACACATTGCGAATTTGTTTTTTAAATAAGTTGTTAGACTTCATGGACTGCCAAAGAGCATTGTATCAGACAGAGAAACCAAGTTTGTTAGACTTCATGGACTGTGAAAGAGTATTGTATCAGACAGAGAAACCAAGTTTGTTAGACTTCATGGACTGCCAAAGAGCATTGTATCAAACAAAGAAACCAAGTTTGTTGGGAATTTTTGGAGAAAATTGTGGAAGAAGTTGGGGACAAATTTTTCCTTCAACTCAACTTATCATCCTTAGACATATGGATAGACTAAGGTAATGAATATGAGTTTGGGAAATTTGTTGAGGAGATTGGTCATAGAAAATTGTACTCAGTGGGATAAGATTCTGCCACAAGCAGAGTTTGCTTACAATGACTCACCAAATAGAAGCACTAGAAGGAGCCCATTCCAAATTATATATGGAATGTAGACAAGAGGAGTGTATGAATTGAGAGACATAGAATAGAGTGATTTCAGGAGCATTGGAGCAGTGGATTTAGCTCCAGAAATGCAGAAGCTCCATAGCCAAATCAGAGAATAGTTGCAGAAATCTAGCCAAGAGTAGAAGCGTAGAGTTGATCAACACAGAAGAGAGACTCAATTTGAAGTGGGACACTTAGTTTTAGCACATATCCAAAAGGAAAGGTTCCCAAAAGGAACATACAACAAACTGAAGATGAAAAATATTGGGCCATGCAAAATCTTGAGAAAGTTTGAGGATAATGCTTATGAATTAGAGATGTCATATGATGTAGGCATATCATACATATTCAATGTAGTGGACATGTATCCTTATAGGGAATATGAAACAGGAGGACCCAAATATCAGCAAGAGATTTAGTGGACAAAACAAATGCCTATAGCATAAAATCCACAGATGGAGAAGATTATTGATCAAAGGACCAATAAGAAGACCAGAAGAAAGACCTACTATGAGTATCTGGTCAAATGGAAAGGACACCTCATAGAGGATTCCAGTTGGATTAGTGATGTAGATGTTCAGAAACATAGAAGGACAGTGCAGGAGTTCATGAATTTTTTTCCATAGGAGTATGATGCAGGAGCATCCATACCAAAGATGCTTGAGGAGGAAAAGTCAAGGAACAACACAAATTTTGAAGAAATCAAAATCTGGAAGGGCATGGCAGGTTTAAAAGTTTTCATGTGGGTGTAATTAAAGTGTCATTAAAGAACAATAAGACCAAACCTCAATGCAAGATCGAAGATTATTGTAATTTTGTCAATGTATTTATGGATAGTATAGATATGTAGTTTTTTCCTCTTATTTGTCTATGGCTATAATTTATTACATGATGCCTTATTAGTTAATAGTCTTAATTTGATAAGATAACACTTAAATGATTGGAGGGAAAAATCTCGATGAGCTTCTCTTTTAAATAGTATGTAAACTATATGTTTGATTATTATGATAGAAAGGATATAGATATGTAGTAGAGAGTATTGAAGAAGTTGTTGAAAAACCCCTATGTACAGAGAACTCAAATTAATATAATAGAGACGGCTTTGATATGAGTTCATGGTGTGTTATGTTCATTTTGTTCATCTTATGAATGCTATGTTTGCAGTTTGCTTTCAGTCTCTGTTATTTGGTTTCTTTATGCTTATGAATGTTGAGTGAATGAATTTGTGAGGAAACAATAAGTTTCAATTGTTTCTCTTCCTAAGAAAACTGCAAGGAGTGTAGTGTTAGTCCGCAAGGAGTGCATTGATAGTTTTCAAAGTTAATCTCATAAATATTGGGAGGGATATCAGGGTTTCACCAGCATTAGGAGTGCAAGGTGTGCACAGAAGCTATGTGGAAGGAGCATAGGTCGAGTCGTTAGCTAGACTTGTTAATCTAAGGAAAGGTTGAAAAATTCTTTGTTGCAAGGAATGCATAGAGGTGGGTATATTTTCTAAGAGATAAAGAACCCTTGGAGAAGTCCTCAAGGTGTGCAAGGAACAGAACCCAGAGGGTCTCTGAGTTTGCAACGAGGATTAAGCTTAGAAGATATAGTGAGTAATTTTGTCCATGAGAGTAGTTAAGTTCAGGAAAGATAGAGGTTCCAATATTGAGGCAGAAGGGAACTCAAGAGTTTGAGTCACCCTCAAATTTCATAAAGATCAAGAGGGACAATGGTCTTTTATACTAGTGGTTGAAAAGTACTTTGGAAATTTCCCAAGGGTCGAACCTTTGAAGGACCCAAAGGGGACATAGAATTTTCAGTGTGCAAGAGTTGAAGCTCAGGAGAGTTAGCGACATAGAACTCTTCTAGAGGAGAGAGTTACCAAAGAATCATTGAAGGAATGGTAGAGATCCCTTAGGGGGAATATCTTGACTCATCAACAACCATATGATCAAGAGAGGAGAATTCATGATTCGAGAAAATTGAGAGGAGTAGAGAGTCAACTTTGTGAAGCACGAAAGGGTGATATGAGTCGTTGGTTGTAGGGAGACATGGACCATCGATACGAAACAAGGAGATTTCATGGTCTGGACTTCGGAATAAGAGAGGTAAGCCATATTCCAAAGATGCGAATAGAGAAGTCCTGAAGAGTTCGATACTTGGGCCCCATGTCATAGCCCGACAACACATTGCAGGGGTCCAGGGGAGAGGAGTTAGTGTCTGTTGGATTTCTAATCCACCAATTTAGGAATCAAGAGAATTGGTAGAGGCTCACATAAACTCACCCAAATTTAGTAGTCATGGGGAAACTTTAAGTAGGCTCGTGGTCACATTCGACGGTCATGTGAAGGGAACTTGCACCTAAAATCAATTCGTGCAAGCATAGGAATTGGACATATGCATATTATACCTGCAATTGGGTTCTATTAGAGGCTCGAAGGACGATTCTAGTTCATTCCTATGGAAGATCCATCAATCGGGAGGTCAAGCAGTCCCTCCTGAGGTGTGACGCTGCATCAGAAGCTACCCATCGAGCTGGAGGATAAGGTGTGACAAAACAATGGGCATAAAATCAAGGAATTCGTAGGGACTGAAGGAAAATTCGTTGGGAATTTTGATCAATGGAAAAAAATTCCAAACTTTCATATGTGTATAAGGTTACAACAAAACAAGATTGTTGTTGAAAATATATGCTATAAATTTTTACTACATCACAAACCATACTTATTTTTCAATTCATTCTTTATTTACAATTTTACAAAATATTAGAGAGATTGTTGCCATTACAAGTTTCACTAGTACATATGACCAAATTTGTGATGGTTGTTCGTTGATATTGCCACACTTATCCGTCGCAATTTCCATGAATGCTCGAGATTTTTTTTTGTCGTAATAATTTCATCGCTATATCCACGATCCAGGTGTGCGTGGAAACATCGATGAAATTAGCTAGCCACTTGTCACCACTTTCAATATTGGTTAACCTTCTGCATCGTCGCAATTATGACGCACTTTCGTCACAATACCAACGAAGAAATGTGCCAAGTACGACAAAACTTTGTCGCAATTGGGATGAAAAGTTATGCCAAGCCAATAACTTGTGACGCAGTTACTGATTGAGCAACGAAATTTCGTCACAACTTGTGATGAAATTTCATGGTAATATCAATGAGTGTTATTTCTCAAAACCATATTTACGATGGACTTGTTGTATATGTGATGAAACTTCGTGGAACAGTGCGACGAAAATTCGTCGCTATAGCAACGGTTATGGTAAAAAAGTAAAAAAAAATCCGACGAAAGTCCATCGATATTGCGACGATTACTTTAGGTTTTAAAAAACAAATTACATGAAATATGGTATTACCATATTACATTGTAATATGGTATGTCATATTACAATGTAATATGGTAATGCCATATTACATTGTAATATGGAATTACTTTTACATTGTAATATTGTAATATTCTAATATATTGTAATATATATATCCCCTAGAAATGATCAAGGCGTTAACCAACCAAATATTGTAAGCAGGTGTTATCATGAATTTGGATTAGAAGTAAGGATACCAATAATTGTAATGCATCAATATTAAATCTAATGAAAATTGAAACTTCATTTGAAATCAAAGAAAATTTCTTATGATACACAATGGTTGAACCTTTGATACAATGAAGGAGTTGGATAAAATAACACTTGAAACTTTTGTTTCCTTGAGATCTTGAGAGATGATGAGGCTATGAATTTTCATGTTCAAAGTTTGTAATGAAGATAGTATCATGGAATCTTCGGGACCTTATAGTCCTTGCCACAAATCCATGGTTTGGAGAACACATCAAATTGTTCCAAGTTAGATGTTTTATGTTTGCAAGAAGTTAAAGTAGTTGGTTTAATTTTGTAAGTCACTCTTTGGCTAATATGGTCGATTGTTGTATTTTTACCTAACCATGTTGAAGGTAGAGAGGAAACCACCTTGATCTCCTTGTATTTTTACCTAACCATTGGACATGGTATTGATCTAACACGCTTCTTGGTTTGGACATCATTTCCTCTAAATGGACAAGACCTAGGACTAGTCAACAAATATGCCTCAAATGATTCAAATGAGAGAGTGGGAATGTAGGATTGGTTGGCCAATGAGCTACCAAAACCATATGGTTGTGTGAATATTTTAACAATGTAGAGAGTTAAGAAGATAAAGAGGGATTGCTACTTTTTTAGACACCCTTGAGGGAGAACATGGCTTGGAATGGCCTAAAGGATAGGCTTGTGTTGTACAACCCCAACATTTTTTTTGTCAAGACTCTCTTGGGTTGTGATTTACTTGGTCCAATTTTCATAAAAGAGGTAACAAAGTGTTGAAGTAACTATACCAATATGTTCTTACTAAACATGCATTTTTCTTCTCTGACTATAATAACAGAAAATCCATGCAAGTTCAAGGATTGCTTACTATGTTAGATCATCAACATATCATTTTTCCATCCCTTGGGAGATGCTAAATTCAAAGTTGTGAAGATAAGTTTAATGATTTATGTATCTCATGTTAAGTAGGAAATGTGTGTTGGAGTCTTCAAATGCATTTGGAACCTAATTTTGCGGCCTAGAGGCCTCAAAATATGGGAAGTTTGATGGGAGGATTTATTAGTTGGGTCGCTAATTTTTTGTGGGGCTATTGTGTAAAACTTGTCATTGTTATAAGAATGAAGCAAAAGGTTGTGAAAGAAGAATTGGAATCACTATCTTAATTGATAGAGCTTATCCATTTTAATGAATATAGCTAAGCCATAGTGCTTAAGATGAGATTTTTTTGAAGGTAAAATAAACTTGCAAATCTTGGGGCACACAAATTCAAGCTAGATTGCATTGGCTCAATTCATGGGATACATTTACTAAAGCCTTCTTTTAATTAAGGTTGATGAAACTTTTTTTGTCAAGGTTGTAGTTTGCTTGTCAATTAACCATGCTAGATATAAATAAATTTGCCTCTTTTGGTCAATTAGACATGGAAACCACTAGGCACCTGCACTTTTTTCTTATGTTAACATAAGAACTCAGTTATTTCCTCCATAATAGAATGGCATGTGACGTTATTAAATCAATCCCTTTACTTGATATAAAGGGGGGCCAATGAGTCAATGTGCACTTTTGTAATGATCATTTCCTTGCCTCAATAAAAGAGGAGGTGTGCTTCTTAATACATTGGATTGTCTTCAAATTTTCTATGAATATTTAGGGTCCAAATTGTCGATGGACAAAACACTGTGTATGGATGAGTCAAAGAAAAACCCTCAATTGGTTCATGCACCAATGATGGACTTGGACTCAATCTAACCAATTTTTCAAATTGATAGGAATCACTCTTTCTTTTCATGCATTTCCAAAGGAGCATTGAGAGGTTTTTTTTCAAAGATTTGGCAAGAAAATTGACAAGTGGATTCTTGAGCATGTCTCTCTCTACCAAGTCCCTGAAATTCACTAAAGTGTTGGGTGTCACTCATGTATATTATTCCTCACGTTGGGTTACCTCTATCAAATCCTACAAGCAGTTGGAGAAGTGATTTATGAAGTTTTATATGGGCCAATTCAAAAAGGAGAAAAATGATTCCACATAATTCAATAGAATATATTTTGTGTACCCAAATATTGGAAATGAATGGGAATCATATAAGCATGCACATAGGTCCAAGGTTTATGCACCAAATGAATCATCAGGTTGGTGAAAGGTCATGAACATTTTAAAAGTCTCTTGAGAAACTACATTACTTTTGGCACCCCTTTAGGCAAAAGCATTTGGAACAACCTTAATCTGCAAACTCTCCTAACTATGTGCCTTTTAGTGATCATCAAGGGAATTTTGTAGCCAACACCATACACAAAACATGGGAAGTAGTGAAGCATAAGTTGGTTTGGAAATGTGATTCCCTAAGGGTTGGCTTATCCTCTTAGTGCACTAATGAGAGGTGGGATGCATCAATGGGGTATTTTCAAGGCATAAATACTATCAAATACCCCGTTGATGCATAAATACCCCTTTTCAAGGCAAGATTTAGTGCAAGAATGAGAGGTGGCATGAATCAATGGGGTATTTTATGCAAGTGTAGGAGGCGACATGCATCAACCTAAGTTCAATGCAAGCGTAGAGGTGAAAAATACCAATGGTACCAGTGGAGGAGAGAGGATCAAAGGAAGATATGATGTCACCATTGGGATAGTTGCAAGCTATGGAATGTGACCATTAATGGGGAAATCTTTGAAAACTGACCAAAGAAGTGAAGGACTAGGAAAAGAGGAAGAGTATGTAAGAGACTTAGAGAGTATGTAGGAGACTTATGAGTAAAAAGGAGACTTAGAGAGGGGAATAAATTTCATTCTTCATTATGAGTAATGAGGGATCTTTTTCAATAGAGTTTGTAATAGGGACTATTTTTTGTTGGGGAGAAGTGTCCAAATATTGGTGTACCCTACGATTATCAAGGGATTTCTCATCTATGTACAAGGATTTGGATGTGAATTATTATTATAAGAATAAGCATTTTGTAGTAGTGGATCCTTTGGAGCCTTATAATACTTGCACTAACATGTGGGATTAGAAGGATCTAGATTATTTGGATTAGCTTCATGCATTGTTTAATAGTAACTAGTATTTGGACTAGGGATAACAATAAGGTTAGTATTATGGAAATGAATGAAGTGAGGGATCTTTTCTAATTTATTTTCCACAACGAGGATATGGATAAAGACTTTGTATATGGGGGTTCTCTAAAATAGTTATACTTCTTTATAAAAAAACTACAAGTAAACCAAAATTATATTTAAAATATCTACAAGTAAACCAAAACAACACATGGAACTTGGCATATGTATCAATATCTACATATTCATGAGGATTGTGAACTTTTACTAGTATAAAGACTACTTTTAAAAACGTGTCAAAACCCTTACCTTTTCATTGTTCTTTCACCAGATCCATTAGCCCATACAACTTGATAAGAGATGTCAACGAGATGCATTTTGATCACCAAGACCTGCATGAATCATAAAAAACAATTTTTTTATATGAGTAAATAATTTAATAAGCAAATAAACATGCATTTAGTTATATAAAATACTCTAGAAAAAAATTAAGTTGTCGCATACCTTAATGAGCTTCTCTTTGTTTCGAGAATAGGTTATTACCTACTAAACAGGGCCAACCACGTGAAGGTGGAAGCTCATATGGCCCCTCTCCCCCCTCTCATCGCTCTCAATTTCCCATACCCAACAAATGATTTTCTCTATATAGAAAACATATATACATTAATGCATAACTAGGATAGTCAAGGTCATGAACATATAAACATCGATAAAGATCCAAAAAAAGGTCATGAAATTATACATCTAATTTTTCTTGGATTTACGTTTTTTTACATTCATAAAACTGACAATTGGGATATCATCATCATCCAAGGACATTGTATTTCGTGTGCCCTATCCTTCTATTGAATGTGTGTGCTCAATTACCATACTTCTGGTACGTCGCTCAGAAGGGTTAGCTGGCATTTGTTCAAGGATGTAAACTGGAACAATGAAAATAATCATATCGATATGTTGAAGTATAATTGAAATAACTAACTCATTGTTTTGATTAACATTACAATATTTCTCTTTACCTGACTCTGTAGCTGGGATAGTTGGTGCATTAATTTTTTGTCCACTTGGTTTCTCTTGCATTTCACCCTCCTAAGCTACATGCTCTTCAATTTTGAGAAGATAATATTCAAGTATAAAGTCAGGAAATAAATATCTAGAGTCACAGTAAATATTTCTATTTCTGAAGCATAAATACCGAAATGGGTTCTCTACTCTACACTATCACTGGACATGTGGACCCTTGTATGACACGGTGTTTGCTGAATACCGCTTGATTCACTACTGCGGTAGCATTGTTTCTTGAAAACAAACATAAATACTTAGTTAAGGGTGATATAATAAAATATGAAAATACTTTACAAGCATGCTACTGCGGTTTCCTTATTCATTTGATTTACCTGTGTGGCTGGGGAGATAGGAGTCTGGCCCAAGATTTTTCTATATTCAATGACACTTTTAAAACCATGCTTGTAACCAAGCTTCGGGTCTTCCTCGGTGGCAGCAGTGTCAAACATATTTAACTGCAATGCATAACACCATTAAAAATACCAATAACAAAAGCATATATTTATTCGCTACTATTAAATAAATATTAACCATAGTTAATCATTTAAATATTACAATTCGCGCTTTGAGTTTCCCATAGCCACCCTGGCCTAATTTGTGTTGGCCGTGTTTTTCCACTCTGGCCTTTGTTGCTTTGGATGTGTCTTGTAGCCTACATATGGAATTTTTGAAAAAAAATAGATATCAGAATTGTTACTTAAAATAGGAAAGAAAAACATAAATGCTCATATTTCACTGATAATATGACATTTGTTGTACCTTGATTGACCAGCTCATGGTTGTCATCCTTGTATTCTAAACAATTTTTCCTTTGCATCCTCTATTAGCGCCTTCCACTCTTTCTCAAAAACCATGGGAGGGTGCTCGTGCTTTAGGTCTATTTGTAATTTATCCCTATACTAGGCCCTAGTGTATTTTAAATTCTCTGTGGCTAAATTTGAAACCACTTTCTTGTTGAAAGTGTTGTTGAACAAGTTCACCCTGTGATCTATTAAATCATCTTTATTTTTTCTATCTTGGCCATTCCACCGTGTGCGAATGGTGAGGCCAAACAACTCTAATGCTTTGTCATGTAAGTTTCTATAGAAAACATTGTTTCCTGCAGTAACGTGTTATCCATTAATCAATTAATAATCTCAACAAATGTCCATTTCAATTTCATTAAAAAAATCAATCAATTAATGGGACAATTACCTGCAATCTTCTGAATCCTTATCAGAACACATGCGTCATCCACCAGAAAGGTGACATCTAGTGATCTGGTGCTTTTAATTCATTCTGCTCCATGAAAAATAGTATCCTGTGCACCTACACTATGTTCCTCTTCGGAGTCATCATGTGGAGTCCCAGGCTCCGGCTCATCATTCTTCGGCATGTCATGCCGGTCAAAATCACCCCACTCATCAATGGATTCGAGGGGAACCTCAGGAGGCTCTAGAAGCCTCACTTGCACTTTTTTATGTCGACCATTTTTTTGCATTGGACCCTCACTGCTACCTATAGCCGTTGCAGGATCGACAGGTTCCCCACGCATATTGTTTAAAAACTCCTACAAACAAAACAAATTTCGTTATCAAATCATATACAACATATAAAACTAAAAAATGGATATGAAATTTTCATAGCTAATAAAAATATGTAAAGATGCCACTTACCCCATAATTAGTTATTGTAGTTTGTAGCTCTACAATTCTTGCCCTGTGCTTCTGTGTCAGGGGTCTTTTGCTAATCAAACCTATATATTCCATGTTATCCTTCTTCAAGGCCTTCGTTACAGTTGTCATTGGGTTTGTAGAATAAAATATTTTGTCCTCATCAATATCCTCTGTGGGAGCCTGGACATATGTTGACACAATAAATCAATCAAAAAAAGTTATGAAATTCACCTCGAACAATAAAAAAATGAAATATTGCAGTAATATCAGAAAAACAATAACAAGATTTCAAAAATTTAGTTGTTGTGGTCATAAGTTGTTACTTTATTTAACATTTACCTAGTGAGGCACTGCGGGTGCCTTTCCACGGTCTCCTTGGAGAGATGTAGCGGGTGAAACTCAGACACGATCACCCTGGACAGAAGTTAACACAATAAATCAATCAACAAAATTTATGAAAATCACCTATAACATTTAAAAATTGAAATATTGGAGTAATATCATAAAACAAATAATGAAATTTCAGAAATTTAGTTGTTGTAGTCATAAGTTGTTACTGTATTTAAAATTTACCTGGTGAGGCACTGCGGGTGCCTTTCCACGGTCACCTTGGAGAGTTGTAGCGGGTGAAACTCGGACACGGTCACCCTGGACAGAAGTTGACACAATAAATCAATCAACAAAAGTTATGAAATTCACTTGTAACACTTAAAAAATGAAATATTGGAGTAATATTAGAAAAACAAATAATGAAATTTCAGAAATTTAGTTGTTGTAATCATAAGTTGTTATTGTATTTAACATTTACCTTCTAAGGCATAGTGGGTGCCTTTCCATGGTCACCCTGGAGAGATGTATCGGGTGATTTTCTACCATAGTCACCCTGGATAGATGTTGACACAATAAATCAATCAATAAAAGTTATGAAATTCACCTGCAACATTAAGAAAATGAAATACTACAGTAATAACAGAAAACAAAATAATGAAATTTCTGAAATTTAGTTGTTGTAGTCATAAGTTTTTATTGTATTTAACATTTACCTACTGAGGCACTATGGGTGCCTTGCCACGGTCACCCTGGAGAGATGTATCAGGTGATTTTATACCATGGTTACCCTAGACAGATGTTGACACAATAAATCAATCAATAAAAGTTAGGAAATTCACCTGTAACATTAAGAAAATGAAATGTTCCAGTAATAACATAAAAAAAAAATGAAATTTATGAAATTTAGTTGTTGTAGTCATAATTTTTTACTGTATTTAACTTTTACCTACTGAGGCGAAGTGGGTGTCTTTCCACGGTCACCCTCTCCATCTATTTGATTTAAGTTGTAATCGATCAACAACTCTTCACCTGGAACTATTGTTTTTGTTGCACATACAAATATATGATTTCCTTCACGTGCCTCAAATATGCAATTCGATTTCTTAGTTGTTGCCACTGGTCATGTACTATTTATAAAGAACGCAATGTTTCCAGTAGCTTTTGGCCTTCCATCAATATACATAGTTGCCCCTTTATTTTGATTGTTATCTAGTAGTTGTATATAATTTGCGGCAACTCCGTATCTCCGCATACTTTGCGTATATCAAACCAACATCAACCAGTGATTGTATTTGTATAATGGTCCGACATACTCCATCAATTCAGTTACAATTCCATAGCCGACCCTTATGTCATCCATGGAAAATAACCCCAATCCATGTAGGGACGAAGGAGCAATGTGATACATCCTCCCACCGATGAGGAAATCTATGTCCACTTCAGGTAGCTCCTTAGGTGCCCATCATTGTACTAGATGTTTATACCTCAAGGGAAACTCAATGTCACCTATGCTCTCATCATCATAATTACACGACCCTCCATTGGAAATAAAAAATTGCATGCGGGTACAAAATCTTTTCCTTACCTTTTCCAACCTAGTTGATCTAGAACTGGTAGATCTAGTACAGCATGTCTCACTTTCAACCTCTCATACTATATCTTGATCATCACTCGAGGAAGATAGATCCGACAGATACCTATTTGGTGGTACCTACACTCATTAAAACAAGAAGATAAGTTATCGTGCCAATACACGTTTTTGGTACCAACACAGTTGCATATAGTTGCATTTAGTTGCATAAAGTTGAAATTTCCACACCTATCCATCATATAGTTGCATAAAGTTTCGTAAAATTGCATAAGTTGAAATATAGTCCATGTATGGAACTTAGGTCTTGTCCATGGTTAGGGAAAGAACATAAGGTTTTTAGGTCCTATTTAAATATTCTTAGGTGCATATAGTTGCATATAGTTGCATAAGTTGCAATATAGTACCAACATAGTTTCATATAGTTGAATTTAGTTGCATAAAGTTGAAATTGCCACACCTATCCGTCATATAGTTGCATATAGTTGCAAGGCAACATAAGTTGCATATAGTTGCATAAGTTGCATTGTTGCATAAGTTGCGTAAAGTTGCATAAATTTGCATAAAGTTCCATAAAGTTGTTGAAGTTGCATAAGTTGCATGTTGCATAGTTGCATACAAAATTTTTGCAATATAGTTGCATACAGTTGCATGTTGCATAGTTGCATACAAAATTTTTGCAATATAGTTGCATACAGTTGCATGTTGCATAGTTGCATATAGTTGCATATAAGTTGCATATAGTTGCATATATGTTGCATGTTGCATAGTTGCATAGTTGCATATATTTGCATACAAAATTGTTGCAATATAGTTTCATAAGTTGCATATAGTTGCATAAGTTGCATTGTTGCATAAGTTGCATAAAGTTGCGTAAAGTTGCATAAGTTCCATAAAGTTGTTGAAGTTGCATAAGTTGCATGTTGCATAGTTGCATACAAAATTATTGCAATATAGTTGCATAAGTTGCAATATAGTTGCATATAGTTGCATAAGTTGCAATATAGTTGCATTTGACCACTAACCAATATTTGAGAATATAGTTGCAATATACTTGCACAAGTTGCAATATAGTTGCAATATAGTTGTATTTGGAACCATTGGTACATTTTCATAATAAGAATAGGTCTCAAGGTGTGTACCATTACTAGAGAGGAACAAAAGGGCCTTAGGTCCTATCCATCATATAGTTGCAAGACAACATAGGTCTTGTTGCATATAGTTGCATAAGTTGCGTAAAGTTGCGTAAAATTGCATAATATCCATAAAGTTGTTGAAGTTGCATAAGTTTCATGTTGCATAGTTCCATAGTTGCATATAGTTAAATGCACCCTTAGTTGAGTAAGCATATAGAAGGTTTATATTTTAGGCTTTTATATTTTTCTAGCAACCATCCCCCTGGGCCTTCATCCCCTTCTTCCCATGAAAAGAGGTACATGCCCTTCGTGGGTCAGTAAAGTTAAAGGGCATAGAAGAGGACAATGTGATGGGGATATGATGAGCGGAAAGTGACAAGTATGCTTGGGAATGGTACGATGATCCCTCAAGGGAACCTCAATCACACCCCTTCCCCAAAAGTTGGTCACTCACTAGGAAATCGATGACACTCACCAAGGTGAAACAAATTCAAAATCATAATGCAAATGTTCTATAATAAAAAACAACTTTAAAAAAACATGCTTAAATGCCTTGAATATTAGGGTGATTACATGCCACAATACCTAACTTGTACTGCATGGAGCAAGACCCATGTTCCTTCTAGATTAAGCTAGTTGGTGTGGTGGATACATTGACGATGGATCAAACTATGGTGATAGAACAAGCTTCCATATGTGCAAGTGGACACTGCTAGTCATGTGGTCTCTTGAAACTCCATCTCTACAACTTGAGGGCCTCGAGACATCATCTCCTTAGTTATCCCACAAAATGGGGATAACATATATCAAATAGCAGATGTTTTGTAGCATTGTAGTAGTGGAGCGATGATCCTCCTCCTTGTGTTTGGAGTACAAATTCTTAAAGTGTTTTCTAGATGTTTCCTTGACTGTTAGGAATTATCTCAAACTTAAGCCATATTATAAGGATATTTCCTTGACATTATTTTCCTAACTCTAGCTTTAACTTGTTGATGGAAGAATAAGGTATCCTTTATCACTAGATTGGAACCACAGGCTTATAGATTTTAGATGCCACATTTCTTCCTCTGATATAGATGCCTTTTGTAGCTTGCTACACATGGATCTCTCTTCCCCTTGATTATGATTTGTAATATCTTCCACTTCCATTCTCACATGAAGAGTTTCAAGCTAGGATTGAATTTGCAATTTTTCCTTTTTCCGGGAGACGTATGAGACATTTTCCCATTCCTTGAGGGCTTGTTTTATTGATTTTAATTCTTACTCCCAAATGAAAGTGGGTGAGCCCACAACCCACTTCCCCCGTTCTTCTGAAATAATCTCCATAAATCTAGGGATTTAGAGCCAAATATAATTGAATATGAATTGAAGTGGCCCAAAGTTTGTGGATTGAAGGACCTAAAGAGAAATCGACTTGTGATCAGAGATAACCGATTGTAGAAACTTAGAAGTTATTATGTTTTCGTTGAGCAAGAGGTCACTCTAAATAAGGAAATGATCAAATATAGTAGCGATATGGCCTAGTCTTATTCTTATGTTCAACCATGTGTATTTCCCCTTCACGAGTTTGACATCAACTAAATCCCAATCCATCACGTGGTCCTCCATCTTTTCTCTAAAATGATCCTTGACTATGCTACCACCTCTTTTTTCCTTACTATTCAAAATCACGTTAAAATCCTCGACCGTAATGTTATTATTAGAAACTTCAGAGTCTTTCAAAGCCTGCAAGGAGCACCAAAAATCCTTTTCTTCTTTGTAAATTATAGACATATATACATTAAATTAATTATAGCAAGTACCTGTGTCCTAGTGTATAAGGCACTATAGAATCCAATGTTTCATTTGATGATAACATTCCAGTTGAAATGAAGAACTATCCTGAAGGGTGTAAATACCTCTAAAAGTTCATATGGAACTTACCATTTTTCCTTCACTCCTTTTCCAATGTATTTTTCAAGGATTTAGCATTTCCATTGCCTCAAGCTTGGTCTCATGGAGTAGGAGGATAACCAACTTTTCTATTTTTTTTAAATTTCCCATGGCTTCCTCTTTAAACTTACCAACCATTCCTTGGCATTTCGAGGAGGCAATATTTATTATTTAAAAAATGTGGTTTTATGTCCCACATCCTACAGTGGAGCACTGACTTCTAGTTTCTTTGCAGTTCGATTTCCATCTCCCAATGATTTTTATATGTTTGCCTAGATACCTAAGATTTTCTCCTTGTTTGTTGCTTCTTCCCTTTTATCTTTGGTTGGCTTTAGACCATCCTTTTTGGGTTGTATTCCTTCTTCTCCTCCTCATCTTCCAATTGTTTATGGGATTTTTTCCTTGTTAGGATGTCAAAAAAAAGTTTGGGCTTATTAGAGATATGGTCGATTTCCACCTGACGGTCTAAAAGGAGGTAATCATTAACTGGTGAAAATGGATTAGTTTGAGATTTAATGAAAATAGATGATCGGGGAGGAAATAAAGATGTGGGTGTTTTGAATAAGGGTGCAACCACTTCCACATACAAGACAGGTTCATCATGAGAGAGTGATTCAAAAATATTCATCGATGAACCCATTTTTCCTTCATGAGGTTAGAGGCATGGAGATAAAGTTGTGTTCCCATGAATTTTCACTGAAGAGGTGGGTTTAGGCATTGCCAAGGCTTCTTGGATCTTGAGTGCAACTTGTTTTGAACTAGTGGGAACCATTTGACTTGAAGATGATGGGGCTAATTGCAAAAAATTTGATATGGTCTACTACTTGGAACCCATTTTTTTTAACTAGTTGCCACTATTCATCCTTTTTAGGGACACGTTGAGATGGATAGATGTTTTTGTTATAATATTTCACTACGTGTCCATATTCATGACAAGTTTTGCATTTGAAAGGCAATTTCTCATAATCTAATTGTTGGACATGTTCCTAATTGTCAAGGATTGGAAGGATCACTTTCGATAGTCCTTTCTCTAAGTGAAACTCAACACAAACCATAGTGTAGATGAATATCCCATCCTTAGGTTCATATTTTTTTTGTGTATCGCCCCAAAGAGTTCCAAATGCACTAGAGAAAATCTTCATTCTAGCAATGAAGATGCAAATGGGGGAGATGAACTCAAACTAGAACAACAAATGGTACATCAAGCTCAATATTGAAGTAATTAGTTCATCTGTTCAAGTACATTCCTTGGGTATTGAAGAAATAAAAACCAATTTTGAATATGAGATCTTTGTCCTCCTTGGCTTCAAAAAAAAAACATAAAATCCTATACCACATAAGTAGTGTGTGAGCTTTCCTTTTATTAAAACCTACTAGTTCTTCTAGACCCAATTGGCCATAGATCTAGGCGAAGGCCAAATCCTATTAAACTGGCCAATCATACCTCCTTTAGCTAAATCAAGAGCCACATGTCAAGAGGAGGAGAATAGAAGGGAACCTCTATGATATTTCCGAGTTTCTTCACAAAGTGAGAGGGTTGAGGCTTCATGGATTTCCCAAGGTCTATGATGAGGACATGAAAGGCCAAACCCTATGTATGGAGGGGGAGGGTATCCCCCTCTAAGATCCAGATCCATGTCATGTGGCTCCATAAGGTAGAAGAAAAACCAGCGACACAAAGGAGGAGATTTACACAACAACTATGAACTTGATCGAGAGGGTTTATTATTATCTAAAGGAGGTTAGATGAAATCTGAAGCACTTGATTTGGTGAATTTAGAAGCAAAGGAGTGGGATTCTTTTTTTTTTTGGAAACTGATAGCTAGTAACATCTGCCTTAGGGAAGAGGAGGATAAATTGGTTTGGGATAGAAATCTTATTGGTGGTTTCTACAAGATCGAGCTTGGTTACAAGGTAATTATTTCGTTAGATCAAGAGCATAATTATCTTTGGTGTTGGAATAAGGTTTGGAAGATCAGGGCACCATTAAAATGTAGGCTCTTTTAAACAATGTCATTGCTTGGGACAACTTCATTAAATGCATCTTTGAGGTCTTGGTTAATGTCCATTGTGCATATGTGCTTTAGAGTCAAATTTTCATATGATGGTTGGTTGTCTTTCTTGTTGGGAGTGTGGGATGCAACAATCACCCTCGTGGTTTGAGGCACTGAATTTATTTTTTTGTTGGGCCATTTGGAGATCTAGGAATGGTATGATATCTGAGGATGTGTTGATCTCTCCTTTATATATTTTATACATAATCAAATTCACTTTCAAATTTTATAGGAAGGAGATCAAAGTCAAGACCTCAAGGTAGATTAGGCAACTTTATATAGTCGTGTCCAGGCCGTGGGGGTTCTTCAATGGTGCATTTGAAGGATATATTGGGAAGTGTGAGGTAGAAGGTATCCCATTCCTTTCTCATCGTTATTCCTTTTCCTTTTCATGTGGTTTAGGTTTTGGCTCCAATAACATGGTTGAGGTTAA
>ML780203.1:166702-187942 GCA_009831015.1 Picea engelmannii
ATAGAAAATATAAAAATCCTGATAAGAAATATTACTAAAATTCATGACATACTGATTATTATAGAGAATACATTAAATATTGAATCCTCTTACCAAGGGACGATATTCATAACCCCCTTCAGCATGCCCCTTCTCCCTACAATTTTTTTGGGTTGTTGTTATTAAAAGTCTTCTATTTTTCAAGCCTCTCCAATCATAGCAAGGGCAGTAACATTTTCCATCGCCCCTCGCCTCTAATGCCGCTCTTAAACGAGCAAGTTTTCTGTCATTTTCGTTCATTGTGACAAATCCTTGTCCTGACAAGTAATTGTCTTACCTAAACCATACCAAACATTAAGTTATCAATTTTTTATATTTTGGTTACTCCTTTCAATTATGATATGTTTATTTACAGTGACCTAAATCTTTATAATAAGGTCAACATCTTTATAATAAGGTGATCATATGTGTAGAGGTTCAACATCATGACGACATATATAACATCTTTATAATAAGGTCATATGTATACAAATGTTTTCTTTATATAATAACGACATATACACCTAACATAAGTTTAGGGTTAGTGTTTATTTATCTTATTAGTCCCTGCTAAAGCAGGGAATATAACAATCAATTACTATCAATTCATCGATTAGGGTTGAGTTTCAAGAGCAATTCCATATCTTTAGCAATGAAAAGCGAGAGAGATTATAGCTACAATTGAAGGGAAAAAGATATGTGGATTCCATAAACCTAGAATATTATGGAATCCACATACCCTTTTCCATAGAATATACCAACTAGATCCAAAAACCAAAGACATGAAATATGGTACACACATATTATATTATCAAGAAAAAAACAAGCTAAATGAAATTTGGACATTTGAAAAAAAAAATACAAGTTAAATGAGTACATCAATAAAAAATAACATACTAACCTTCCAAGTTCAAAATTCAAGCTATGTAGATCGAGAATTGGATTTGTTCAACCGGTGGGTGACGGAAAAAATAAACAGCTCAAACAAAATCCAAGAATAGTGTCGCAACTATAGCAATTGTGTTGCAAAGTCTCTTAAAGTCACGTATATATAGATAAAATAGTCAACTAGCCGTTAACACCGACCAATGAGATAGGTAAAATTTTCGTCGCTATTGCCACGAAAGATCGTCGCTATAGCAACGAAAATCCCGACTAGGTTAAATTAATATTTTCATCGATATTGCGACGAACGTGCGTGGCAATATCCATGAAAATCCCACCCTGTTTAAAAAAGTCATGAAACTAGTGGAAGCGTGGAAAATTTTCGTGGAATAATACACCCATATGTAATAGTGTTTTGATCACTTAAATTACAATATTAAAATTGTTCCAATTAGAATAAGGTCCATGATTTCATTTGTTTGCAGCATAAAATGAAAAATTACAGAATAAACATTGTCAAAATTGCAAAAAAACAAAGATGAGGAAAATTCAACAAACAAGCAAAGGTTGAATATTAAACAAGCGAAGTTCAAGAGAAGAAAATGGCTTTAAATGAAAATTGGCACATATCAAAGTAGCAGAGATGGACAAATATGGAAATTATTCTGGAAAATGAAAATTCACAACTCTGTGGAATATCTAGTTGATCAAATACATGAAATTATGGCATCTAATTGTTTATTGGCTTCCAAGTTCTTTCATTTTTTTCTGTTATGGGTGTTTTAGTTTGGAAGGGAAAATATTTTATATGTTCTTTGGGTTTGAAAAAATCGATATGCTATGAAGATAGTCAGTCTATACCATGGAAATAATTTAACTGTTCATCTTTTAGTATCCATAACTATGAAAAACAATGCAGGGACAGATTCCAAATTTTAATATGCATGTAAGCTTACAAAAAAACACAATAAAATTTATTGTTCACCGAAAGAATTCGATTTGTCTCTTGGAGAAGATCCCCTGCATCAATGCACATGTTCTGCACTGATCTCTTGCTACTCCTCATCAAGCTTGTCAATTCTTGTGACCTCACCGATACCTCCCAACCAATGCCAGGGGTACTTTTCTTCCCCCTGAGTCCCCTGAGCCACAAAGGGGCCATGAACACAATACCATAGAATGGTATCTCCCATATTTCCTCACAAGGTAAAGCCACCACTCGTTACCTGAGCTAGGTATCCCAACTCCCACAAGAGAAATCTAGTCAAGATAAAATTTTGGCAGCTTAACCTTAAGCAAACCAGACATCATCCATACTCCTCCTCCGCCATCCTTTTTATAGAGTTTCCTTAGTAATTAGTTTCCCAAACCCTCATGAGATTATTTTTATTAAATTAAATTAGGACAAACCTCCCTCATACACATGTCACCCAATCCCTTGGTTGCACCAAAAAATTAATTTATTAATTAATTAAATTTTCCTATTTCCCTCACCCACCTAAAAGTGTTCCTAAAAATGCTCCTCAGTGTCCCTTTATTCCCTTACGTTTCTTAAATGACTTACGCCTTACTTAAAGCCTAGTTGAGTTCACAATGAGAAAGTTCCAAAGGCTAGATTCCTTACTAAGTTAGACATTCCCCTTTTTATTTAAGTTTCCCCTTTTCTTAAGTTTCCCTTTTTCTTTAAGTTTCTCCTTTTTCTTTTTAACTAAGTTCAGAATTAGCAAGTTTAGACAAAAACAACCATTTACCCCTGTAATAATTTAATCCTCAATTATAATTTGTTTTTCTTTAGAAAATAATGTTTGAATTTTCTTTACCCCCTTCTTGTTACATGCTTATTTAGTTTTTCTTTGATCAATGTTCTACTTAGACCTAGGTTTTAATTTCACCAGGATGGGTGACAGTTTTTAAGGGAAGAATTAGTTATTAAACTTTACTCATGCCATCATCTATTTTTAGGTCGACCAGGTCCTAAGGAGCCACAGTTTTCTAGGTTCTAGGTTTATTTTCTTACCCGAGTTAAAACCATGATGTTCCCTTCAAGATGCACTGTGTGCTCCAAGGGTGCCACTCACTTGCATTCCTTTTTATTAGCGTGACGTGCCCTTCAATACATACTACGTGCTCCAAGGGTGCCACTTGCCTCTTGACTGAATTTTCTAGACGTCAAACCCCTGGAGTCAATACTCCGTTAGGTGATCTTGTGGGAGACTAAGGGCCTCTAAGGAATAATGAACCTGCATTATTACACGCCCCTTAGAATCATCGTGAGATACTGTCACTATCTACCCTCATGAAATCGCAGGTCTCTCGAACTATGTAATTGTTAACCTATAGTTCGAGCCATGATGAGAGTAATAGTAGGATGTGGTAGGGTTGCTTCCACACCTCTCCCTCAATGTCTCTGGTTGTCATGTGTGACCCATTTACTCCAAATGTGAGTCTAGTTGGAAAGATATTGTCATCCTGCATCCATCAACGAAAAATGTTAGCTATAACAACCAACATCATAATATCTAGTTATACGTCACATCTGTAATATCAAAACATTCAAACCATAACAATCCACTCCCTGACTCGATTTGGATTCCAAGGAGATCCATCAATGTCATCATCATCCTCTAATGTCTATATTCTTTCACACTCAGGAGAACCCAATCAATAGAACCTGTCGATGTAATTATAACAAAAATAACATATCATCAGATCCACAATATCTCATAATCATAATCAAAATAGTCAATCGTATAAAGAACCAGATCACTTCCATGCAAGTGTCCTCAAAGAATAAGTCTTCTCAGTGCATGCAAGAGTGGGATGTTACATAAACCCCCTCTTATTTTAAACTTCATCCCAAAGTTGCACAGTAAGTAAGTGTCAATATAAAGTGTATCACAATATCATATGTCTAGCTATCAAACAAAAATGGAAACTGTTGACACATATCATATGTGTCCTCCCAGGTCGTTGAGTGCGGACTATAGTTGTCCCACTGGACCTTGACCTGATATACTGTTCGACACCATAGTTGTCAAGTGAAATGGTCCAGGATGTGGATTGGCTCCGCCATGAGCGCACCCTCATCTGATACTTCCAAGGATCTCATTTCAATAACATGTGTAGGATCACTAACATAATGTCACACACAGATACAAGATAAACATCGTGCAATGCCTCAGGAATGAGGCACGTCTAGACATTAGGCCCTTCCTATTTATGGTCGACGTGATGCGCATTAGTGAACCGTTCTATCGATCTTGCACTTTATTTGTCCCCTTTCATATCGTTTGTATTAGTTATTCCAATTCTTGGATCTCTTTTGGTCCTACCAGGACCCCATCCTCAAATTGATCCCAACTCAAAGGCATCTGACATGGTCTCCCCATAAAGAAACTCAAATAGCACCATCTCAATAGTTCTTTGATAGTTGTTGTTGTACTCAAACTTGGCTAGTGGAAAGAACTAATCCCAACATTTATGTTGGTCCAACACACACATACGCAACAAAACTTTCCCAAATCGGTTTGTTCCTTTGGTCAACCTGTCTATCTCAAGGACATGTTGTACTAAATTTCAGTGGTGTTCCCAAGCTCTCTTGGGAAACTTGTCCAAAATCATCCTGCAAACACTGAATCCCTTATCGAATACAATTCCTTTGGTACATATGATAGTCTCAAATATTACTAATATAAAATATGGCTATACCTGGCACTTGATGCATGGTACACACAAGGACAAAATGTGAAATCTTCATCAGAGTTCCAACTATCACGACAATCGAGTCATGCCTCCTTACCGTTAATGACAATACCAACAATAAATTCCCTCGAAATGACTTCCATTTTTGATTTCAGAAAAACATATGGTTGTAGTAATCGTGTCATATGTCTACATTTAGCCTTCACCTGTCGACCTTCCAGACATCTCACCACGCAGTTGACAATGTTTTCCCTTATCCCTTCCAGATGAACAAGGGCTTAAGGTTGTTCCTCATCTTCATGACTCCTGGATGAGACATGCACACTGCTCTGTGAGCTTCACATAAGATCAAACTTATCAATTATTAGTTGATATTTAAGTAAACTCAGTTATCATATCTCAAATATCCATTGTTGTCCACAGTATATCCCTCAATTTTGGTACCAATAAGGTGTCCTACTCGAAAAGTTATTTACCCTTTTATACCCATCAGTGTCGCATTGTAGTTAGAATCTCTTCACGTAGATTCGTTTGAAGAGGTATCAATAAATATATGTGTGGTATCTGACTCAACAAATATGCCACTCTGTTCATTGTTCCTTTTAAGTAAGAAATATCGTAATCATTCCCGATAAGTAGTTCTGACCAATTCCCCTACCGTGCGTTCAAGTAATTTTGTGTAAAAAGATGTTGTAAACCACTGTGGTCCATTTTTAGTTAAAATTCTGCCCAATCAGGTAGTGTTTCCACACTCTCAGGACATATACGATGGATAACAACTCCAAATAGTGTGTCATGTAGTCCTCCTCATGATTCCTTAACTTCCTCAAGATGTAAGCGATCACTCAATCGTCTTGCATCAAGATTCCTCCTAGGTTTTCCTTGGATGTGTCAGTGCATACCAAGAAGTCCTTTTCCATGCCAGAGAATTTTAGTATTAGTGTTGTTGTCAACAGCTCCTTGAGCCTTCAAAAGGATTCCACGCATTTTCCGGTCCACACAAAGTTCTTATTCTTCTTCTGCAATTTCGTAATCAGAATTTCTTTATTCGATGAACCCTCGACAAATCGTTGATAATATCTCGCTAACCCATGAAGCTATGCACTTCTTGAACATTCATTGGTGCAGGCCAATCCCCAATAGGCTCTACCTTTGTTGGATACACAATGATGCCTTCATCGAAGATAACATGCCCTAAGCATTGAATCCTTGATAGCTTTGCGATCTCTTCCCGTAATTTGTTCTTTCACAACAATGTATTACCAAGCGTAAAATTTTGTCTCCATCTTCCGTCATCCAAGAAAATATCAAAATGTCGTCAAGGAATACCCAATGGTAGTCAAGCAGAGTCTCCACGACCCATCCTTATTTTGTATGAAATTAACAAGAGCACTCTAAGGCGATACACTTGGACGGATAAGTCCTAGGTCCAAAAAATCCTTCAGTTTCACTTTCAACTCTTATAACTAAAGGGTTGACATTTGATAAGGATTTATTTCCATCGTTTCAGTTCTAGGTTTTAGGTCAATGATAAATTCCATCTTGGCTTTGGGTGGAACACCTGGTAATTCTTTTGGGAATCACATCCACAAAATATCATACTACCGAAAGGTCTTCTAATCCTTCTGCCATGCCCTTGACATTTGGCACTAAGTATGCATATAACTTACATCCTTGCGCATTCTCTCTTGTAGCTTTAAGGAAGAAATGAACCTCGAGGATACTCCCCGTTTTATTCCTACAATCAAACTTCTTTGTCTTTCATCATCGGTCCAAATCAGCCGCCTCATCTTACCATTGAGTATCGCATCATGCGATTCCCACCATTCCATACTAATCATGTCATCATAAGACCTTAAGATAATCACGTAGGTCAAACTTCATTACACTATCCCCAAGTTAAAGTGACAATTCATACCCCTTCCTCCAATCATCTAGTTGGTACCCGAATCCATATCGACGAATCTAAGCTCGTCCTGTCAAATTCCTTTACCTAAAACCCTTCAACGTGGTACCATAATTAGAGCTCTTTGTAGCATTGAGGTATGCAAATACTAAAATTTTGTTTGGTGATGGCACCTGACACCTCAAGAACAATGCACTAGTTCTCAAACTGGCGGTTATTTGCAACAGTCAAGAATCTGATGGGCCTTTCCCATCTTCTCCCTGGTAGTGTGACTTGTTGACTCGACCGCTCTATCCCCTTTCAACTAGAAAGTCTTGCTAGTAAGGTGACTCTCCACACGTCCATCACCCACCTAAGTTCTAGTACTCTCGGCCCCGAAATAGAGGTTGTTGGCCCACTAACCTAAGATCTTGGTATGTTCTGCTAACAAACCTAAACGGTGGCTGCTAGCAGTGTTGTCGTAGATGCGGTAGTCCCCTGTAGGGAGCCCTCTACTGAGGAACGTATCATCAAGGTGTCGTAAAAAAGGTTCCTATACACATATCTCATTACCAAGAAGTACAGTTTTGATGACATCTAACGTTGTTGTGTACAAGATATTCTGAGTCCAGACGGTCCCGTAGGATTCCTACCCGGACTCCCGCAGTCAAATCTTCCTTAACTAAGAGGCCTGTTGGAATGCATCATACAACATCTGAGGCATTTAAATTCTCAACTTCACACAAAGTCTGGAGTTAAGTCCGGTCATGAACTTGTTGATCTCTCTCTTCTTCATGTTTATATGCAGGGCATACTGAAGTAGCTCCATACATTTGGTCTCATAATCAAGCAACACATGACCACCTTGTCGTAAGGCACTGAACTCATCGAACTGGCTCTCAACGAATTCCTCTCACAAATAATTCTCCTGAAACCATTCCTTGAACCATTCCCCTAACATGGATTTGGAGACCATGTTTAGCTAAGGTAGGAGTTTCTTCCTCCATAGAAGAGCATTCCCCTTTGGTTGAAGACCGCCTAAGCGGACCTTCATGTTGGAGGTCAAAATCGTGAAGTGTGAACCACATCAATTGGCCCTCCAGCCATGCCTCGACGACTAATCCATATGTGGCACTCATGGAATTGAGAAATTAACCCTCTCAAGTTTTTCGTGGAGGCTACCAGTACTGGAGGGAGAGAAATATGGATCCTCAAGGCTACAGGCGCCCTGGTCTTATCTCAGCACAAATGGTTAGTCAATTCCCCTAACAATTTCTTGGAAGGACCCTATAATACCCAAGGCATATTTCCCTGCAATCCTCTCAAGCTCAATACTTGTTCTTTTCCTTGGTGGTTGGACCCCTCTAGAACGGGTGCTATTAGAGGCATTGCAACTCCTCCCCTTTGGCACCACTCGTGAACCTTCACGACGTCTTCTAACCATGAGTAACTCATGGACAACGTAAAATTTTAATTAGGGGATAAGTTATTAGTTCCAGTGTATAACTCAGTGGAAGACATGACTATCAAAAGTCCCAGGTTTGAACCCGCTCTGATACCATATGTAACGTCCCCACCATTACAACATCAAAAGAGACAAACAACAGGTAGATTTTTTATTTTTTTTAATTAATGTGTTAGGAAAAGTCTGTCATTGTTTAAGCCGACATAAACGACAAAGGTGCAATATACAATGAACCCCATCAACACATTAAAAATAATCACGAAGAAAATTTTAGCATCATCATCGTGAATGCCTAAAACATATCGACGTAGTGTCACAGTAAAACGCAACCCATAAATAGAGCATTGATACGACTAGTCATGATACCATACAATATGTCTCAATGCGAAATTTCTCATAGGGACTATTGGAAGATAACATAACAAATCAAAGGATAGTCAAACATCCATTCCATCAGTCCCTCTAATGCAGGAGCATCGCTCCACCTCATCACGTGATGGCTCATTTACACGCATGGTGAGCATTCAAGGAAGGGGAGGCACCACCCTCTCATTTTTGCCTTGATAATCCAAGACGTGATCCAGGAATTAATTGAATACAAGATGGAAAAGCCAAGTTGTTCTTTCTTACAAGTTGGATATAAGGTCACCATTAATAGGCTAACAACAGGAGGTATCTACATCTGATTCGGAGAAGATTTCCATCATTGTAATTTTCCCTTTCAATAGGCATTTTGAATGGTGATTTGACACCACTAATGCAACCTGTGAGGGAAGATCATAGAGACCCTCTTGTATAAATATTTGTATTATTTCCAATTAGAAGGTTGGCAGAATGGAGGTTGATGAGAGTCGAAACTCATTCAGAGTCCAGACTCCACCATTGTAATTTGGCATTCCACCATTAATAGAAAATGATAGTTTTCCTGTTCCATATTTCTATGCATGTAATGGATGTTGTGTTATGAATTCCTTTTACATGTTTGTGAGTTGTAGGTGAATGTTAGGAATCACATGCAGGGATAGAGATACAATTTTCTATCCGAGAGTGGGTTGAGTTAAGTTTGGTTCTCTAGGATAAGTGCAAGGAGTGCGCGACAAAGTAGGGAGACTATGTAATCCAATGAAAGGAGTGTGTGTCTGAACTCAACTGAGTCAAAGAGAAGTTTCCAGGAGGGAATACCAGGTCAATTTACAGAATCAGGGAGAAATTTCAAGGTGGTTAAGTTCCTTGGAAAGAAAGACTATGTGGAGAGAAGCACATTCTAGAGTTACTGAACACTCTAGAATACTCTGTCAGGAGGGCATCAAGCTAGCGCGAGCATACCCACGAGAAACACAGTTAAAGGTGTTGGAGAGTGCCAGAATTGTTGAACATTCTAGTGAAGGAAGGATTTGCAAGAAGTGCATCGACAAAGGAAAGGACATGCCTTAAAACTTTCCATAAGGTTAAGGGAGAAGCCATTGAATAACTGAGCCCAGCACAAGGAGTGCGCCTATGGTGTTGTAAGTTCTCCTTATAAGCTTAGGAAGCAAAGAGATAAGTTGCCAGGAGGGCATGAGAAAATCCCAGAGGAACTAGGAACCTTGGAGGTTTTCAAGCCGATCAAAGTCACAGAGGAAGGTCTGCGCAAAAGTCTGCAAGGAGTGCAGCAGGAGTTTCGAGAATAGCCTAAGTCTCAAAAGGTGAAATTGCACTAAGTGTGAAAATGATTAGAGGACTTGACGAAGTCCCAAAGATAGATAAATCATCCATCGTCAAGGAGGGGACAAGTGGAAGAAGATCAGAAGGTTCAGGAGTAAGAACTTCAGAAGATTTGCTAGGAGAAAACAAGGATCTTCGTGAAGTCATGAAGAGCGATTTTAATCCAGACCATTGGATCTGGAAGGGAATGTGGAAAAGGATCAACACATTGTTGATTCTCAATCGGCAAAAGAAGATTCAATCGGAGAAAAGAATCGTGAAGTCTAAACTTGTGATTCAATCACAGTCGTTGATCGCGAAAGGGACGCGAACTGCATATATGGTCCTGGAGTATTCGCAATTTCAAAAATCGGGGAAGGATGAGGAAGTAGTTCATGAAAGTATTGAAGTGTGGGGTCCCAAAAGACGTTAGCCTACGATCATATTTTGTGGTCACATCAATGAGGAAGTCTAGCCTCGAGAGCTAGCACCTGTTGGTGCAAGAGAGGAAAGTGTAAGGAGAGGGTCCACGGGTGCCACAAAGTGGGTGCTGATGAAGTGAAAAGGGCCAGTGTCAAGTTGAAATCAGTTCCATCAGGAGCCTAATGAACCATTTGGTTCTACGACTTGAACGATCCTAGACCAGGAGGTCGTTCCCACTCAAAGGAGGGAAGGGGGTTGTCACCAAGCGTGGTATTAGAGCTTGATTTCTCTCAGGCACAGGGAAGGAAACAAAGAAGTAGATGCATAATTGATTTCTGTAAGCCAAGGAGACAGAGTGTGATGCCCTGTTGGATCTATTGCAAGGCGTGCAGTAGAGGATAAAAAACCAGGTGGGCGCAGACAAATAAAAATGGCCATTGACGGTCATAAACATGGTCGAGGAGAAGTCCATTTGTAGAACAATGAGGTGGATATGGATAGTAAGCTTAGTGAAATATGAGCGTAGAAAGATGCACAAGAGTCAAAGGTACACTGGAGGTACAAATGGCCTTTGAAGAGGACAACCAAATGGCCTATTCAGAAGTTGTTGGCCATAAAGCAACAATAGGTGTTAAAGAGGTGGTTGAGGCATGCTGAAAACCTCAGTCATAAGGGAAAGAGATATGGAAAATGCCTCATAGATTTCCAGGTGGGAAATGAGAAGAGGTCAGTGTATCTCATAAACTGCCAGGTGGGCAAAGGAGACATCCCAGATTGCCAGGTGGGAAAGGGAGGAGATTTGAACTTAGTGGAGATTTCGTGTGAGCTAGGAGGGTTGACAGATGAAGAGGAGGAATAAGAAGGACCTCACGCAGATGGAGATTCACACGGAATAGTGAGTCGTGTGAATGAATATGATGAGAATTTGAGAGCTTCTACCATCAAAGAGAAGGATCAGGGGAGCATTCTGATCATTGGAGGAGTCAAGATATTACTACCAAGTGGCCAAGGAGAGGCTATAAAAGATGTTGCAGATGCGACAAGGAGACAGGAAGCAAAGACTGTCAAGGAGGAGAAGGAACAAATACTGAGGTCTATCCCAATGGAAGGAGAAGAGCATTCAGCAAAATCACTCGACGTTTTCAGCCAAGAAGATGAACATGAGATGACTGCAGCACTGGGGTCTGCAGCAGAAGAGGGAGCAAATAGTATATATTTTTTAGATATGTGTAAGGAATTAGAAGCTCTTGAGAGGAGAGTGGTAGTGCAAAGCATGCACATCCAATAGGCTAAGTTGGAAGCAGATGAAGGGTTACACCAACATGAGTAGCAGCTGGAGGAAGATGGAATAGGAACAATCAAAGGACTGGTAGGAGTGAATCTGTCAGGAGAAGTGGTAGTTGAGCAACAATTCAGTGATGAGGAGCCTACAGGAGGGAAGACTACAACAGAGTGGAAAGCTAAGGCCACAAAGGAAGAAGATGTCTTGGGAAATCACTTTGATTAGCCCATCGACAAGGAGGGAGTGCAACGAGCTAGTCTGCAACAAAAGAGCCATACGATGGAGCATATGGATAAGGTGATCGAGGAGATAAGGAATATGATGTCGGAGTTGACAGAGAAATTTTTCAGCAAGAGGAATCTGGACGAAAGGAAACCTGCACAAGCAGCGAGGAAGGTGCAGGAACAAAAACAACAGAGTAGAGGAGCCAAGAGACAGATCTAGGAGAAAGTTTGGGATCCAGGTGGATTTCAGCCACGTTGGAAAACTCATGAGTAGGAGTTCATGATTTTTTCTATTGTGGAGTATGATGAAAGATAATTTCTCCAACTCATCATGCGCGAACTCATTTACATGCATGGTCCGCATACAAGGAAGGATAGGCGCAACCCTCTTATTTTTTCCTCGAGAATCCAAGGCGTGATCGAGGCATTAATTGAAGACAAGCTCGAAAAGCCAAGTTGTGCTTTCACACAAGTTGGAGATAAGGTCGCCATTAATAGGCCGATGACAGAAGGGATCTGCATCTGATTCGGAGTAGATTGCCATCATTGTAATTTTCCCTTTCAACAGGCATTTTGAATGGCTATTTGACACCACTAATGTAGCTTGCGAGGGAAGCTCGTAGAGCCCCTCTTGTATAAATATTTGTATTATTTTCAATTAGAAGGTTGGTATACTAGAGGTTGATGAGAGTCGAGACTTAGTCGCAGTCTCGACTCCACCATTGTAATTTAGCATTCCACCATTAATAGAAAATGACAGTTTTTCCTGTTCCATATTTCTGTGTAATGGATAGTTTGTTATGAATGTATTTTACATGTTTGTGAGTTGTAGGTGAATGTTAGGAATCATCTGTAGGGATAGACATACAATTTTCTATCCGAGAGTGTGTTGAGTTAAGTCTGGTTCTCTAGGCTAAGTGTAAGGAGTGCGCGATAGAGTAGGGAGATTTTGTAAGCTGACACAAGGAGTGCGTTTATGAACTCAACGGATTTAGAAGAGAATTCTCCAGGAGGCCATACCAGGTTAATTTATAGACTCAGGGAGAAATTTCAAGGTAGTTAAGTTCCTTGGAAAGAAAGACTCTATGGAGAGAAGAACAGTCCAGAGTTATTGAACACTCTACAATACTCTCCCAGGAGGTAATTGAGCTAGCGCGAGCATACCCAGGAGAAACCCGGTTGAAGGTGTTGGAGATTCCCATAATTGTTGAACATTCTAGTGAAGGAAGGATTTGCAAGAAGTGCATAGACAAAGGAAAGGAGATGCCTTCAACCTTTCCATAAGGTTAAGGGAGAATCCATCGAAGAACTGAGCCCAGTACAAGGAGTGTGCATAAGGTGTTCCAAGTTCACCTTATAAGCTCAGGAAGCAGTGCGAGAAGCTACGAGGAGGGCACGAGAAACTCGCAGAGGAATTGGGAACCTTGGAGGTTTTCAAGCCGAGCAAAGTTGCAGAGGAAGGTCTGTGAGAAAGTCTACTAGGAGTGCAACAGGAGTTTCGAGAACAGCCTAAGTCTTGAAAGGTGAAACTGCGCTAACTGTGCAAAGGAGTCGAGGAATTCCTGAAGTCCCGAAGAGAAAGAAATCATCCATCGTCAAGGAGGGGATAGGTGGTAAAAGATTGGGAGGTTCGGGAGTAAGAACTTCGGAAGGTTTTCCGGGAGAAAACAATGTTCTTCGTTTAGTCGCGAAGAGTGATTTCAATCCATACCGTTGGATCTGATAGGGCACGTGGCAAAGGATCAATGCATTATTGATTCACAATCGGGAAACGCATAGTCGAGAGGAGAAAAGACTCGCATGTCCAAACCCGTGATTCGATTGCAACCGTTGATCGTGAAAGGACGTGGACCGTAGATCTAGTTCGAGAGTATTCATCGATTCAGAAATCGGGGAAGGAGGAGGAAGTAGTTTGTGAAAGTTCTGAAGTGCAGGGTCGCGAAGGACGTTGGACCACGGTCATAGTTCGTGGTCACATCAACGAGGAAGTCTAGCCTCGAGAGCTAGTGCCCATTGCTGCAAGAGATGAAAGCACAAGGAGAGGGTTTGTGGGTGTCGAGGAAGTATAAACGGCCTGTGTCAAGTTGAAATTGATTCCATTAGGAGCCCGACGAACCATTCGGTTTGATGACTTGAGTGATCCTAGACCAAAAGGTCATGCCAGCCTAAAGGAGGGAAGGGGATTGTCACCACCCTCGATACTAAAATCCTTAACGAGGGCACAAGTGTAGCCGTCAATGTAACAATCCTACATCAATAATTCAAATCATTACACTTGAGAGTAAGCATTTACAGAGCATTCACAAGCCAACTTAATTAATGTGCATGAGAAGGCTAGATCCTAAACAATCATGCCACCTCATAAATTGAGGCACAGTGGTAAACACGATTCAACATTTATTCTAATAACCACTCCTTATAAAAATTCATGGCATAGGAGGTAATAACTAACAACCATTCGTTACATTGACCATACATTACGCGTAAGAAGAAAATATAAACATTGACAATGCATCATCCAAACCTGAAATTTTCCATGCGCGTAAGCAATTAACTGAGTTTAAACCATCAATCAAAATATACCAACTTAACTAAATAACTAAATAACCAACATCCCAAGCATATTTCAATATATTGAATTTTCATACATGACCTAAAATTTCAAGGCGCAATAGAACTTAAATACTAACCAATCAGGCAACAACAAAGCCAAGGCATAAGTAACCAACTTAGAAATTTTTAAGGTGCAAGCATATATCAACTTAACTTCAACGCGCGTGATTAACTCATTCATTGGAATTACAACTAGAAACACATTTTCAAGGCTCGCACATGTTTCATTAATCGGATTATCTTATTCACTTAGACCAATGCGCGCAACCAATGAATCATTCATTTCATTATCGTATTTGCATGCAGTCTAATGTCAAACGCTTGCTTTCTTCATTAGTGCTATGACGTTGTCACTCCTACAAGGGTGTTTATACTTATGAAAACCCTCATTAATATATAACTATTGGAAGGATAATCAATTCCATAATTAACACCATAACATCATTATTCAATAAACCCATCGAAATCTGTAGTACATCATTTATTATAATTGAGATAACAATCATTATAAAACTTACAGTTATGGAAGGAATGCAGGGCATTATCAACCAATAAACCATCAGTTTCAGCATTAGACCATTATATACAATTAAATCAACGCTTATTAAGGAAAACTTACCATTATTATTAATTCTAAGGAATATACTGATGCGGGCAAAATCTCCTCTAAATTTCTTATTTAGACAAATTATAATCATTGTTATAAATCACCACTTTCATTGCCATAATCATTTATAAGTCACCAATTATGAAAACGGTTTCGTGAGCTCGTGCTCACAGAATCTCTGGAAGGTGTCTGTAAGTGTCTACGCATTTACAGAACAGGTCTCAAGTTCGAAACCAGGGAAGATCACAGAGCTCATCAGAACTACTGGCGTGGATAAATGGAAATTAGGAGTGATCCATGAGGATTGTCGATGTGCAATTCGATACTCTCACCTCTTTATGCGTTAACCCAACCGGTTGCACCACCACCAGGCAGGGCAGTTTCAAGCCATGAATCACCACAAGCCAACACACAGGCCAACGCCCAAGCAATCAAGGGACAAGTCACATGGAGAAGGGAATCCATGGGTGTACATGCACAACGCGACACAGTTGTAAAAGGACGCAGATAAGGTGGAATCTAAACGTTGGACATGGGAGATAGTTGAGCGTTAACACTCGAAAATTGTTGAGGAAGTAAAGTGTAAATTTGCTACAGAAATAAAGTGATAAAACGCCAGCGTTAAGGAAATTTCGTAGAGGGTAAACCACCTGAACGAAACGCTTGAGTATTAAGAAAACGCAGGGCAAGAAATTCATGTGTAATCTGGTGATCGTAGGGGTACTCGCCTTGCAAAAACAATCACTGAGGAAGGGAGGAAATCGAAGTGAATAAGGGAGCATGCCGAGTCCCCTCCCCGGCCCTGGGAAGTCGCTACACCTTAGTATGAAGAAAAATTAACAGGGCAAATGCTAGGGGGAGGGAGAAAATTGCAGAGGGAACTGAGAAGATCTCGCCCGGAGAATCAGTGTTGGGAATTCAATTGTAAAGGAAAAACTCTGAGAGTGTTGAGGACCATTTCGTCACCGAATCCCAGGAAAGCATTAATGCGCCCTAGGGACACAAAAAGAACTGTGAGGGAAGTTACCCCTTGAGTTGGAGGACAAGGTGTGGCAAAACGATGGGCAACAAATCAAGGAATTCAGAGGGACTGAAGGAAAACTGATTGGGCAGTTTGATCAATGGAAAGATATTCCAAACTTTCATATGCGTATAAGGTTACAACAAAACAAGATTGTTGTTGAAAATATATGCCATAAATTTTCACTACATCACAAACCATACTTATTTTTCAATTCATGCCTTCTTTACAATTTTGCAGAATATTAGAGATTTTGTTGCCATTACAAGTTTTGATCACAGAAATTACAATATTAAAATTGTTCCAATTAGAATAAAGTCCATGATTTCATTCGTTTGCTGCATGAAATGAAAAATTACAGAATAAACATTGTCAAAATTGCGAATAAACAAATATGAGCAAAATTCAACAAACAAGCAAAGGTTGAATATCAAACAAGCGAAGTTCAAGAGAAGACAGTGGCTTTAAACAAAAAATGACCCTTATCGAAGTAGCAAAGATGGACAAATATGGAAATGATTCTGGAAAATGCAAATTCACAAACCTGTGGAATATCTAGTTGACTATGTGGATGAGCCAAAGACCAGAAGCACCATGCGACTCATGATTTCCTACAATATCCTCCAACCTGATCAAATACATGACATTATGGCATCTAATGGTTTATTGGATTCCAAGTTATTTCATTTTTTTTCGTTATGGGTGTTTTAGTTTGGAATGGAAAATACGTTATATGTGCTTTGGGTTTGGAAACCACGATATGCTATGAAAACAGTTATTCTATACCATGGAAATAGTTTAACCGTTCATCTTTTAGTATCCATAACTATGAGAAAAAACACAGGGACAGATTCCAAATTTTAATATGCATGTAAGGTTACAACAAAACACAATAAAATTTACCGTTCACCGGAAAGCTTCGATTTGTGTCTTGGAGAATATCCCCCACATCAATCTCTAGGTTCTGCGCCAAACCCTTACTACTACTCGCCAAGCTTGCCAATCCTTGTGACCCCACAGGTACCTCCCAGCCAACGCTAGGGGTAATATTATTCCCCCTAAACCTCTCGATCCGCAAAGGGGCCACACACACAATACCAGAGAATGATAGCTCCTATATCCTCTCGCAAGGTCGAGCCACCACTCGTTACCAAAGCTAGATATCCCAACTCCCACAAGAGAAATTCAGTCAAGATAAAATTCTAGTAGCTTAACCTTATGCAAACCAGACATCATCCATACTCCTCTGCCATCCTTTTTATATAGTTTCCTTAGTGATTAATTCCCCAAACCCTCATTAGATTCCTTTTATTAAATTTAATTAGGACAAACCTCCCTCTTACACATGTCACCCGATCCCTTAGTTGCACCAGAAAATTAATTTATTAATTAATTAATTTTTTCTATTTCTCTCACCCACCAAAAAGCGTTCCTAAAAATGTTTCTCGGTATCCCTTTATTCCCTTACGTTTCTTAAATTACTTACGCCTTACTTAAAGCTTAGTTGAGTTCACAATGAGAAAGTTTCAAAGGTTAGATTCCTTACTAAGTTAGGCATTCCCCTTTTTCTTTAAGTATCTCCTTTTTCTTTTTAACTAAGTTCAGAATTAGCGAGTTTAGACAAAAAAATCCCATTTACCCTTTTAATAATTTAATCCTCAATTATAATTTTTTTTTCTTTAATAAATAATGTTTGAATTTTCTTTACCCCCTTCTTGTTACATTTCTATTTAATTTTTCTTTGATCAATGTTCTACTTAGACCTAGGTTTTAATTTCACTAGGTTGGGCAACATTTTTTAAGGGAACAATTAGTTATTAAACTTTACTCATACCGTCATCTATTTTAAGGCTGACTAGGTCTTAAAGAGACAATTTTCTAGGTTCTAGGTTTATTTTCTTACCCGAGTTAAAACCGCAGCGTTCCCTTCAATATGCACTATGTGCTCCAAGGGTGCCACTCGCTTGCATTCCTATTTATTTGTGTGAAGTGCCCTTCAATATGCACTACATGCTCCAAGGGTGCCACTCATCTCTTGACTGAATTTGGTAGACGCCAAACCCCTGGAGTCAATACATCGTCAGCTGATATTGTGGGAGAGTAAGGGCCTCTAAGGAATAATGACCCTGCCTTATTGCGTGCCCTTTAGAATCATCGTGAGAGACTGCCACATTCTACCCTCAAGACATCACGAGTCTCTCGATCTAGGTAATTGTTAAACTACAGTTTGAGCCACAGCGGGAGTGCTAGTGGGTTGTGGCAGGGCTACTGCCACACCTGTCCCTCAATGTCTCTGGTTGTCATGTGTGACTCCTTTTCTCTAAATGTGATTCTGTTTGGAAACCTATCATCAACCTGCATCCATCAACGAAACATGTTATCTATAGCAATCAACATCATAATATCTAGTCATATGTCACATCTATAATATCAAAACATTCAAACCATAACAATTCAGTCCTTGACATGATCCAGAGTCGAAGGAGATCCATGGATACCATTAGAATCCTCTAACGTCCAGAGTCCTACACACTCTAGAGAACCCAGTCAATACCACCTGTCAATGTAATTATAGCAAAAATAACATATCATCAAATCCACAATATATCATAATCATAATCAAAACAGTCAATCGTATAAAGAACCAGATCACTTGCACGCAAGTGTCCTCAAGGAATAAGTTTGCTCAGTGTGTGCAAAAGAGGGATGTTACAGAGGGAAATTTTCCAGTAGAGCCGAATCATGTTCTCAATGAGAGGGAGCTTACACTCCGGAATGGAACCATCAGACATGTAAAGGAGCAGTGAAGACACCTTATTCTTGAAGAGGCTACATGGAAAATGGAGAATCATATGGATAAATTGTATCCATTTCTATTCCAAAATGATCCAAATCAAGGTTAGATAACACCGAGGACAGTGTTAAGTTCTAGGGGGGTTGGATCTAATATCCTGAAATTTTGAATTCAAAAGTTATTATTATTTTTTTTTGTTATCAATACATTATTGATCCTTGTGATCTAACTCAAAACTTGTTGTTTTACTCATTAGTTTATGAATAATAAAAAAAAGCACACTTGAAGTGGGACTGTTATAAGAGAGAATTCGTTGATCCAAAACATAACTACCAAGTGACAACAAAAGGGGGACAAGTAATCAATATTTGTTGAGTTAACTCAATTAATGTGAGACAAGGTCTCAAGATTTTAGGAACACGTGTAAAATTAAAATTGGCAGGTGGTCAATGAGAAGGAGGCTCGTAAAAGTTTGAAAGTCCTAGAAAAATATTATAAAGAAAAGATAACAAAGAGAATGGGTTTTCATTCTGAATCGGATGTGAAATATGAGAAATATTTACTTCACACACACACACACACACACACACACACACACACACACACACACATATATATATATTCACATAATGCTTATAACCCTATGAATTGCAGCAAGTCAATTGGTTAGTTTATTGGATCAAAATTTATCTTGGGGGTGATAGAGTGGGCATATGTAGCAGCTTTGATATAAGGTTGGGAGGAACAACAGAGTTGACACTTGTTTTCCCTGAAGAAATATCAGTTACATTTTTTTCTTCCATTCTATTATGGATTAAATTATTATTCATGTCGAAATCTTTGGATATTTCATTCTGGTTGAATTAGTGTTCAATTGTAAATTATGTGTATTCTATTCCGAATAAATGGTTGTTAAATATGAAATTTATGAGTCAATTATTATTTATTACAATTTAGCTAGAGATTAGAAGTTCTCTCTTTTGATTCATTCCATATAAGATTGTCATGATAAATATATGAAAAAAACGATTGAATCTATAACCGTATTCCAATGCAAGAAGCATGATTAAAGAATTTACAGAGTTGTAGTATAGAGGAAAACTATATAAATGGAAATACAACCAGCATGCTAGATGCTAAAACATTAATGTTATTGTCGTGAAGAAAATATAGAATATATACAAAAGGTTAACGGTAATGAATATTGACAACTAAGTACATAATGACAATTTTTATAATAGAACCAGTCTGATAGGATCTGTAACTTGTTTGAACGAGGAAGAAAATAAAAGAAAGCATACGAGTATGGCAAGTAAAGGATGGAACCATTCACAACTACAAACTAAAAAAAAATTCCCATTAATAAATAGTTAAGAGAACTACAACTGTGTCGACTCGACTCTGTAAATTAACCGGAATGAAAACCCTTTAAACATGCATGGGGAAATATCCCACTCATAGCTTCAACAAAAATTACAGAACCCTTGTACATAGAAAAACTTCTATATGATCCTTACAGACGAAATATAGAGAAAGAAAAAAGTACACTCTTATTGTTTAATATAGGGTCAACAAACCTATGATAGGTAACCACAGAACTAATTCATAAAAAAGACAGTGGTATCACTCACTCATCCATATCTAGGGTCCACTATAGAACCAAAATTACCTCTCGAAGGTTGGTTTCCCTAGCCAAGAAGCCATAACTAACACCCGTCAATAAGGTTTACAACATAGGAATTTGTATAGCACCTGGGTAAGGCATTTTACCACCTTTAGAAAGGAAAAAATTAAAGGTAAAGAATACTTACAAGGATTTCGAACAGTTGATTCGGGATAAATCCCTATTAATTTGGTTGATTATACCTACATTGATGCACAAACATTCCATAAGGGATCCAAAACATTTACAAAAGAAATGACAGAGTTACGGTATGAGTTTTCTAGGAGCAGCTCGAACCCCGAAATGAAAATCCCGTAGTAGAAATATTTGACCAACCGGAAACAACATTTCTTTCTGATGGATACCCTAGTACACAATAAGGTCCCATCATTATTCGAAGTATCTAAATGGTCTACCTTGTTAGTAGAAATCATACAATAATAAAAATGTAACCAGAGCGCTCACAAAGATTACCTAAAATTCCCTGAAAGGTTTCCAAACAAAAATTTAGGACAAAGCCATGATAGAAACAATGATGGAGTAATACACATAAATAAGGAAATGCACACACAATCGATAAAAATTTCAACAAGAAAATACCTTCGAAAAACCACAGTAATGGAACCATAGATGATTTTAGGGGCGAAATTTCGCTCATGGGCGAAATTTAGGGGCTTCCAATTTTTTATTGGGCAAATTTTTTGTATTAAAGTGATTTTTTAAAACTTATATCATTAGCCCATAATTTATTTTAGGGGAAAAATACTGTACAGGGTTAGCCCTTGTTTTTAGGAGAGATAGAGGAAAAAAAATTATATTTCGCCCCTGAAAGTTGGAGGGACAAGCTTCCATTAGCCAAATTTCTAGAAGTATGGGAATTTCTGATAGCTTCTTCGCCCTGCCATTTGGTAAAATCGAGGTTTATGGTTTAATTCGCCTAGATTTTGTGGTATGGGCACTGGGTAGCTACATTTT
>ML780203.1:212488-228976 GCA_009831015.1 Picea engelmannii
ACTGCAGTTTCCTTTTTCGTTTATTCTTTCTTCTGCTTTTCGTATGCCAGCGTTCTCCCTGATTTTCTGAACTAGCTCTTTACTTGCCTCCTCTACGCATGCCACATCATCTAACACTGTGTTCCAACATATGCGTTCCAGTAGTCGTGTTCCAACAGTCGTGTTCCAACATTCGTGTTCCAACAGTCGTGTTTCAGCATTCGTGTTCCAGCAGTCGTGCTTCAGCAGTCGTGTTTCAGCATTCATGTTCCAACAGTCGTGTTTCAACATCTACGTTTCAGCATGTTTCACTTTTGTGTTGCAGCATCTGTGTTCACTTCCAACAGTCGTGTTTCAACATTCGTGTTTCAGCATTCGTGTTCTAGCAGTCGTGTTTCAGCATCTGTGTTCGCATTTGTGTTGCAGCAGTTCGCATTTGTGTTGCAGCAGTTCACATTTGTGTTGCAGCGTGTTTCAGCATATGTTCTTCATAAACAATCGATTTCCATCAATGACAACCTTGATTATCTACGTCATCTTTGCTGTAGCCATATTTCCAACATTATATGGGAATGTGACACTTATCTTATCTATTATTTAACTTTGTTTAGTGATCCTTCGATCTTCCCGCTAGTATTGTGTTTGATCGTGACTCGTGTTCTATGGACCTTTTTTTATCGTCTCTTTGGAAAATATTAGGAAAATATATTAATTTTTCCACTTCCTTTTATTCACAAACTAGTGGTCAAACTAAATTTGTTAACTATATCTTAGTACAAAGTCTCTGCATATATCATCACACTTCTTCATCCAAATGGGATTTAAGTCTTACCCATATTGAACATTCATATAATTGAGCATTTCACTCCTCCACTCGCCATTCTCCATTTGAGGTATATATTTTGTTTTAGCCTTTGACTCTCAATGAGCTGCTCATATATTTACCTCTTCTATCTACATATTATCTCCAAAAAGGGAAATATAAGGCACAAACCTTTTTTCAGCACTTGCAATTTCTCTAGGCCAAGGTCATTCAAATTATTAAATCGCTCTATAAAATTAGAAACAACTCATGGACCAACATCATGTTCTTCACCATTTCAATATAGGAAAAAAAGTATTGTTTCAATTGGATAAACATTGATTCCAAGAGAAATCATAAGTAACTTCAAACCCATTCAATATGGCCCCTACTCAATCTTCCATTGAGTATCATACAATTCATTCTTCCTTGATTGCCAACTCACTTAGGCATTCATGATGTGGTGAATGTTGATATTTTCAAACCATATCATAAGTCAACATTAGAGATAAATGTATTGAGCATTAATCCTACATATATTGTTCCTAACTTCCATCCTTATCTTGATGAACTTTAGGTTTTTGAATAGAATAATTTATCGACTTGTTATTGATCTAATACTGCATACCTTGATCCTAATAAAGGACAATTTCTGCATCATTTTCACTAGATTTCTCACTACTATATGAAACAAAGTTTCCTTCTCTACTAAAAGCATTGGAGGCCAATCATTGTATGGTTGGGATGAATGATAGATATTTTAGTATTTAGCATATTGAGTATATGTATTATTATTTTTGTGGATTTGTGTGCAGAAGCATTTTTGGTTTCCTACTATCATGACGTAGTTGAGAGAATTCCTCCAACTAGCTCTACTATTGTGATTTATTTCTAGTTTTTAGTATCTAGGGGGTATTTCTCTTAGAGATGGTACAGGTAGTTCTCCTCTTTTAAATATATTTCATCTTATCATTTGATTAATAAAAATTTAATTAGACGTTTTTTTTCACCTTCGATGTTCTCCCACATCAATCACAATTATAATCGACTAGTTCACAGCTCCATAGGCTATTCCTCTTTTGAAGTCTTCTATGGTTTTCAACTTGATACACACTATGATCTATTGATGCTTCTACCCCTTACTAATTAACCTAAGCAATACAAGAAAATAAAAAATCATTACCTTATTGGATGACACATTGGCTCAGATACACGCTCATGTATAACATGATCTTGCTTACACTTAGCACAATTATAAACTATAGGAAGATCGATATTATGGTTCCCGCTTCATTCTAGTTGGGTTCAATTTTTTGGCTTCATTTTCCAAAAAAGTGTTTTAAAATCCAGCAATATCACAAGATATAGTCTCTTCCCTATAGTCTCTATACCATTATTCAACAAGTGGGACAATATTATTTCAATTTAGACATCCCAACTTAACTAGGCCTTCATCCAATCATCAATGTAAACATCTGAAGCTCTATGAACCTCCTCAACTAGAAGAGGAATTTTTGGTGATCGAGATTTAGGAGCGGAACAAACTGATTAACATACCGAATACAATAAACACAAAGATATGAAGAATAAAAAAAATATCCAATGAACAATATCTTCTATTAAATAATGAAATAGGCTAAAACTGTAAAACTGTAGAACTAAAACTTGCTCGAATGGTGGTAGCTATCTCTGAGAAGAGATGTGGCTGATACTTGCATCCGTCTGAGCATAATGGATTCCAATGAGGCTCCATAGGCCTTTTTTATATGAATCATGAATTCCAAAACCATATACATCCAAAAACCTAACTCTAGAAGGTGAAACGCCAAAAGTCATGTGGGCCCTATAGGTAAGTTGGCATAATTTGGTACCTCAACTTCCTAGGGTCGTAAATTTTTCATACGACCTTCGTTTTAGGTGCATAATAGCCCATTGGAAAGGTCTTTCAGAGAACTACACATTCCTCCATCAAACTCTGACTCTAGCTATAGATTGATTGTGGCGAGCCAAAAAAACAACGTTTAGGGAGCCAAAACATCCCTGGAAGTACAACAAGATGTGCTAACATGAAAACATACAAACTAAGCTAGTTGGATTAGGGGAGAGGACACCTATATCCACCTAGAGGATGTGTGGGGATTCTGACATCCCCGCAAGTGTAGAACCCACAATTACTAAGCAGTATAGAAGAACATGTTGAACAAAAATATACATGAGGAGCTAGTTGGAATAGGTGGGTGGCCACCAATATCCACTTGGATGAATCCTCCCCCCTTAGGAAGAAATGGTCTCCATTGCATTGATTTCCCCCATCATGTGAGAAAAATTCTGTTGGATTTGGCCCTAGGTGAGCCACTTGCCTTGGTGTAGGATTTTCCCTGCCTTGACAACCCGATAAAGTTGGATCCATTGTTGGCGAGTGCCCTTGACCTATGTGTCCATGATCTAATCAGTGGATGCATTTTTTATGCAGTCAGGGTTGAGCTATGTTTGTGTCAGATGTTTGATGATCTCAGAAGTGTTCAATAATGGTGGAAAATATGGGCGAAGGAGGTCCACATTAAATATTGGATGCAGCCCAATGAAGGGTGGAGTTTTGAGCTCAAAAGAATTACTACAAGCAGCCTTGGTGATAGTGTAAGGCCCATAACAATCATTTGATTGTACGTGGATGCTTAGAATTGTACATGCGCAGTGTGTGCAAAATCATCTGATTGAAGATCTTTGTTTGGCCATCAGTTTGGGGGTGGAAAGCAGTGGATTTTGTGAGCTTGGTGTCCAACAATGACAAGAGACTAGACTAAAAGGTTCTCATGAACCTATTGTCTTGGTCGAATATGATGGTCTGTTATATCCCAAGTGTACCCACACTCATTCGAAGAACAACTTAGCAGTATCTACCACTGTGACATTCTTCTTACAGGATGTGAGGATGGCCATATTTGAAAACTGATGAACGACCACAAACACGTAGTCATTTCCTTTCTTGGTGGATGAAAATCCAAATATGTAATCCATTGATATGGATTCCCAAGGCTTCTTAGGAATTAGAATAAGGGTATATAAGCCTTGTTTCTTGATGGTTGGCTTGGAAATGATAGAGGAAGTGAAAGATATGATATACTTGCTGACGTCCTTTCGAAGTTTTAGCCAATAAAAATGTTTTTGAAGAAAAACTAGAGTTTTATCTATGCCAAAATGCCCTGCCACCTGACTGTAGTGGCCTTCCCAAATAATCTTTCCATTCTCTCTTGTAGGAACAGAGAGATGGCATAGGTAGAATAAGAGTTCATCCTGAATGTGAAAATCAGTGACAGTTGTGCCTGTACCCAAGAGATGATATGTGGTGGCGAAGTCTGGATCTTTCTGATAAAGTTGGGGCCACTCAGAAGCTCCATGTCCATAGGAATGGAGCACAGTGGTGAGTGCAGCCACAGAGGGGAGACTAAGGCAGTCAACGACATGATTGGAGATACATGTCTTATACTTGATTTTGAGATGAAACTGTTGTAGATAGGTGGACCACTTCTGATGGTGGTCATTCAACAATTTTCGTTTTTGTATGAACTGCATAGGCTTGTGATCAATGTGTATGATCGTCTCTTTCCCCAGAAGGTAATGTTTCCATTGACAAAAGGCTTGTACAATGGAATACATTTTCTTATCATAGGTGGGGTATTTCCGGACAATATCAGAGAGTGTATCAATATGGTATGCCACTGGATGCCCGTGCTGAGTGAGAATTGCGCCCACAACACAGTTAGATGCATCAATATTAATCTCAAATGGTTGTTGTAGATTGGGAAATGAGAGTACCAAAGATGAGAACAAGCGATGCTTTAGATAATCGAATGCTCGTTGATTCTCCTTTCCCCACATGAACTTTTCCCTACCACTTCCTTTGGTCCCCTGGTTGAGGACCCATGCAATATGGGATAATCCCAACATGAACCGTCGGTAGAAGCTGGCTAGCCCTAGAAAGCTATGAAGCTCGGTTAGTGTGGTCGGGACTGGCCAATCACGGATGACTTGGATCTTAGCTGGATAAACATGTACCGCATGCTCATCAATAATGTGGCCCAATTATGAGACCATGTTCATGCCAAAAGAGTATTTTTCCAAGTTGTCATACAACTTGTGATGCCACAAAGTGCTCAAAAAATATTAAATATGCCACATGTTTTCTTCCCACATTCTTCTGAAGATGAGGATTTCATCCAAATATACCACCACAAAGGAGTTGGTTAAGGGTCTTAATACATCATCCATCAACCTCATCAAAGTGGTTGTGCATTTGTTAAGCCAAAAGGCATGACTAGCCATTTGTAGAGGCCTTCCTTAGACTTGAAGGTTGTCTTCCATACATCATTTGGTTCGATGCAAACTTGGTGGTAGCCAGAATTTAGGTCAATCTTGCTGAAGAAATTTTCCTCGTTGAGTTGGTCAATAAGGTCATCAATCCTAAGAATGGGGTAGCGGTTCTTGACTATGATTTGTTTTAAGGCTTTGTAATCAATGTAGAGTCGCCAAGTCTCATCCTTCTTTTGCACTAGTACAATCGATCTTCCACAAGCGGAGGAGTTAGGTCTGATGTGCCCCTTTTGAAGAATCTCTCAGATTTGACGCATGATTACATCGTTCTCCATCAGCGAGTGCCGATATAATGGTCCATTAGGTAGAGGTGCATCGGGGGTCATATCAATTGGATTCTTGACTTGGTAATGTGTCGGTGCCCATGTAGGTGAGGAGAACATGTCTTTGTATTCTTCCACGATCCCATCCACTTGTTTCTGCTGCGTTGAGAGGTGTTGTGTAGAGGCCACAGATGTGGCGACGACCTTCTTCTTACTGTGAGCATGGATAAAAAAGAAGAGAAACTTCTCGGTCTGTGAAATGACCTTAATGCATTACTTAGCAGATATTAAATAAATAGCCATAGGCAATTGTACCTCTAGGATCCTGTACAATTGTCTACCCGAAGTAATAATAACACTACGGGGTCTAGACTCATACACAACATGACGCTTCCACAAATATGTTTGTCCTAAAAGAACATCACAAACATCAAGGGGATAAATATCACACAGTACCTCATCTTTGAAAGGCTTGATTTCATAGGGTAGACGACATTGGTGGCTAACACAAAGATCTCTTCCTTGGCGAAGCCAGCCGATGCTGTAGGGATGCGAATGTGGTGTCATTGGCAGGTCCATCTGCTTAATGACCTCTGTTGAAATTAGGTTATTCTGACTACCATTATCGATAATGTAATGAATCAAAGCCCCCTTGACCCACATCTGTGCGTGAAAGAGTGATTCCCCTTCCTGTGGTTCTTTTGGTTCACTTGGCCGGACTTTGGTGGTAGCCATAGTGGCACTGGGTTCATAATCGATAATTTTCTTCCCTCCTTCAGGATTTGAGTCGGAATCAGAATCGACCTCTGACTCAGAAGCCTTCAGCTCATCCACCAGGGACTGCTTGGAGCGACATTCTTTGGTGTTGTGCCAAGGACTTTTATGGTACTCACACCATTTTCTTGTGTCCTTCTTTGTCTTCTCATTTCCTTTCTTGTGTTGCATCTTGGACTAGTTGTTTTGAGGGCATCCATCTTGACCTGGTCCCTTTCTATGTGGGTTGGGGCTGCCTTTTCCCTTCTTCGGCTGTGAGGGGTTTGCAGATCCAAACTATCGTCGTTTCTGCTTAAATTTATGTTCGATCTTGACATCGTATCTATAATCTGTGACCAATGAGGTGATTTCCAAAAACTTCGTTTATGTTTGAATGTATCTATGCAAAAAACCATGGTATTTGAGCACCAGATGACACTCAGAGTCTTTGATACCCAATTTGGTGCATAAGGTATGGAAAATATTGGTTAAGTATGGTATTGTCTGGTCCCTTTCTTGATGTATGGTGGTCCATCTGGTGTACTGTTCCTCATAGCTTCCAAAAGGGTAGTATTGTTCTTTAATGGATTCTCGAAAGGAAGCCCATGTAGGGGCCACCACAAATATTGTATATTCCTCCATGACTCTTCACTCAGAGTAATTATCCCACCGGTCCTTAACATGGGGAATGACCTTGAAGAGTGAAAAAGTGATCTTTTTCCCTATGAGAAAAATTGTGGACTGAAAAATATCCATCGAGTAGATTCAACCATTTATCTACAACATCTACATCTATCAGTCTTCAAATAATGGAATATCAAAATTAATGTGTACCTTGAATGGGGTTGCATTGTCGCTTGATGAAGATGCTTCTCACGTGGGAAACCGTCGAAGGATCTATGTGAAGTTGTCCATCATTTTGTTCCTTTTTCACACGAGGGATTCCTTGAGCAACATTTTAATAGGATCTTCTGCTCCATCATATTTATTTTCATCTCCCATGGGTTTTTTTCATTCTCAACGTGGTTGATCAAGTAATGACCTGATTGGCTCGAGTCCTAGCTTCTTGTTCTCAGACCTTGTTGGGGACTTGCATGAAGAAAAATAAATGAAGAGAAGACCGCTCTGATGCCACTGATCGAGATTTAGGAGTGGAACGAACTAAATAACATACTGAATACAATAAACAGAGAGATATGAATAATAACAAAAATATCCAATGAACAATATCTTCTATTAAATAATGAAATAGGATGAAACTGTAAAACTGCAAAACCGAAACTTTCTCGAATGGTGGTAGTTATCTCTCAGAAGAGATGTATATGCTATGCGCATCCGTCTGAGTAGTATGGATTCTAATGAGGCTCCATAGGAATTTTTGATATTACTCATAAATACCAGAACCATAGACATCCAAAAACATAACGCTAGAAGGTGAAATGCCAAAAGTCATGTGGGCCCTATAGGTAAGTTGGCGTAATTTGGTACCTCAACTTCCTACGGCTGTAACGTTTGCATACGACCTTCGTTTTAGGCGTATAATACCCCATTAGAAAGGTTTTCCAGAGAACTACACATTCTGCCATTAAACTCTAACTACATCTATGTTACACATTATTTTCGTCATCCCTATGATCGTTAATGATGTAAACCTATCTGTTGCCTTCAGAGGGGTCACAGTGGCCTGAGTTCCTAAAGAGAGAAGGGAGAAGAACTTCTCCTGAGAAAAGAAGTTGCATTTTCCTATGTAAAAACCTTATAAAAAGAGATGTTCGCAGGTTGCTATATAGGCAGGGTGCGAGGATGACCAATTCTCGCAGGTTTCACTATAGCTAGGGTGCAAACAGTTCGCAGGTTGCACTATAGCTAGGGTGCGAACATTCCAGGACGTGGGAAAAATGTACGGTTTCTCGAATCTTCTAGAAGGAGAAGCTTCTATGGTGAGGTGGCATCCGAACGGTTTGGATCTTATTCGCTTTCATGATTTAGTGGGATCATCCTAACCTCCTCACCTTATCCTCTTCAATTTATAAAAGGAGAGGAGCTCTCATGGAGAAGGGGTTCTTGGTTGTGGTTCTTTGGCTTGGAATTATTAGCTTGCTTAGAGTGGCTTTGAGATTTTCTTTGTCAAGATAGATTGTGAGTAGCTATCAGATCTATGGTCTCAGAATTCTTGGAGTCAAAGTTGTGGGTAACGAAGGACAGTTGGAAGGGACCTTACGACATCAAGGCAACGGTTGTAATCTCTCTTTCACATTTAATATGATACAATAATATGTTTCTTTCCCATAAAGTTAGATTTACTTTATTACATAACTCCTTGATCATATGTATAGATTATCTATTGGATATAGTATTTTCTTTCACTTTGGTTGGTTTGTGATGTTTTGATCTTGACCGCACAAGAGCGCTGGAGTGAAGCAAGGAACAACAGAGACCAAGGAAGCGATTACAAGGTACATATCTTCTTCCCACTTCCAATTTAATTCAATAGTTAGATCTAGGGAAAGTGGTATATTCTGTCCTGTTTTGTTCTAGATCCAAGTGGATCTAGGGAGATCGGTTTGTGTCCGCACCCATGGATTTATCCCATAACAATCTACAATTTGACTGTGGTGAGCCAAAAAAACAATGTTTAGGGCCCCAAAATGGCCCCAGAAGTACATCAAGATGTGATGACATGAAAACATACAAAATAAGCAAATCGGATTATGCGAGAGGCCACCTGTATCCACCTAGAGGATGTGTGGGGCTTCTGACAACCCCATAAGTGTAGAACCCACAATTACAAAGCAGTACAGAAGAACATGTTGAACAAAAATGGACATGAGGAGCCAGTTGGAATAGGTGGGTGGCCAGCAATATCCACTTGGATCATTTGATCACATATTCCACTCATGATATTCATGCATTTTAAAATCCATTGCAAGAAAATATCATTCTATAAGTGCACACTCATTCACTACAACCTAGCTATATGATTTCTTATTTAGTGGGACATTGTGGCCATGTCCTTACCTAGACTAAGTGGTTCACTATTGATGAGTTTCATGTTTAGTTCATGCATTTGCATGAGAAAGTAGGGATGGTTTCAACTTAACTTAGGGGATATTGATTTTAAATAGGAAGTAGTGTAGCAATTTGATATCATTGTAGTTCTTGTTTTCTATTTTCATTGTTTTCAACATTTAGTATTGTAGTGGTTGGCAAGTACTGGAGATCTCGACATTTAAATAAAAATGTCTTAAAGTATTTTATTCACTTAATGTTGATATAAAGTTTTTAAAATGAATATAATGGGAAAGTAAGTGCTCAAGGGAGTTCATTTTCACCCAAAGGTTATCCCTATCTCTTGTGTTTAATAAAGATTGCATGTCTCTTTTACTATGCCAACTCTATCGCAAAATGAACTGAGTGAAAGGAAAATGTTCATTATTATGCATAGTCTTCTTAAATCTTATGATGTATTTGTATTTACTTTTAATTCCACCAAATCCATGTTTGTTAAAAAAATTGTAGATCCTTCCATGGAACAATCCCACATTCTCTTGATTGCGGATCAAGACAAGTAATTTTCAACGGGAGATTATAATTAGAGAAATAAACAAGTGTTTCTAAAAGAAAGCCGAAAAAAAGAAAAGAAAAAAAAAAAAGGAAGGGAAATATTAAATTATGAAAGACTTTTGATTCTTGTGGGTATTGTAAGGAAAACAATCAAGTGGAGGAACACGTTTTAAAAAATAACAATTTTGTTCCAAGATATGGAAATAAAATGAAACCAAGAGTTGGTTTTCCTTCTTCCTTCTATTCATCAATTGATTTTTTTTTTTTTCGATCTGATTATTAATGATTGTTGGGGTTGATTGCGATGTTGAAAGTATTCCTAGAATTAGAGATTTCTTCTCCTAGTGAATCTATACATTTTACGTCTTTATAATTTGATGGAGAGGAAGAGGTAAATACAAGAATAATCAAATGTCTTTTTTGTCATGCAAAAGATTATGAATATTCATGATATTATATGAGAAAGCACGTCATCAACCCACGTCACATCATGCACTAAATCCTTAATTAAGAATAACATTGATTCGAAACCTTTTCTTTTGTAGCAAAGGTGGATGTCTTCTTTTTTTTAAGCAAAAGTGGATGTAAGAGTACATCAAATGGATGTAAAATGAGCCCTTCACACTATTGACAAACATGAAGAGAATTATATACAACAACCACTAGATTATGAAAACTAATGGAGATTCCCATCGTCCTTGCATATTAAAATAGCCTCTATATGAAGTTGAGGAAGCTCCACGAGGTTAGTATGAGAAAGTAGATAATCATCTTATGCATAATAGGTGTGGTCTTGTCATTTTGACAACATGAAACATTCAAGATGTTGACAAAGATGTTTTTTTTTATTGTATATAGATAATCTTATTGTGAATGGATAATCTCAAGGTGGGGCATGAACTTTCACAAGTATTTGAGATGGTGGATTTGGGCGAGCTGGACTATTTTCGTAATGTTAAAGTTTTGGCAAGAGGAAAATGGTAATTCCTAAGTCAACCTAAGCATGCAACTAATTTAATTATATTTTTCATGCAAGATTACAATCCCACAAGTATTATTTACTTAAAACATTGAAAGCTTCATATTTTATTTATTGTTAGTAATTGTAATTTAACTAGATATTCAGATGACAAGGATTCTATTTGTGTTTATGTTTTTTTTTTTTATTATTCTTGTCCAATTTCATTGTCTTCCAAGAAGAAATATTCTATTCGTGTTTCTTCTACATATGTTGGACTCTAGTTTGGTTTGATGGTCTTACAAGAAGCAATCTAATATTGCACTTTCTTCTACAAAGTTTTTATTGTAGTATGGATTTAGGGTCTTGCAAGAAACAATATTCTATTGTCCTTTCTTCTATACAAGTTGAATATCGTGGAGCAAGTCAAGTTTTAAGGTCTTGTAAGAAGGAATATTCTATTGTTCTTTCTTCTTGAGAGGATGAATATTGTGAAGAAGTTATTGCATCAAAATCAATGGTTTGAATTCAAACAATTCTTGACGAGTTGGGATTATCATAGGAGAAGCCTATTACTTTATATTACGACAATGTAAGTTTTACTCATGTCTCCTTCTTCATCCAAGGATGATGGATGTTCAGGTATATCAACCCTAAATAAGTCATCTGATCCTTGACGAAGCTATTAAGGTGCAGTGATATTGTTTCACCAATGAGCAAATAATAGGCATTTTTATCAAACATTAGATAGAGGCAAAGTTTGTGAAATCCAATAGAATTAATGTTGATTTTCACTCCTAAATTGTTGAACAAAATATGGATTTCGTCCTATGTAGATTAGTATTTTTTTTAATTGGGGTAGGTAATTGAAGATTTTATGCATAGTTGAAGGATGAAGGGGTGAGTTAGGTACAACTATGGATGTATAAATTCATTTACATACAAACAAAATCCAAACAAAAGAGTTCTTGCTTGTAAATTCTTGATGCCTTCATTGCTTCTAAAGGAAGACATAAATAAACAAAGTCTACTAATAATAGAAACCTGAGAACTCGCCTCTTCGAGATCTTTCTTCAACTATAACAAACTAAAAATATTCTAGAAATCTAAAATTAGAACTCTCAAAAAATAGTTAAACGGAGTAATTAACATATTTCAACGCTCCCCTTTAATTACAACCACTAACAGTTTTAACACTAACCATGACATCTTAACAATCAACATTGGTTACAAAATTCATAAAATGATGGTTTGTTGATCTAAGTCTTAGCTAGGCTTACAACACTTGAGATCAACAATTTTTTTTTTCTTACCTTCTTTACTTAATGTTGGTGTAGCTTGTACTCTCTATGCTCTACAAGATTTCTCTTCTTTTTTGTCAAAAGTTTATATTTTGCATAAATTTTCTTCTTCAACTTTAGTGTTACTCTCGTTGTCTTCTTCAATATTTCTTTATCATCTGTGTCTTCTTCATCTGGCTCTTCTTATGCATCTGTTTGTACTTGAGTTACTGTTGATTTAATATTTCTATCAACCTTTATAAGATAAAATATATATATATATATATATATTCTTTCTTTCATCTCCTCTTCGTCTGTCGCAATATCCTCAGCAACTCTTATGGTTACCTCTTTATCTGGTTCTTCTTTTGTTGTATTTATGGTAAATTTTCCATAACCACTTTCATCTCCATCATACCTAGGATTTGCAAGCCACTCCTCAGGAAATGCTAATTCAACATACAATTCAACATTCAATGTAGCCTCATTTATGTTTTCAACAACTTCCATTGCTACATTCTCCTCACCTTTTGCTAATCATACACAGGTAGTTTCATTTTCATCTTCAAATTAAATTTCATCATCCATATGTGTATCTACACAATGGGTTCCACTTTCTTTACCATGATCACACTTTGCACCTCGTACAAGTCACATTTTTCTTTCGCAATTTTCTAAACAAATTTCGTTACAGTGTTCAGGACAACAATAATCTCCATGTCTTGTTTATCTTCTTTTTCTTCAAGAGTCTCTTTATCAACAACTACAACACTCAATGGATCATCATGATGTTGATCGGCGTTTCTCCCTCTTTCACTATATGCCATCTCCATAATATCTCGGGTTTATTTGGACCTCGTTGTTGCTACAATTTTGGGAAAAATTCTCTCATTCAATCCTTCTTGAATGACAGACAATGTTGTTGCATCATGTTTCCTATTTACTATGAGCTTATCCTTGTGATCTTGAATTATGGTCTCATAGGCTTTCTGATTTGAGGGTTCTTCAAACCCTTTCAACACAATATCCCATAAATATTATGTACTTAGTCCGGTTCCCATCTTCCTAGCCCAAAAATCATATTTTTTACTAAAAAATCGCTTCAAAAATCCATATTGATGACTCCAAATTTAATGCCAAAGTTTTTGTAACTTGTACTATGGAGTTGTACAAACAAACCCCAAATCTCATTAAAATTAAAATAATGTCAAGTCTCACTCGCCTCCTTTAAAATTAAAATAATGTGAAGTCTCACTCGCCTCCTTTAAAATTAAAATAATGAAATATTTACCACAAATTTCCTTCTAAAATATCATTAAAATTAAAATAATGAGAAGTTTCACTAGCCTTCTTTAATATTAAAATAATGAAATATATACCACTAATTCTCTTCTATTGCTGGCCTCGTTTAAAATTAAAATAATGAAATATGCACAAAGACTTCTTTATTATATCTGTCGATAGGCATGGTATATAGTGTTAAGTTAGGTTTGACTTTCTATTAGTTCATGATTGACCTTAAAATATAAACCCCTTTATCTAAAGTTTTAAAAAATAATGATTAATTTTAAATTTTAAATCTCATTTATCTGATATCTTATTGGCCAAAAACTTTGAAGTCTTATTGTTGCCTTCACTTCCTCCAATGTAAATGTAATAAATATTTTTGCCATCTAGTCATTTCATGCTTACTTCTCTCCCTATCTCCTTGAACAATATTTTCATTATTATATTATATTGGACTAGTTAGTAGCCTTGTTTCGAAAAAACAACTTGTAACTTTCAAAACAACTTGTAACTTCATTTGAGATAACGGATTTCTGTTCAACGCATTATACGGCTATCATACCGCTTTAAATAAACCTGTCAGGTTTAGTAAGTGTGATTTGAACCTCAGACGGACGGCTGGAACTAGGGACGACTAGGGTTTTGATAACAGCGATTGGAACCTCAGACGGACGGCTAGAATGGCTAGGGTTTGGATAACGACAACTATTTCGGAGGGCTCAGCTCCTTCAGCGGATAGCGCAGCAGCTCTATAGTGAACGGCGGCGGCTTTGCGAATCGAGATGACTCTCTTGGCTCTGCTCTCAAATCCTTGATCCGCGCTTTATTGCAATCTCTTGTTAATCCGCGGCATCCGCTCGAATTTTCTAATTTTCTGCACACCACAGCCTCACGGCCTCCACTTTTATAGCTCTGATAAGAATTAGTTACAGGTACAACTCATGCACAAATACCAAACACAAAAGTTGTGGCTTGTAAATTTCATTGCTTCTCAAGAGAAGAGTTAAATACACAAAAGTCTACTAAACTTAAGAACTCGGCTCTTCTAAAACTTTCTTCATTTAACTAAAATTAACTGAAACTCTTTTACTCTGTTACAACTGTAAAATTATAAAACTCCGAAAATAGCTAACCACAATAATTACCATATTTCAACAACAGTTGTATCAGAAATTAGTTGAAGTATAATACAATTCTTCATTAACAATTCTTTACTTTAGAAGTTTACATATATATGCAGCACTTCTAAAAGGTATTTTAATTGTGAAAGCACTGGAAAGTTATTACTGATCTCCTGTGTCTATTTATTTTCTATTATTCGTTGTTGTTGGACAGTGACAGAAACCAACTCCTCTGTTGCATTTAGTTATTTCCACAAACCATTCCAAATAACTTTTACATCAAAAGACAGAAACAGTTGTTATGCAAATAACATAAAACAACACATGCCAACTGCGTATGGGATCTCCATGAACAACCTTTGTCTATTACAAAGATCATGTTCTAGGTATTATTTTCTTCCATGCCTGACATGCGTTTTTCTTTATTTGATATAATAGCTTACAATATAAGTATTTCTTCTAGCTATTGAAAACCCATAACCGTGGCTTTTGTATAGTACAAATACCTTACAACAACGCCTATATGGAAAAGGATTAAAGCACAGAAAACGCTAATTACAATTTTCATTTTTTCTCCAAAGCGAGACCCAAGAGGTATCCTTCGCCTGTCACAGACTGCACTATTGTTGAAGGACGCCCCTGAATAAACAAGGAGACACTATCAACGAATGGACATAAATATAATAGAAACTGTAGTACAGCGGAGACTCATGATACGACAGAAAAACTAATGTCCTAAAGGAGTGGAAGAACCCAGTTGTTTTAATGAAATTCCCACTGTTTTCGCCATGAGCCCGATGGTAGTTATTGAAAGTTCTACACACCTTGATGGCGTTGAGGAGTCTTATTTTGTCACGGATGAGTTAATGGGTGAAGATGTGTACTTTTAGGGCTCTCTTGGTTGGGCTGTGTTTTTTTAGGGTTGAGCCGAGCCGAAAAAGTTGCCCTAAGAACTCTACGCTCCACCACCGCTAACACCACGACACATGATATAATAATGTTACGGATTCTAAACCAAGGAAGAAAACAATATTACTGTATAGAACTGTTGTTGAAGTAAAAGCGAGAAAATGCCGAGGCTAGCTGATAGCCACCAAACCTTAAATACAAAAACTAGATGTTTGAATAAAATATGAAACCAAATCCAAATTCTACGGAAAAGAATGGCAAGTAGGATGGAATATTTATCAACACGACGGACTGAGGGATAATGATGGGCAAGCTAATGCAATGAGGACATAGAGATTGACAAAGTAAGATTGGATGGATTTGGTAAAAACCGAGGTGAATATCAAATCAAACATATTACCTTTCTTCTTTTGCAGTCATGAATGATTGCTTGGCAGTGGATATCTGGAATTATTTGCCATGGCGGGTAATAGGAAAAGAGTGGGAGAATATTGGAGTGGAAGAAAGTTGAGAGATACAATGTCTGGTGATATTGGAGTGGAAGAAGCGATGAACACTCTGCTAACAATTCTCCATTTCGGATGACATCCCAACAATGAAAGGACTACCGGACTACTTTTGCTCCGTTTTGGGGGGCACGAGAACGGTTGAAACCTCTCGATTGAATGGACGTTGAACTTAGCGATCATGCATGTTCCTTGCGAATGGGAGAGATTTTACCATTTGCGGTTACAAACTCTAGTGCTTTCACCATAAAGCGTTTGACGATATGATAACGGACATGCATGAAACAAAGTGTGAGTTTGAAAGCGTTAATTTGTCACACATAATGTTTTTATAAGCCAACTTTAACAGAAGGCTTGTTAAGCGTGATATAGAAAGAGTATGTGTGATGTTTAAACGCATTAACATGAGTGTTTAAATAGGAATGATAAAGTGTAAGTATTTTAATGTGAATCTAACTCTAGGAATATGTCTCCATAGAGTTTTATACAATTATATGTCGTTCATATGAGTGAAGACTTTTATAACACTATTATTTTTATAGAGGGTGGGAAGGGGCGGGTATAAATAGGGAATTTATAATATAAATTCTCTATTTATCCCCCCTAGAGGGTGGGAGGGGGGGCATAAATAGAGAATTTATATTATAAATTCCCTATTTATGCCCCCCCACGAATTTCCTATTTATGCCCCCCAC
>ML780203.1:229204-262370 GCA_009831015.1 Picea engelmannii
CCCCCCCTCCCCACCCTCTAGAGGGTGGGGAGGGGGAGGGGGGGAATTAATGGATAAAATATGAATATATTATATTCACATTTTATCCATTAATTCCCCCCCTCCCCACCCTCTATAGAGGGTGGGAGAGGGTGGGGAGGGGGAGCGGGGGAATTAATGGATAAAATATGAATATATTATATTCACATTTTATCCAGTAATTCCCCCCCTCCCCACCCTCTATAGAGGGTGGGGAGACGGGGAATTAATGGATATAATGTGAATATAATATATTCATATTTTATCCATTAATTCCCCCCCTCCCACCCTCTATGAAAGTATTTTTGTCAATTGGGTTTAGTATGAGTAGTTCGTGCTTAGGGGTGTTTTTCTCCTATCCACATTCAATTTTCACAAATAATATGTTGAGTTCTTAAAAGACTAATCTATTGAAAAAATTATTGCAAATTGAAAAAAAAAAATTATTTAAAAAAAAAATTAAACCCAACAAATAAACACAATATCATGACAATATTTCTTTTTTTTGTAATTTAGGTTTTGTATTAGAACCTAATAAAAAAACATATTTCTGAGAGTTATCTCACTGCCTTGCATTAGTGCCCAGTGGAGAAGCCACTTCTACCAGGTGTCCAAAGTTAAAAGAGGGGTATCGGTGCCCAATTGGGAAACCACCTTTGCCTGCTGTCTAGTTTGTAAGATAAAACTTGGTCTTTGTGGCCACTCAAGGCCAGGTGTCAAATGCAAGAAGGAATACATTCTAATTTGCCACATAGGGCTGAAAAAAGAAAAATGACTAAGAAACAGATAAAATATGGGGAAGTATTAGTGACCTGGACCAAGACGCGGTCCGGTGTAGACTTGTGCTAGTTGTGCTTTCCCTTTTTCTCGATATGGCATGGCCCTTCTCAGGTCTTTCATAAATGCCATCACGTTATCCACCCTGCTCTATCTATCATCTTCCCTGGACTGCACTTCAGTCATGGTTGTTTTTATGTCCCTCGGCTCCTGTTTGATGCCGTCAAGAGTGGTTGAGAGCTCTGTGTCCCTAAAAATCGAAGGAGAAGGCCAATGGGAGAGAGGGGAGGAGGAAGAAGAGTTTAGGTGTGGGGAGGAGGGAAAAACAGTGGGGACAAGATGAGGGGGCGGTGGGGGAGTAGGCATGTAGCCAATTGAATTATCCATTAGATCAAACCATTCCAATCTACAACTGAAGGGGTTTGAAAGTGGGCAGAGGCCAGTTTCAGGGTCCACTTTCGGAATTGATAGAGAAGGGACAACTAAGCAAGCAAGGGGAGGGGGAAAGATTTCTCCTTATGGCTGGGTGTCCATGGGATCCATAGGAGGGGAAGAAGCTGAAGTGCAGTGTGCGAAAAAGGTTGGAGAAGGGTTCTGGGCCATGTGCGACTGAACTGAAGGATGAGGTTCCCTTCTTTGGGCCAGATACCAGGCTGCACCGCGTCTTGATCTACCCCTGAGCCGTGGCATGAAGGGAGGGTCTATGCACACCAGAAGCCACCCGGATGGAGGGTAAGCACCAACAAACTCCAAAATTTTCCAGAGAGAAACACACCAGGTCGAAGGATCATAGTTGTGGGTGAAATGAGCTTTCGGGAGGTTGCTTCAAAATAAGGGAACATGTGAGAGCTCAACAAATTGGTGTGGAGGTGATTGATAAGTCTCGTCGTGCAGTGCCATGAAGACTCACATGAGGGAGGTAAGGTGCTAAAGCATGTAGGCTGTCAAGTGCACTTGTGGGAGGTAAGGTGATGGTGGAGAATTTGCCAGCCAAGAAGTGCCCAAGTGATGGAACATGAGACTACTACCCGTGGACAAGTGGCTTTTTGTTGCGAGTATGGATGTGACATGAGATTGCCACATGTGGCCAAGTGGCCTGGCCGAGTGACTCTATGTGGTGTTGGGTCCTTCATGATCAATTAGGCACCCCACCCAGGGGAATATCATGACAATGTTTTTATGTAATAAACAAGAGTATTTTTTTCAAAAAAAATTGAACCAAACAAAAAAACAAATATCTTGAAAAATGTTTTTATGTGACAGGAAACATGTTTTTATGTAATAAACTTGAGTATTTTCTTGAAAAGAAATTGAAACAAACAAAAAAAATATGTATTGAAAAATGTTTTTATGTGATAGTAATCATTTGAAAATTATTATTAAAAATGATTATTATAATAATAGAGGAAAAAATTACATGTCTATGATAGACTAAGATAATTTTTTTTTATTTAAAAATAAGTAAATTTAGGATATATGTTTATATTGCTATCATGAAAGTCCCTGAGGTGTAGAACAGTTGGTGACGGAGTGTGTTGTTAAGCCACTCCGTGATGTTAAAGTCACCGGTTCGAAACCTGCGGGGACAAAAAATCCAACCATGTTAAGGGTTGGTGTGGCTCAGGCTGGGTGCGATCCCCGGGTGATTTTGATGGCTTAGATGCCCCTGAGTCGCGGTTTCTCAAGCCACAGGTTAATCGCGAGCCAACAGGTCCCGTACAAATTAACAAACAAAAAAAAAATATTGCTATCATGAAAAATGTTTTGTGTGATAGAAAACGTTTAAAAATGATTATTATAATAATAGAGGAAACAATTTTATAATAATACATCTATTCACTAGATATTAAAAATTGTCTTTCAAAATATGGCTTTTTAGTTGAAAACACCTAATATTACGTGTCCATTTTTTAAAAACGTCCCTTTTTTTAAACATTTTTTTGAATTTTTATTCTTAGTATGGTGATATAGAAAATATATTATAAATTACTTTTTTTCTTTTCTTATTCTTGATACCTATTTTTAAACATCCAATCTTTTCGTTCCTTATTTTAACATTTTTATGTTTTTAATTTATTTTAAATATATCTAGCGATTTTTATATAACATGTAATATATATTGTTTATTTTTTTGAATTTTGAATTTCACATTTAAGCATAATGTACTTGAATTTTGTAAACATAGACTATATAAAAGATCTAGAAACACCTAATGTTATTTGTAGACATTCCACCCATAATCAAGAACAAATAAAAATGGAATAATAGAAAAATTTATTCAAATAAATATTTGAAGATAAAAATTACTAAATACAAATTATTATAAAATATTAAAATTATTAAGATATTTTTCAATTTTCACTCAAATAATAAAAAAGAGTAATAAAATTTTTAAAGTAAACATACTTTTACTTTATTTTATATTTTACTTATCATATATCCTAAGAAGATTGATCCTAAGATTGATTTATACTTTATTTTATATTTTGCTTATCATATATCCTCCTAAGATTGATCCTAAGATTGATTTAATGCTAGAGACAATAAAACTTTTTCCTATCATATTTTATGTTTGTTGATATATTTACTAGAAAGGCTATATATAAACTTAAACAATAGAAAGTGTAGTAAGTATCTTATGCTTTATAATCTTTTAAGTATCTTGTTTAGAAGCTAATATGCATGGTTTGTATCATATCAAGTCTCCTTTTGTGCTTATGTGTTTTATGATTTAGATAACGTTATTTAAGAATGTGTTGGTATACTTAGCAAAGTAGATGAGCTCTTGATTAAGGTCATGTTCGAAAAGTTGAGCTCTTTAAGAGACATGAAGTAGAGGAGTGTAAAGTGTCGGCTCAATCGACATATGAAGTTGAGGAAGACCCTCCATGAGTCAACCTGCCCTTCATAACTTTTTGTAGGAGCTCTTGTTAGAAGAAAGAACCACCTCCACACCAAGGATATTTTAATATTTTTTTTTAATATTATAATGAATATACTTTTGCATGTATTATTTGTCTCTCTCATAATGAATATAAAAATCGATCACTCATTGACTAGCTATTAATTTTTTGTTCGACTTATAATTTTTGTTGCTTAACGTAGAAATTTTGTTATTATAATTAAAATAATTTAAAAATTATATTTATCTACCATATTATTGCTTGAAAAATTGAACAGCTTATTTCCCTCGTGAAACCGCGTATTAAGAATATATCTATATGTTGATAAATTTATTTGTGCACCGAAATTACAAACTGAATTCCATTAAGTCTGAACGTATTATTACCCAGTTGACGACATGCATTAAAAATATATCTATGTGTTAATAACTAGCACAGCCACATGAGATGAACGCCTAAAGGCTAATTCCATTTACAAATCCTAATTGGGGTTTCTCTTATAATTAACGTTGGTAAATTAAGAGGAACGACATAGCGGTTACGAAAGTATTCCATTCCTTCTAGAGAAAACATCTGCCAGCTTCCTTTAACGTTGGCGCAACTGGGTCTCTGTGATAATTCACAGCCTAACCCATAAGAATTGGATTCACTGTCTATGTGATGTGTACCATTGTTGGGACATTTACATTGTTGTCCTCTTCAAAGAAAACTCCATAGTTGCCACAAGAGCTTGGCAATTGGCATTTACTCATCATTTCAAACAATAGTTGGAAGGGCTCTTGAATTTCGGCTGCATATCCTCTCAGATTTCGATTGTAATCCAGCCTTAGGTACACAACATCCGACGATGAATTCGAATGGGCTTTGACAACCCGCTAGAGGTAATAATGCGGATTGAAAGATGAAATATCGCACAGACGTATAGTTTAGAAACCTCAAACCGAGGCTTGAATCGGGCCATAAAATAGACACATTGAAGGAAATACCTGAGCAGTTTTGGTCCAGAGCAAGAGTGCTCTTATTGTAGATATTGCACATCCAATAAAGCTCGGAGGACACAGGATCAGGTCACTTGACATAAAGTCCCAGCCCCTCGGCCCTCACTTGCAGGATATATATGCCCTGTGACATATTATATGGGGACGATCGGCTAACGAGCATATCCCCTACACGGAGGAATTGGCCGAGCACAAGTGTATATGTGGGATTATCGCCACTTTGCTAGAGAGTGGCGTCTGTCGCGTCGTTAACTTGAAGCACACCGCCTCTGAACAGTCCCATCCCTATGACCCCCTTGGCTCCCATATTCGTAGACCATATGGTTCTCCTATCTCAAGTGGATGACCCGCCATTAATCGAGTCCGAGAGGAATTGACTAGTAAAATTAAAGGTGTGGCGGGGAATTTTACCAGCCGATGCGTTCAAGGTGCAGCGGGGAATTTTACCAGCTACAAACGCTTAATCTCAAGGAATATGGAAATGTAGAGTTTTATACATATTAATTTTTTTTAATCAGTTAACTTGTCAATCAATGGTTAGAGAAGTAATTTCTTAATAATATTAAGTAAATGTGAAAAAGTAAACAAGTTAACGGAAGCATTCAAAAATGTAAGGAAATTATGAGCATTAAATTTCATCCATTGATTAGAGAGTATGACTAAGAATATGTCAGCATCTTCAATTGTTAGCCATAAGATTAGAATTTTAGATTAAAAGGTGATTATTTGTGCCCATTGTCAATAGGTGTCTTTCGACGTAAATATATCTGTACACCTAGATTGGAGACCAAGTGCCATTAAGTTTACTCTCTTGACTGTGGCTTATGTTACCGATAACAAGGGACACCCATTTTCCACACCGGAGATTGGGTTGTCAGGTCCTTCAATGAATGCAAATGTTTTGAGATAAGTGAAGGGCCAATCTAGGTTGCAGGTGCTTGGGGTTTTCTTTGCAACATAGTAGAAAATTTTGTCGATACAACTACACACGCGAAAGTATGAGGTCACAAGAATTTTGTTGGATATTGGTTTTGTACATCCACAAATTGGTGGAACTTTCAGTGTAATTTAGTCCCCGTCAGAGGGACTATGTAAATCAATAGATTGTTATCTTGGAAGAAATGTTTAGAGTAAGTTTGACCATTTGGTACATTTGGAAGTGTATAGAATTGAAACAAAAGATCTTCACAACAAACATTACTTCTAACTTATAAATAGTTCTTTTTTTGTAAGTGTGAAATCTAGTGAAGTTGAATTTGTAATTTTTAGGTGCATTCTCGACTGAGCTCGACACGAAAGAGTCATTTTAATTTTGAATCGTAATTGAAAATGATGAGTAGTTTAACTCAAATCATTGTAATCAAAAGTTTAGATGCATTCTCAGTGGTAACCAACATTCTCATCTTCCTAAAATCAGGTTAAAGAGAACAATTGCAAGTGAGCATGAAGAGAAAGTGAATGTGAAGTTCAGGAAAATTCAAGCGAGAAATTCAAGTGAGGGAGTTGCAAGTAATCCTTTCTTTGTGAGGTAAAATTGTAATCAAGATATACCTACACAAGGAGACTTCATTTAATGTTTTTGAAATGGCTCAAAATCTAGAATTATTAGATTTATTGAACGCTCTAAGAAACACCAGTGGAGACAAAACAGTGATATTGAACAAAGAAATGCTTCAATCAGTACTAACTTATTTTGAAGCACAATCCCATCGATTGAATGATGAGTTGATAGATCTCAAAAATCAACTAGTAAAGTGTTCTGAACCAGTTTTTGTTCAACACAACCCTCTCTATGATGAGATGATGATGATGATAATGATTATGTTCAATAATCGGTGCAAGAAAAACACAGTGATATAACTTTAGAAGCAGATTCAAATGAAAATGAAGCTATTCTTGAACCTACTTTTCAAGAGTTTTATTTTGAGTTCAATGATTAAAACCTTTCAATGATGCAACAACATGCAGTAAATCAACTTTCACAGATTTGAAAGAAACTAGTTCAGAATACTCTTTCCAAGCCCATCATCAGACTTTGGAAATAAATCATTTACAATAAGAATAGAATAGGACTTGGATATGACAAGGAAGTTACATTTTATATTCTTGATTATTCTAGACCAATCTAATTCCAAAGTGTTGAATTCCTTCAAGAAGTTTCAACATCACCTGTTCTAATTTAACATCAGAATGATAAGTGCCAACATTTTAATCGAGTTGGCCACAAGTAGAATCAGTGTTTTGATATCCATCCTTTCCAGCATTGTGGAAAGCATAACCATTCTTCAGACAGATGTTCAACAGTGAAGAAACTTGTAAGATTGAAGATTCACTATGAGTGGATTGATCCTTGGAAATGGTCATTAACAACCAAGTGATTATATAAGTCTTACTGTAGAATTCAATCTCGAGTAAAGACCAATCTTGTAGCACTTAAAATTTTTGTACCTCACAAAAGTGGTCCCCTTATGGCATAGCTTTCGATCACTGCCCTCACGGGACGAGAGAAAATAAGATTGTTTCCACATGCCCACTTTGTGTTGTATACAAATGGAACAAGTATGGTACTCTCTTGAGCCTAGAAGAAGGGAGTACAATGATGTAAATCTTATGTACCTTAAGGGGGGGAGTTCAAAAATAAAATGATGTTGGTTCATGAAACCACTTGTGGTCTCTCCTTTCAGCTAACAAAAGGGGGAATTGATATTGGAATTGATCGTCAAACTAAAAGTTTCGACAACAAGTATGGTAGATGGGAATGAAATTTTTCAAATGGGAAATTGCGTGGGCCAAGGAGGCCACCTAGGGAAACGCCCACCTAGGGCTCACAAGTCAATCACCTAGGCATAACACTTCTTCACATTTTTATGATGAATTAAATATATGTACAATAAATGGTTCACTTAGTATATAAGGTGAACCGAGACTAAAATAAAGAATTCTTACCTTTCTTTTGAATCTATGTGTCTTGGTTGTTTTCTTTTCTAAGTTTGCATTTTACATTCATGGCAATTTCATTCTTAGGGTTTCTAAAGAATAATTAGTGCACCTTCCTTCATGGTTTCCTCTTGGTGACTCTATTTTCCATGCTTCCACCTTTGAGAGCAAGCTTGTCTCATTATCTAGCCACTCTCTGAGGGAGAAAATAATTTCCTTCGAGTTTTCTGAGGCAGAAGGGAGGGCGCACCAACTAGGGTTTGCGCCCTTGTTGGTTTCTTCTTTGTGGGAATGAAGTGAGTGTGCCCTCTTCCATGGCTGCACTGGGCTTCTCCCACTAATCCTTGGAGGTCACTCTAAGATCTCCAAAACCTCTTGGCCACTCTTGGGTCACCCTGGTCTAGATCCCCATTTGCTTGGTCACCCAAACTAATGGTGTGCCCCTGTTCAAATATGTGCCCCGGAGGAGAGTTTTTGGATAGAAGTCGAGATATTCCTTGCGTGGTCACCTTCTCTTGTAGATATCCTTCTTTGAAAAATCAATTGGTATCAGATCCTCAAGATCCATGGAAAATCTTTTGATCTTGAAGATTGAGCCAAATTGTTTTTTAGGGGTTTTCATGAAATAATCCAGAGATTGCCCATTCCAGGGTTTCCATTTTATGCAAGAAGATCCATAGATTTCATAAGCCCCAAGGGCACCCACATATCCATTGCCACATAGAGGATCTCCACGGATCTAAAACAATACAGATCTCTCCCTCTAGACCAGTTAAATCTCTATTTCCTCATGGTTTTGAGTCCTCTGTTCTCAAAACAGAGTCCTTTGTTCATCATTGAAACCTAGGGGTTCCTTTTCTCTTCAAATGGCCTCACAATGCCTCCACCAAAGATGATTTGGCAGTGGATTCAGATTCCAACACATCAAATCCCATCCAAGATCTTGCATCTATCCTCAATGAGCTGCTCAGAATGCAACAACAAAACAATCCAGATCCATTCTGGTTGGACACTCGAATCCAACTACCCAATTTTGATGGGAAAATGAATAGTGAAATGGTGGATTCTTAGATTCGTAGCCTATCCCCCTATTTCAATACATGCCTAGGCCTTACCGAGGAAAAAAAACTCTAGATTGTCACCTTGCAATTAGAAGGACTAGCACAAACTTGGTGGGATACAGAGCAGGAGAAGACCACATTTGTGATAGATATTGGGGATGCTCCATAATCCTCTATTTTGCAACCCATCAAAACCTAGATTCGAATTTCCGAAGCTTTGAGAAATCCCTTCTACCCACCTGGGTATGTCCAATTCTTATGGATCAAATGGCACCAACTTCGACAACTCCCTTCAGAAGGAGTGCAAGGCTACATAAAATTCTTTTGCAAGATGTGCCTCTTACTTCATGTTCTAGATCTAGAAGAGAGACTCATATTAAAATTTGTGGCTAGTTTATTAATTCAATTCTATCGAGAAGTAGATCTGTTTGAAAATCCAACTTTAGATAAGACATTTCAGAGATCTTTGGCTATAGAAAGGAAATTCGCTCCTAGAGGTTGTATTCCTCAGTCCCTCCCTTACACCAACCCCCCCTCCTCTCAAACACCTAGCTCCCATCCCTCATCCCACTTTCCACCTCCTCAGACTCAAAACCCCACACCCAATACAACTACAAGGACACCCTAGTGCTCATTCCACAAAACTACTTCACACAATTCATCAAATTGTTGAATCCTCCAAAATCTAATAACCAAAAAAATTGTACTCACTGAGCTCATTGTGCCTTCCCATGTAGAAGATACCGAAGAAGTTCCTCTGGACAATCCCACAGAAGTAGGTCCCTCATTGATTCTAATGACCCAGGAAGATTCGAATGCATCCACCCAATCCCTCTTCACACATAACTACCAAATAAAAAACGCCTTGGATTTACTGATTATGGACAATGGAAGACAAAAAAATTTGGTGTCTCAAGCCCTAGTCAATCACCACTCCACATCCAAAACCCTATCAACTCGGATGGGTCCAAAAGGATGGCCCTCACCTCCTAGTTTTGAAGCATTGTCTGGTCACTTTCACCATAGGCCAATTCAAAGATATTATCCTCTGTGACATCTCCTCCTTGGATTGTGTAGATTTGCTACTCGGTATCCTATACCAAACCCAAATAAATGATATCTATCTAGCCAAATCCCTCCAGTACAAAATTAACAAATAAGGCCACACTTATATCTTAACTGTAGCAAAACCCAAACTCGCTTCTACCAAAGAAAAAATCCCACATGTATGCTTAAACCAATGTGTCTCTCTCTGTTTGGTGTGCCCAATAACACCAAACAATACAACACACCTTGTTGTTGAAACTATGACTCCCCTCCTCCATGAGTTTGCAGAGGTATTTCAACCTCTGGAGGGACTTCCTCCCTTCCACCACATTGACCATCCATTCATCTCATCCCCAGATCTTCCTTACCTAACGTCCCTACTTACTAGTTGGACCCAACAGAAAAAGAGGAAATGGAAAGACAACTGACCAACCTCATCAACTCTGGCCACATCCAACCTTCATATTCTCCCTGTCCTTTTCTCGCCTTTTTCATCCTTAAACGAGATACCTCAAAAATGTGCCTTGTCACTGATTACTGAGACTTGAATAAAGCCACAATAAAAAACCGCTACCCCCTTCCCCAAATTGAGGAACTACTCGACACCCTGCAAGGAGCTAAGTGGTTTCCCAAATTTGATTTGACAGTCGGCTACCATCAAGTTCGAATGAACCCAGATGATGTTTGGAAAACATTGTTCAAGACCAAATTTGGTATTTTTGAGTGGAAAGTCATGCCTTTCAGTCTCACCAACGCCCCAACCACTTTCATGAGGCTCATCAATGAAATCTTCAAAGCACATTTGGGTGGATTTGTGGTCATCTACTTAGATGAAATTCTCATCTTCAGTCGGACATGGGATAGTCACATGTAACATGTCTCACAAGTTATCCAAATTCTCCAAGAACACAAGTTGCAAGTCAAAGAGAAGAAATCATATTTTGGTCAGAATTCAACCTCTTATATCGGCTTTGTGGTCAGCTCAGAGGGTATTCAACCATAATCATCTCGCATTCAAGCATTGAAACAATGGCCTCTACCTTCTTCAGCTAAGGAGTTGAAAAGATTTTTGGGTGGCGTCAATTTCTATTGTAAGTTCATTCCCTCTTTTTCAAATCATTCTTGACCTTTAGATCAGCTCTCACTTCTACATTCATCTGGACCAAAGAAGAAACTACTCACTTTTCTCATCTCAAAGATGCCCTCTGCTCACCCCCTGTTTTACATCTGCCAAAGCTCTCCCAACCCTTTGAGATTGATTTTGACGCCTCACAATATTCTATTGTTGTCATACTTAAACAAGGAGGACACCCCATTGCTTACCACTCTGAAACCCTGTCCGAGACAAAGAAAAATTATAGTACCTGTGACAAGGAATTTTATAGTCTGGTGCAAGCAATCAAACAATGGAGGCATCATTTGTTGGGTAAAGAAGCCATTCTGGATACCGACCACCACCCTTTGATTTTCATCAACTCTCAGTCGAAAATTCAAGAACAAAGGCACCTTAAATGGGCCTCCTACATTCAACAATTTCACTTAGTCATCAGATACAAGAAATGCACTTCTAATAAAATGGTTGATTTGCTAAATCGACCTACCACTCCAGTTCTTTCCATTCTAGAAGTATGTTGTGCTACTTATGACACATGGAAAGATAAATATGCTACTGACACCAACTTTCGAGAGATTTGGGAAGCTTTGAAAAGCCTCGCAGCGATCAATCAGGCCCCCTTCCTAGACTACACTATTCGGGATGGGTGGCTATATAAGTTGAATTTGCTATGTGTTCCACACTCAGAAGACCGCCTCTTGCTCATCAGGGAAGCGCATGATTTAGCCTATGGGGGCCACTTCAGGACCAAAAATACCACCCAACATCTGCAACACCATTTTCATTGGCCTTCCATGCATCCTCAAGTTGAAAAATTTATCAGAGCTTGTGCCTTATGCTCACAATCCAAGCCATCCAACCAGAAGCATGGGTTGTATCAGCCACTGTCGCTTCCATCTCGGCCTTGGGAGTCAATCTCAATGGAATTCCTAAGTGAACTTCCAACAACCTAAAAGAAACATGATGCAATCTGGGTAGTGATATTCCACTTCAACAAAATGACACTTTCTATCCCATGCACAAAGACTAGTACAATAACACAAACAACAGAACTCTATTTCCATCATGTCTGGCCCCATTTTGGCCTCCCAAGAAGTATCATCTTAGATAGATATTCTCTCTTCATCAGTACATTTTGGAAGATGATATGGGCACTATTAGGGTGCCACCTCAAGTTTTCTACTGCATTCCATACTTTAACGGATGGCCAAACAGAGGTTTTCATCAAAGTCTCGGTGCATGCTCTCTGAACTCATTCTGGGCGCAACAAACAATGGGACAATTACTTACACATTCTCCTGCATATATACAACAAGGCAACACATTATTCTACAAGTTTTTCACCTTTTAAAGTCTTCTTAGGATTCCAACCAACATCTCCAATCGAGCTTCCACTCACTTGGGCTCCTCAAGGTACCTTCCATCAATAGCAGGAACAACTGTCAGCTCAATGATTTTTCCAACAAATTGCACAACACCACAATGCATTCACATCAACACTCAAAGCAGCCCAAGATCATGCCAAGCAGTGCCATGACAAGAAAGAACCTTCATGGCCTTTCAACCAGGGGATCAAGTCTTGTTACACTTGGATAAGATGCGCTTCAAAGGCCACCATCACAATCTTATGCCAATCATATATGGTCCATATACAATACTCAACAACATTGGAGAAGATGCATATAGGTTGGATCTGCCACCACAACTGGGAATCCACAATGTCATTAATGTAAATCACTTAAAGTTGTTTGAGCCTTCCCTCTTGGAAGAACCAATCACCATCACTCATCCAGTGGACAACATTCCTGATTTCCAACCCCCATTGGCCAAAGACACTATACTGGACACTCGAAGTCGCTTTACAAGACAACATGCTTACACTTCATATCTGGTAACCCGCCAAGGCCAAAATCTAACTAAGGAAAAGTGGATCACGACTGATGTATTGTACAACAAGTTTTTGCATCTTCTCATGGAAGCCAGGATGCTTCCAGATCTAAACAAGGAAGAATTGGGCCAAGGAGGCCACCTAGGGGAACGCCCACATAAGGTGCACAAGTCAATCACCTAGGCGCAACACTTCTTCACCTTTTGATGATGAATTAAATATATGTAAAATAAATGGTTCCCTTGGTATATAAGGTGAACCAGGACTAAAATAAATCATTATTACCTTTCTTCTGAAGTGATGTGTCTTTGTTGTTTTCTTTTCTGAGTTTGCATTTTACATTCACGACAATTTCATTTTTAGGGTTTCTAAAGAATAACCAGTGCACCTTCCTTAATGAATGCCTTCTAGTGACTTCATTTTCCATGCTTCCACCTCTGAGAGCAAGATTATCTCATTAGCTAGCCACTCTCTTAGGGAGAAAATCATTTCCTTCGAGTTTTCTAAGTTAGAAGGGAGGGAAAACCAACTGAGGTTTTTTCCCTTGTTAGTTTCTTCTTTGTGGGAATGAATTGAGTGTACCCTCTTTCATGGTTGCATTGGGCTTCTCCCACTAATCCTCGGAGGTCACTCTAAGATCGCGAAAACCTCTTGGCCACTCTCAGGTCACCCCTCTCTGGATCCCCATTTGCTTGGTCACCCAAAATAATGGTGTGACCCTCTTCCAATTTGCACCCCTAAGGAGAGTTTTTGGTCAGAAGCCAAGTTATGGCTTGTGTGGTCACCTTCTCCTATAGATCACCTTCTTGGGAAAATCACTGCATTGTGTAAATGAAAAACTTTAGCATATTTATGGTTAAATAAGTTTAAGTTGAATCATACATAATTGGGATGTTGATTTTTATTTTGAGAGCAATGATGTGAATGTTTGGTTCACATAGATGGTCATTTGACCTAGTAGAGGACAAGAGGATCCTTCTGCAATGCAACTTGGAATTTGATTGAGTTGTCAAGCATTTTCAGGGATGTGTTAGAATAGAAGTTGATACACTTCTCTTGGTTTTCTCTCATTAGATTGGATTTTACATTAAGTGAACAAATTGCATTCATCCTGGATCACGTGATTACATAGTGAGATTTTCAAGAGATGGTATACTTTGGAAAGATTACGATTCAATGAATTGCAATTGAATCATACACAATATACATTGGGATGTTGTTGGAAACCTAACAGTGTCAAGATTGGTTAGTGGTTATCCAAAAAAACATCAGATACATGCTATCAATTGGTTAGTGGTCATCTGAAACCACATATTCATAGAGCACTTGAGTAATACATGTTAATATTATGGTAGCCTTCGGAGGTATGAACCTCTATTGTGACCTATGACAAGATTAGAATATTCCAGAAGGAAGCAAAGAAGTAAAGGAAACCCTAGATGAGATGTCGGCTACAGAAATATATTTAATATGAATTAATTAGTACCCAGAAGGAGAAGTTGACCCCAGTAAGCCTGCCAGATTACTATAAATACAGGGCGCTAGTTTCTCATTATACACATTCTCAGAATTGCAGAGAGCCAGTTGTGCGCACTGCAGTTGGCAGTTTTGTGTGCAAGTTTCTAGAGAAGAGTGTTGCACCAGTTTCTAGGTGGTACTATCTGATCAGCTTTGGTTACTTTTCTTTCCTGGTGCATTACACTTGCTTGGCTATTGATTGCTACCAGTATTCTTCTCTATCAACGTCAAGGTGCTCAGAGGGTGGCTTCGGTTTATGGTTGGGTGACAAGGGTATTGTCAATGGTAAAAGGAGCACAATATTTCATATTTTTATAGGTTATGGGCCCACACCTCCTTCATTCAGTCTAAAACTTGGAAGGAAGCATAGACGCTAGGATATTGAGCTTGTTGAGGAACTGTCGCTAGGTTTACTAGCAAGAGCATCTTCTAAAGACACTATCGCTAGGGTTACTAGCAGAAGAAGTTGCAAAAACCCTAATCTCATATCTGACACCTTGTGATGGAGCATCTCGCTCAAGGAGAAGATATTCATATGCGTCATAGTTCAGTGCACCTTTTGGCTATCTCAGAAGATAGAAATGATGAAGTTGAAGTTTTGGATCAATGCATGACTAGTTACTAGTCAACTGAAGACATGAGTGAAACAATCAGTCTTTTACACTACTCAGCACTTACCAAAATGATTGAAGATGACATGTGGATAATCGATAGTGGAGCTTCTAAGCACATGACGGGAGATCAAGACATACTCTCAAATCTAAATGAGAAGAAGACCTTGTACAAGGTAGAGATTGGAGACAAAACCACTTACCCCATGGAAGGATTTGGACAAGCCACCGTCAAAATGAAAACAGGGAATTATGTTCACTTAAGAAATGTTTTATATGTACCTGGTTTAGAAAAGAATCTTGTATCGATATCTTTCATAGAAGACAAAGGAAACAAAATAACTTTCATGGATGGAAAAGTGTTATCTTGGCATAAAAACTCCAACATAGAGAATGCTAGGGTTATTGGAAGTTGTGAAGGAAATCTCTATAGACTACTAGAACAAAATGAAGAAGCTCATATACATAACAAAGTCAACCCTAATGAGCTTTGGCATAGAAGGTACACTGACATCAACTATCAAGAATTACCTTTTCTCATAAAGATGGTTGAAGGAATACCAGAATTGAAATCTACACATGAAGGAATCTCCAAGGGATGTGCCCTTGGGAATAATATCAAGAAACCATTCCCAATCAACAACAAGAGATCTAAGGAGATTCTAGATCTGATACACTCAGATGTTTGCAGTTCGATGCTAGTGAAATCTCTAGGAGGATCTTCTTACTACATAATATTCATAGAAGACTATTCAAGAAAGACTTGGTTATATCTACTCAAGACAAAAGACGAAGTATTCAACAAGTTTCAAGAGTTCAAAGAAGAAATAGAAAATCTCACGAATAAGAAAATCAAGATGCTAAGAACCGATAATGGTGGAGAATACACATCAAAGGAATTCATTGCATTCTGCAAATCAACAGGGATTAGGAGGGAGCTAATTGTTCCTCATAATCCTCAACAAAATGGTGTAGAAAAAAGAAAGAACAGATCTATCGAAGAAACCGCAAAAGCCTTACTAAATGATCAAGGTCTATTCATGTTCTTATGGGGAGAAGCAACAATGACAACTATATATGTGCAAAACAAGATTGCTCATCATATATTGAAGGACATGACACCAGAAGAATCTTTCTCAGGTAAGAATCCTAATGTGGAAAATATAAGAATATTTGGATGTCCTATTTACTCTCACATTCCCAAGGACAAGAGGAATAAACTAGAACCTTCAGGAAAGAAAAGGATATTTGTGGGATACAGTGATTCATCCAAAGCTTATAGAATATATATTCCAGAACAACACAAGATCGAAGTCAGCAGAGATGTAACATTCAATGAGAATATGGCCTTCAAGAAATCCATAGAAGAAAATATAGAAGAAGAAGAGATTGAAGAACTTAACGAAGAAAGCACGGAAAACGTAAATGATGAAAAGGAACTACCTGATCATCCTATGGAGCCATGTGAAAACATTGATTCAGATATCGTACCCAAGACCAAGAAAATACCAGCTTGGCTTGAACCTACCTTACAATACGTAGAAAGACTCAAGGTTCCAAAAGGAACATTCAGAAAGAGTAAAAGACCTAAAATATTCTCAAGTTATGCAACATACATGATGAAACTTCTAGATGAAGAACCTACCACATTTGAAGAAGCAGTTCAAAAGGAACAATGGAAAGAATCTATGAAGGAAGAGAATCAATCCATTATGAAAAATGAGGTATGGTAAATCGTACCAAGACCTACAGAAAAATTGTTGGTAACCTCAAAATGGGTGTACAAGATCAAACAAGTAGTAGACAGAAGCATGGATAAATACAAGGCAAGATTCGCAGCTAAAGGGTTCTCCCAGAAGGAGGGAGAATATTATGATGAAACCTTTGCTCTAGTGGCTATATATACTTCCATCAGAGATATCATACCTCTTGCCACTTCCATGGGATGGAACTTACATCAAATGGATGTAAAGACAACTTTCCTCAATAGAGCTATTGAAGAAGAAGTATATATTGAACAACCTCAAGGGTTTGAGTTACATTCCAAAGACACTCACGTTTTCAGATTGAAGAAAGATCTATATGGACTCAAGAAAGCTCCAAGGGATTGGTATACCAAAATGGATAGCTATCTAACGAGACTCAGTTTCTCCAAGAGTCATGTAGATCCAAATCTTTACTATAAATTCGTAGAAAATGCACCTGTAATCCTACTACTATATGTTGACGATCTATTCATAACAGGTGAAGAGTCTCTCATTATCCAGTGCAAGAAGGAATTAGCTTCTAAATTTGATATGAAATATCTAGGTCTCATGCACTATTACTTGGGACTAGAAGTATGGCAGAAGCATGGTGAAGTATTCCTTGGACAAGGAAAGTACGGAATAAATATCCTTCAGAAATTTGGAATGATGGATTGTAAGTCCATGGACACTCCTATGAATGCGGATATAAGAAAAGTGAGAGTTCTAGATTATGATCCAGTAGATCCATCTCTATGTCAACAACTAATTGGGTCATTAATGTATTTGGTAAATACTTGACTAAACATTTGCTTTGTCATAAATGTACTAAGCCAGTTCCAGGTGGAACCAAGACATGAGCATTGGATAGCTGCAAAGCATGTATTAAGATATATTCATGGGACAATAAACTATGGTTTGAGATATACTGCATCCAACTATATACAGCTTCATGGATTCACAGACTTTGATTGGGTAGGAAGTGCAAAAGACATAAAGAGAACTTCAGGTATGTATTTCAGCTTGGGCTCCGCTATGATATCTTGGGACAGTAGGAACCAAAAGTCTGTCGCACTCAACACAACAAAAGTAGAGTATATGGAAGTATGTGAAGCATGCACATAAGCAATATGGTTAAGGAAGTTAATCTCCGGTTTATTTTCTCAGATTCTAGAATCGACCATAATATATTGTGATAATCAGAGTTGTATAATATTATCAGAACAACCCATGTTTCATGAAAGGTCGAAACACATTGAGATCAAATACTACTTTATTTGAGATAAATTCCAAGAAGGAGAGGTAAAGCTCGAGTATATCTCCACTGATGAGAAGAGAACAAACATTCTGACAAAACCTCTATCCAGAATAAAGTTTTCATATTTCCGAGAGAAGATGGGGATCGTGGAACTAACTCCCGTAGCTGAAAGGGAAGACTCTCTAGGATAGGAGGGAGCACTAAAATATTATTGAAAAATATTTTTGAAAAATATTATTGAAACATTTATCATTGTGATTGAAAAATAGTCCAGATTGGATCGATTCTTTCTTGTTCGGAAAGTGGATTGAGATTTCTGAAGGACAACAATTTCCCATTGTGGTTAACATGGGAAATGGTCCAGATTGCTGATGTATCATAGACAATGACTTCCCATTGTGGTTAACATGGGTAGTGGTCTAGGGCAGTCTCTCTTCTTGAGGGTTACTCAAGAAGACTAGCCCACTTCGTAGGACAATGATTTCTCATTGTGGTTAACATGAGGAATGGTCTATTTTGGAGGTTGATGCAGGACAATATTTTCCTCTTGTGGTTAACAGAAGAAATGGTCTAGACAATCATTCCTTAAGGTTTATACATTCTCTCCAGGGTGCACTTTAATTAGTGTAGGAGGAATGGCCCAGGGTGAGGAATGGTTTAGGCCCAGCAATCAGGGACATGCATTCCTTAGGGTTTATACATTCTCTCCAGGGTGCACTTTGATTAGTGTAGGAAGAATGGCCCAGGGTGGGGAATGGCCTAGGTTCATAATACATGACAGTTATTCTTCCTTGTTTGAGAAGAATAGTCCAGATATCTCATTTTTCTACTATTAGGGAAAATATTCTTTCATATCTCACATACATGAGTGAAAGATTGATATCATATGATTCAGTTTATATCATAACATTGTTTATGTGCAGGTTGCTATCAAATGATTGTTATGAAGACTGTATGAAAGTAGATGTATACTAATGTGGTGGATTTGTTCCACAATTTGTGACTATGTGTCATGGTTTGAGTAGTTGAGTACTACCATGGATAAACACAGGTGCATTCTATCAATTGATATTGTACAAGTTTTCATAGGAAATTATCCAGTTGGATAATAATGATGATGCTCCTGATACTACTAGTTGAATGGTATGTTTGTGCTCAAGACCATACCTCCCTAGCTAGGATAGAGTGTTAATATTATGGTATCTTTGGGAGGTATGAACCTCTATTGTGACCTATGATAAGATTAGAATATTCCAGAAGGAAGCAAAGAAGTAAAGGAAACCCTAGATGAGATGTCGGCTGCAAAAATATATTTAATATGAATTAATTAGTACCCAGAAGGAGAATTTGACCCCAGTAATACTGCCATATTACTATAAATACAGGGTGCCAGTTTCTCATTATACACATTCTCAGAATTGCAGAGAGCCAGTTGTGCGCACTGTAGTTGGCAATTTTGTGCTCAAGTTTCTGGGGAAGAGTGTTGCACCAGTTTCTAGGTGGGACTATCTGATCAACATTGGTTACTTTTCTTTCCTAGTGAATTACCCTTGCTTGGATACTGATTGCTACCAATATTCTTCTCTGTAAAGGTCGAGGTGCTTGGAGGGTGGCTTCGGCCTATGGTTGGGTGAAAAGGGTATTTTCAATGGTAAAATGAGCACAATATTTCATATTTTAACAATACACTGATAGTAGAGTGGTGATACTACATGTTCAACAATTAGCAAAAGACATTATATTTTTCTAGCTCAAATACTTGGCAAAATGATTGAATTGTCAAGCAATCAGGGAATGTTCAGATATTGTAGTTGTTCACTTCCATATCTCAGCTCTCTTCTAGTTCATTTCAGATGAACCATTAAACATCCAGATTGGTGGTTTTTCAGGCATTTCTTCATTGAGACTCATCTGAAGAGTTTCACTTTGAATAATTGGAATTGATACCACTTTATACGTTGTTGTTCGTATTATTGATTGGACTTGTGATTGAGGAGGGGGATTGTTATCCTATGGCTTACCTTAACCAATCACTAAGTCTAAATTTTCATCTATATTTGTATTATTCCTTTATAATATTAGTAATATATCCTAACGTGATGACTAATTATTTAACTAAGATTGACTAGCCTAGTCATCATGCATGATTTTAGGATCTAGAGAAAATCTATGTATGAGGTGGAATCACCCATTGTACTATAAATATGTAACATCTGTGTGAATACATTTGAGTTGGCTATTGATCTGTTTCCCACCATATTGTTGTTCTTGTTTATATTTTATCACACTGATGATTGTTTGGTTTGATTGCAATGTTGAAAGCATTCCTATAATTAGCGATTTCTTCTCCTAGTGAATCTATACATTTTATATCTTCATAATTTGATGAAGAGGAAGAGGTAAATACAAGAATAATCTAATGTCTTTTTCTGTCATGCAAAATATTATGAATATTCATTATATTATATGAGGAAGCATGTCATCAAACCACGTCACATTATGCACTAAAACCTTAATTAAGAATAACATTGATTTGAAACATTTTATTTTGTATAAAAAGTGGATGTAAGAGTACATCAAACGGATGTAAAATGATCCATTCACACTATTGACAAACATGAAGAGAATTATATACAACAACCACTTGATTATGAAAACTAGTGGAGATTCCCATCATCTTTGCATATTAAAATAGCCTCTTTATGAAGTTGAGAAACCTCTAGGAGGTTAGTATGAGAAAGTAGATCATTATTTTATATGAAAAAGTAGATAATCATCTTATGCATAATGGGTGTATTCTTGTCACTTTGATAATAACATGAAACATTCAAGATGTTGGCAAATATGTTTTTTTATTGTGTATGGATAATATCATTGTGAATGGCTACATTGATTTGCAAGGTGAAGCATGAGTTTCCACAAGTGTTTGAGATGGTGGACTTGGGAGAGATAGACTATTTTACTAATATTAAAGGTTTGGAAAAAGGAAAATGGTAATTCGTAAGTTAACCTAAGCATGCAACTAATTTAATTATATTTTTGTATGGAATATTACAATCCCACAAGTATTATTTTCTTAAAACATGGAGTTGTTAGTCATTGTAATTTAACTAGAGATTCATATGACAAGGAGTCTACTTTTGTTTATGTTTTTTTTCGATTCTTGTCCAATTTCATTGTCTTTCAAGAATAAATCTGCTATTCTTGTTTCTTCTACATATGTTGGACTCTAATTTGGTTTGAAGGTCTTGCAAGAAGAAATCTATTATTGCTCTTTCTTATACAAAGTTTGTATTGTAGTATTGTTTTAGGGTCTTGCAAGAAACAATATTCTATTGTCCTTTCTTCTATAAAGGTTGAATATCGTGGAGCAGGTCCAGTTTCAAGGTATTGCAAGAAAGAATGTTCTATTGTTATTTCTTCTTGAGAGGATGAATATTGTGAAGAAGTTACTGCATCAAAATTAATGGTTTGAAACCAAACAATTCTCGATGAGTTTGGATTACCATATGAGAAGCCTATTACTTTATATTATGATAATGTTAGTTCTATTCATATCTCATTCTTCATCTAAGGATGATGGATGTTCAGGAATATCAACACTAAATAACTCATATTATCCTTGATGAAGTTATGAAGGTGCAGTGATATTGTTTCACCAATGAGCAAATAGTAGGCATTTTTATCAAACATTAGATAGAGGCAAAGTTTGTGAAATCCAATAGAATTAATGTTGATTTTCACTCCTAAATTGTCAAACAAAATATGGATTTTGTCCTATGTAGATTAGTCATCTTCTAAATCGGGTTAGGTAATTGAGGATTTTATGGATATTTGAAGGAGGAAGGGGTGATTTAGGTACAACTATGGATGTTTAAATTCATGTACAAACACACAAAAGCCAAAAAAAAGAGTTATGGCTTGTAAATTCTTGATGCCTTCTTTGCTTCTAAAGGAAGACATAAATAAACAAATTCTACTAATAATAGAAACCTGAGAACTCACCTGTTCTAGATCTTTCTTCAAATATAACAAACTAAAAATATTCTAGAAATCTAAAATTAGAACTCTAAAAAAAATAGTTAAAGGGAGTAATTAACATATTTCAACAATCCCATTTAATTACAACCACTAATAGTTCTAACACTAACCATGACATCTTAAAAATTGACATTGGTTACAAAATTCATAAGATGATGGTTTGTTGGTCTAATTCTTTTCTAGGCTTACAACACTCGAGATCAATGAAAAAAAATGTTTTACCTTATTTAATTAATGTTGGTGTAGCTTTTACTCTCTATGCTCTACAAGATTTCTCTTCTTTTTGGTCCAAATTTTATATTTTTCATAAACTTTCTTCTTCTTCAACTTCAGGGTTACTCTAGTCGTCTTCTTCAATATTTCTTTATCATCTTTGTCTTCTTCATCTAGTTCTTCTTCTACATCTTTTTGTACTTGAGTTACTGTTGATTTAATATTTCTGTCAACCTTTAGAAGATCAAAAAAAAAAAAAAAACTTTCATCTCCTCTTTGTCTGTCGCAATATCCTCAACAACTCTTATGATTACCTCTTTATTTGGTTCTTATTTTGTTGTAGTTCTCATAAATTTTCCATAACCACTTTCATATCCATCATACTTGGTATTTGCAATCCACTCCTCAAGAAATGCTAATTCAACATACAATTCAACATTCAGTGTAGCCTCATTTATGTTTTCAACAACTTCCATTGCTAGATTCTCCTCACATTTTTCTAATCATACAAAAGTAGTTTCATTTTCATATTCAAATTCAATTTCATCATCCATATATGTATCTACACAATGGGTTCCACTTTATTTACCATGATCATACTCTACATCTCATACAAGTCACATTTTTCTTTTGCAATTTTCTGCACAAATTCCATTACAGTGTTTAGGACAACAATAATCTCCATGTCTTGTTTATCTTTTTTTTCTTCAAGAGTCTCTTTATCAACAACTACAACACTCAATGGTTCATCATGATGTTGATCGGTGTTGCTCCCTCTTTCACTATATGCCATCTCCAAAATATCCCCAGTTTCTTTGGATCTAATTGTTGCTACAATTTTGGGAAAAATTATCTCATTCAATCCTTCTTGAATGGCATACAATGTTGTTGCATCTTCTTTCTTGTTTGATATGAGTTTATCCTTGTGATCTTGAATTATGGTCTCATAAGCTTTCCACAATATCCCATAAATCTCCTGTACTTAGTCTCGTTCTCACCTTACTAGCCCCAAGATCATAATTTTTACTACATAAACAAAAAGAGGGTGGTAGATAAAAATTTCTTCAAAAATCCATGTTGAGGACTCCAAATTTATTCAAATTCACTACAAAATGTCACTCTTGAAACCAATTTTTTTTTCTTTTTAATTCCAAAGATTTTGTAACTTGTACTATGAAGTTGTACAAAGAAATCCCAAAAACTTCATTGATGCACCCAAAAATATCATTAAAATTAAAATAATGAAAATTCTCACTCGCCTCCTTTAAATTTAAAATAATGAAATGTATACAACGAATTCCCTTCTAGAATCGCATTAAAATTAAAATAATCAAAATTCTGAGTGGCCTCCTTTAAATTAAAATAATGAAATATATACCACAAATTCCCTTCTATTATGGGCCTCATTTAAAATTAAAATAATGAAATATGTACAACGACTTCCTTATTCGAAAAGATAAGTTGTAACTTTATTTGAGATAACATATTTCTATTCAACGCATTATACGGTCATCATACCTCTTTAAACTAGCACAGTCGTAAACTTGTGGTTGGTGAACGCCGAAATGTTTCGGCTGACCTAGAAAATGAAATTAATCAGACTGGTAAATTGGTAAATATTAAATGGTTGGGTTCCACATTTAAATATTTCCACTCTGTAACAAAATTTTACATCTTTCCACTTTGTAACAAAATTTTACATCTTTCCACTCTATAACAAAATCTTAATCTTTGTTAATCACTCACACGTGGTAATACTTATAAATATGAGAAACAACACACAGTGAGGCAACACTCACAATCTATATTGTTGAATGAGGATTGATTACATCATTTTATAGGAAATTACTCTACTTAGTCTGTCACATCAAACCACAGATAACTAGACTCTACTTACGCTACTGACGTTGTCAACTGGCGCTTACAACTGACTCTTACTCAATTATTTCCAAGTCTCCCACTTAATGAAGAATGGATTGAATTCTACACCTAACATCTCCCTAAACAATTTAAACTTAATCTTTCCAAGAGGCTTAGTGAAAATATCAGCAACATTTTCACTAGTATTACAATACATAAGAGATATTTCATTTGACTACAACTTTTCTCTAAGAAAATGAAACTCAGCTTCAACATGCTTTGTCCTTGCATGAAAAATCAGATTCTTGGCAAGATTGATTGAACCTTGATTATCACATTTGATCATTGTAGATTCCTTTTGTTCTTTTCCAACATCTTGAAGAAGTCTTCTCAACCAAACAACTTCACAAGTTGTTGCACACAAGGATTTATATTATGCTTCAGTAGAAGACAAAGATACAATATGATGCTTTTTACTGCTCCATAAAACAACCCCAGATCCAATGCCAAATGCATATCCAGTGGTTGATCTTTGATCATACAGATTTCCAGCCCAATCAAAATCTGAGTAACCTGTCAACTCAACATCAGATGCATTAGTATATTTAATACCATAATCAAGTGCTCCTTTTAGATACCTGAGTACCGTCTTTGCTTCATTCCAATGGATTTCTAGAGGTTTCACCATAAATTGACTTAACACACTCATAGAGTATGCAATATCAGGTCTAATTGTGGTGAGATAATTCAAACTACCCACCATCTGTCTATACATAGTGCCATTCACCTCCTTCGAACCACCACCATAAGAAAGTTTCACATTCTGCTGCATGAGAACAATAGAATACTTACACTAATCCATTTTAAATATCTTAAGTACTTCTCTGATATACTTACTCTGAAAAATAAAATTTTGGCCTGCATTTCTCCAAACTTCAAAACCTAGGAATTAATGTAACTCACCAAGATCTTTCATTTCAAATACCTATGACAACTGCTCCTTGACTTCATCAATTAATTTCTCTTCATTTCCTGTAATTATCAAATCATCAACATATAAGGAAATCAATACTATATACCCTTGCTCATCAAATTTGGTATACATATTTGGATCACTTTTGTTCCTCATAAAACCTTGTTGAAGAAAGAAAGAGTCTATCTTCTCATACCATGACCTAGGTGCTTGTTTTAGCCCATACAATGCTTTCTTTAACTTACACACTAAGTGTTATTTCCCTTGTTCCACAAACCCTTCAGTTTGAGTAAGTTAAACCTCATCCTTTAACTCACCATTCAAAAATGTAGATTTAACATCTAACTATTGTAGCTTCCAATGATACTTTGTAGCTAAAACAATTAATAATCTGATAGTATTCAATTTAGCTACTGGTACAAATTTTTCAGCATAATCAATACCTTATGTTTGTGAATACCCCTTTACAACCAGTCTAGCCTTATATTTGTCTATACTACCATCTGATTTAAATTTGGGTTTGTATATTCATTTTCATCCAATGAGATTTTTATGTTTAGGCAATTCAGTCAATTCCCAAGTATTATTTTTCATTATAGATTCATATTATTCCTCCATTGCATTTTTCCATTCATCATGTTCATTGGCTTCATAAAAAATCATGGGTTCTATGACATTTGAAATGCTACTCATTAGGGCATAGTATTTATACATCTCAGGGAGCCAAACCTATTATGAAAATCTTCTCAATTGATTATCTCCCTCCCCACTTTGTGAAGATATGTCTTCGCCTCTAGGTAAAATGTGTCTGCTTGAATTTTCCATATAACTGAGTCTTTCTTGTTATTGTTTTTGTTGCTATGGTGGTTGATGTTGGTGTTTCTCCTCTTTAACTCCTTCATTAAGAAGTCTATGTCATTCCTCATGACTGATGTCATCATGATTTCCTGCTTCATACTCATGGAAAAGTACATCTCTACTTGCAAATACTTTGTGAGTAGAAGGATCAAACAGTTTGCATGCTTTGAATTCAGAACAATACCCAATGAAAATACATTTAATGGCTTTAGTATCCAGTTTCTTCCTATTGGAATATGAGAAAAAGATTTACACCCAAATACTTTCAAATTATGAACTGCACGTTTGGAACCATACAAGGATTCGAAAGGAGTAACATTATCAAGACACCTTGTTGGACTTATATTCTTTAAATAAACTGCAGTATTTATGGCTTCAACCCAAAATGCATTTGAGAGATTCTTACCTTTCATCATACCGTGTGCACACTCTACCATAGTTTTGTTTTTCCTTTCAGCGACTCCGTTCTTTTGTGGAGTGTGAGGTATTGTATATTGTTGTACTATTCCATGATCTTTGCAATATTTGATGAAGTCCCCTGATTTATACTCTCCCCCTTGATCTGAATGAAGGATTTTGATGGATTTTCTTGTCTTCTTTTCCACCATGGTTCTGAATTCTTTAAAGTACTCAAAAACATCACTTTTTTGTCTAAGTAAACCCATGTGTATCTCATGCAATCATCAATAAATAACAGAAAGTAAAATGAACCTCATAAAGACCTATTCTGCATAGGCCCACAAACATTAGTATGCACAAGATCTAATACATCTCTATTTTTCCTATCAGGATTAGAGGGGAATTCATTTATGTGCATCTTTCCTAATGCACATCCATCACAAGAAAAATTCGCATTGTTTAACATGGGAAGTCCTTCAACCATATTATTTTTTTGTAATAACAATAAATCAGGAGGATTGATGTGGGCATACCTTTGATGCCATAGAATCTCTGTTGGCATAGTTGTAGAAGTCAGTGCGTGATGTGCTTTGCTGGTAACATTAAGTTTGTATAGGCCTCATTCTCTGACTCTCGTTGTAATAGTTTTGAAATGGTCCAGTAGATCCTTCACTATGCAATAATTCTTGAAGAACTCAACCTTCAATTCCTAATTTGTAATGGTGGACACGGAGATCAAATTTTTGTTTATTCGACAATGTCACAGAAATGTCTCCATATCCCTTGGTCGGATGAGTTCGGTCATCACCAAAATATATGATGGCTCCATTCCATGTTTCTTTAAAATTATTATACCACATCTTCTTTCATGTCATATGTAATGATGCTCCATAATCCACAAACCAGGCATCAAAATCATATGTTTCAACAAATAAAGCAGTGTTAGACACAAACAACCTAAGATCCCATGAATCAAAATTTGGGGGTTCAGCAATAACATCACTAGCAATAAATAATCTGAGATCATGATTTGACGACTTTTCTGCATAATGACCTGAATGTCTTCTAGGTTTGTTCCTAGCCTCATCACTTTTCTTCTTATGATAGTCTTTAACAATATGTCTAGTTCAACCATAATAAAAACAATTCTTTGACTCAGTTCTGTTAGATTGCATACCTTGATTCAGTCTTGGAGATTGTCCTCTCTGCGATGAACTGCCTCTCTGCCATGAACTGCCTCCTCTGCCTCTATCTCCTAATCTCCCTCTTGCGGATCTCTTATTTGACCACAGTTCCAAATCTTTATTCTGAGGCTTCAGATTCCCACGCCTCTTCCTCTTGCAGCAAAATACCTATCAATTCTTCAAATGTAGGAGGTTTCTCCCTTGCTACGAGACCTATTATGAGTATATGATAATCTTCTAGGATACCATTTAAGGTAATAGTGACTTGATTATTGTTGGAAACAATTTCCCCTATATTTACTAACTTTTCTTTCATCTCTTTAATACGACCCAAAAATAAACTAATAGATTCATTTCCATCCATCTCAATGCCTAGCAATTTACTTTTCAGGAACAACATGCGATTTGTGTTGCTAGTTTCATATAATTCTTTAAACATTTTCCACGTTGCAACAGAGGTTGTAGCTTCTCTAATATGTGGAATTATGTTATCTTTAACAGACATGCACAATAATACCTTTGTCTTGTTTTCATGCTTCTCCCAATCTTGGATTTGTGCTACTATCGCACCTACAACCACATCAGGTTTCACTTCAGTTCTCTTCGCAATGTTCCAGATACCATAGCCCTTCATCAGGGTCTGCATCTTGAATTTCTAGTTAATGAAATTTGAGCCATCTAACTTGTTGGCTTCAGTGAAGTAGGTCTCCACCAGAGGATTTGCCATCTCTGCAAATGTCTGCTTGTTCAACCAGACAATGGATCCTTCTATCACCAACGGTGAATCACCAAAAATATGCAACTTTCTATCACTCTACCGTCAAATACCACCTATCCGTCTCAATCTTAACTCTCAACTTTCTTAATAAAAAACCTAAAAAAAAAATCTTTAACACCATTCGATGCATAAAAACACTCGTACTCATTTATAAAAACGTTCTCATATATAAAAGATGACATGTAAAAAACCTCTTATACAAAAAACCTCACACTCATATAAACTCACTCAAACCTTCCACTTAAGATCTCCTTTATATTTCAACTCATGCAAATGCATGCAAATCACACTCATGCATGCATGCAAATAGTGAATGACTCAAACTACCTCACTTTCAAATAATAAAGGTGATACCACTTTAATAAAAATGTTTATAACTTCACACATACTTCCACATTTATTAAACTAGCACAACAGGAAAATCGCTGGGTGAACACAGAAAGGCTGAGAAGATGAAATGAAATGAATCTTTAAAAGAATATATTAAATTTTATTATCTATTAACAAATAAACTATTGGGCTTCATTTATCTGGTATTAATATTTTAATTTCTTTAATCACTTACGTGGCAATCAGTTAGCTATCAAAGTAATTTTTAAATATGATTAGATAAATGTAAAAAAGTAAACACATAAGTTGATGTCTTTATAATAGCTAGGAAGTTAATGATTGAAATTACAGCCATTTATTTTGTGTGACTACTAAGAATATTCCAGCCATATTTAATCATGTCCATACAAAACTTATTAAGCACTAAACCCCTATTAAATCTGGCCATTCTGGCAATCAGTTAGCTATCAAAGTAATTTTTAAATATGATTAGATAAATGTAAAAAAGTAAACACATAAGTTGATGTCTTTATAATAGCTAGGAAGTTAATGATTGAAATTACAGCCATTTATTTTGTGTGACTACTAAGAATATTCCAGCCATATTTAATCATGTCCATACAAAACTTATTAAGCACTAAACCCCTATTAAATCTGGCCATTATCAATAGATGTACGCCTTTCGACGTAATTATTTGGCCATCCTTTAAACCTTTCATAAAATAAGAAACCCTTTCACGCTAATTCAAATGTTCATAAAACTCAAACTATGACCATGCAAAGCGCATGCACCTCGTGGCACTTTTTTTTTGAGAACGGTGGATCAGACTTATGCCAGTCCTCACGCTCCAATGCTTATGCAAATCGTGGCTTCCCACAATCTCACGAATTTGCCCACGACTCTCTTCCCAAGCCACTTGGCAATAAGAAGAAACAAATTTGGAGCGGCTCTCTCAAGAACCCACGTGTCCCTTCTCCTGCTCGAACCCACGCGGCCGTGGATAGGCAGCTCCTTCACTCGCCCACGGGATGGCAATAGCGATCGCCAGTTGATGCTTACGCTTCCCACTTTCTCACGTAGCAAAAACTCACGATTTCCACACAGCCTGCGCAAAGACAAGGGTTCCCTCACCTCACGCAGCTAGTAGAATGCGGGGAGTTACTTGGGTGCGGAAATATTTAAAGTCTTCTTCACTGTAATACATAATTCGACTGCGAGAACTTTGAGTAGTATGCCGCCACACCCTTCAAGAGGAGGGACCTACGGATTTCAAAAAATTTACTCATCTGGTGGTTTTGATACCAATTTACTGATTATATCATTATATAAGAAATTATTTTACTTAGTCGGTTACATCAAACCACAGATAACTAGATTCTATTTACCCTACTTACTCTATCAACTGAAGCTTATAAGTGACTCTTACTCCATTATTTTCAAGTATAATCAACTAGCCACCATAGTAAATTTTAAATATGTTCAAATAAAAATAAAAAAATAAACATGTAAATTGATGTAAATTGATGTGAGGAAATTAGTAGTTGAAATCACAACTATTAATTTATTGGGACTACTAAAAATATTCCATGAATACTTAATGTTGTCCATACAAAACTGAAAACCTATTAAATGTGCCCATTAGCAATAGGTGTAAACCTTTAGACGTAACAAACCTGTCAGATTTAGTAAGTGTGAATAGAATCTCACACGGACGGCTGGAACGACTAGGGTTTTGATAACAGCGATTGGAACCTCAGACAGACGGCTAGAACGGCTAGGGTTTGGATAACGACGACTATTTCGGAGGGCTCAGCCACTTCAGCTGATAGCGCAGCAGCTCTATAGCGAACGGCAGCGGCTTTGCGAATCGAGATGACTCTCTTAGCTCTGCTCTCAAATCCTTGATCCGCGCTTTATTGCAATCTCTTGTTAATCCGCGGCATCCGCTCGAATTTTCTGCATACCACAGCCTCACGGCCTCCACTTTTATAGCTCTGATAAGAATTAGTTACAGGTACAACTCATGCACAAATACCAAACACAAAAGTTGTGGCTTGTAAATTTCTCAAGAGAAAGTTAAATACACAAAAGTCTACTAAACTTAAGAATTCAGCTGTTCGAAAACTTTCTTCATTTAACTAATTCAGCTCTTCTAAAACTTTCTTCATTTAACTAAAACTAACTGAAACTCTTTTACTCTGTTATAACTGTAAAATTATAAAACTCCGAAAATAGCTAACCACAATAACTACCATATTTCAACAACAAACTGCAACTCTTTTACTCTGTTATAACTGTAAAATTATAAAACTCCGAAAATAGCTAACCACAATAATTACCATATTTCAACAACAGTTGTATTAGAAATTAGTTGAAGTATAACATAATTCTTGATTAACAATTCTTTGCTTTTAGAAGTTTACATATACATATGTTTCACTTCTAAAAGGCATTTTAATTCTGAAAGCATTGGAAAGCTGTTACTGCTCTCCTTTGTCTATTTATTTTCTATGGCATTTTAATTCTGAAAGCATTGGAAAGCTGTTACTGCTCTCCTTTGTCTATTTATTTTCTATTATTCGTTGTTTATGCAGTTTCAATGCTTAGTGAACAGTGACAGAACCCAACTTTTTTGTTGCATTTAGTTATTTCTACAAACCAATCCAAAAACTTTTGCATCAAAAGACAGAAACAGTTGTTGTGCAATGATTTATATTACAAATAACTTAAAACAACACATCCCAACGGCGTATGGAATCACCATGAACAACCTTTGCCTATTACAAAGATCATGTTTTAGGTATTATTTTCTTCGATGCCTGACATGCGTTTTTCTTTATTTGATATAATAGCTTACAATAGAAGTATTTGAAAACCCAGAACCGAGGCTTTTTTATAGTACAGATAACTTCAACAACGGCTAGATGGAATAGGATTAAAGCACAGAAAACGATAATTACAATTTTTCATTTTTTCTGCAAAGAGAAACCCAAGAGGTATCCTCCCCCTGTCACAGACTGCACTATTGTTGAAGACGCCGCTGAATACAGAAGGAGACGCTATGAACGAATGCACATAACTATAATCAAAACTATAGTACAGCGGAGACTGAAGATACGACAGAAAAACTAATGTTCTAAACGAGTGGAAGAACCCACTTGCTTTAATGAAATTCCCACTGTTTTCGCCATGAGCCCGATGGTAGTTATTGGAAGTTTTACACACCTTGATGGCGTTGAGGAGTCTGGTTTTGTCACGGATGAGTTAATGGGGGAAGAGGTGTACTTTTAGAGCTTCCTTGGGTTGGCTGTGTTTTTTAGGGTTGAGCCGAGCCGAAAAACTTGCCCTAACAACTCTGCGCTACACCACCGCTAACACCACGACCCATGATATAATAATGCTACGGATTCTAAACCAAGGAAGAAAACATTATTACCGTATAGAACTGTTGTTGAAGTTAAAGCCAGAAAATGCCGAGGCTAGCTGATAGCCATCAGACCTAAAATAGAAAAACCAGATGTTTGAATAAAATATGAAACCAAATCCAAATTCTACAGAAAAGAATGGCAAATGGGATGGAATATTTATAAACAGGACGGACTGAGGGATAATGATGGGCAAACTAATGCAATGATGACATAGAGATTGACAAAGTAAGATATGCTGGATTTGTTAAAAACCGAGTTGAATATCAAATCAAACATATTACCTTTCTTCTTTTGCAGTCATGAATGATTTCTGGGCAGCGGATAGCTGGAATTACTTGCCATGGCGAGTAATAGGAAAAGACTAGGAGATTACTGGAGTGGAAGAAAGTTGAGATATACAATGTCTGGTGATATTGTAGTGGAAGAAGTGATGAACACTCTGCTCACAATTCTCCATTTAGGATGACATCCCAACAATGAAAGGACTAGTGGGCTACTTTTGCTCGGTTTTGGGGGGCACGAAAACGGTTGAAACCTCTCGATTGAATGGACGTTGAACTTAGCTATCATGCATGTTCCTTGTGAATTGGAGAGATTTTACCATAACCATCCAAAGCATTTGCGGTTACACCATAAAGCGTTTGACAATATGATAAGCGATATGCATGATTACAAAGTGTGAATTTGAAAGCGTTAATTTGTCACGCATAATGTTTTCATAAGCCAAGTTTAACAGAAGGCTTGTTAAGAGTGATAGAGAAAGAGCATGTGTTATGTTTAAGCGCATTAACACTAGTGTTTAAATAAGAATGATAAAGAGTAAGTATTTTAATGTGAATCTAACTTTAGGAATATGTTGTTTATGGAGTTAAGAATTCTATACTATATGTAGTTATGAAGAGTTTTATATCATTATTACTATAAAAATAAAATAAAAGTGTTTTTGTCAATTGGGTTTAGTTTGAGTAGTTCATGTTTAAGGGTGTTTTTTTTGCTTAGAGGTATTTCTCTTCTATCCAAATTCAATTTCAATTTCCACAAGTAACATGTTCAGTTCTTAAATGACTAAACTAAAAAACCATTGCAAAATCAAAAACTAATAAATAATTTTAAAAAAGAAATTGAACCCAACAAATAAACACAATATCATAACAATGATTTTATGTAATAAAGGAGACTATTTTTTTTTTTTTTTAAATTGAACAAAACAAAAAGACAAATATCTT
>ML780203.1:272163-282827 GCA_009831015.1 Picea engelmannii
ATAACATTAGAAAATTTTATTAAAAATGATTATTAAAATAATAGAGGAAAAAATTATATGTTTTGGAAATGGTAGAATAAGATAAGTAGTTTTATTTACAAATAAGTAAATTTAGTATATATATGGTTATATGACTATCATGAAAAATGTTTTATGTGATAGAAAAACATTTAAAAATGATTATTATAATAAAAGACGAAACAATTATGTGTCTTGGAAAAGGTAGAATAAGATAGGCATTTTTATTGAGAAATAAGTAAATTTAGGATATATGTTTATATGACTATCATAGTGATAGAATTTTTTTTAATTATAGTTATTAAAATTGATTATGATAATTTTTTAGAGGAAAAAAATATCTGTTTTGGAAATAGTAGTAAGATAAATGTTTTTATTTAGAAATAAGTAAATTTAAACTATATATTTATATGACATGATAAACATTTAAAAATGGTAAAATTGGATGCTCCTTATATAAAATAATATTTAAAATTTAAAAAAACAAATCACAATTTTATATCTCTTATTTTAATATATGTTTAAATGAATGTAACTTTCTATATTTTGATGTTACACTGAGAATATTTTTATCTATTATAATTAAATATGATATGCACTTATAAAATTTATCCTATAAAACAAATGAGAAAAGAGATGTTAATAGATACCTTTATTCACGAGATATTAAAAAATGTCTTTCAAAGTATATTTTTTCAATTGAAATTCCCTAATATTACTTTCCTTTTTTTAAATATTTTTTTATGAATTTTTGTAACGATGTTAATAAATATCTTTTATTCACTAAATATTAAAAAATGTATTTCAAAATATGACTTTTCAATTGAAAACCCCAAATAATATGTGTCCTTTTTTAAAATATTTCTTTTATGAATTTTATTTTTAATATAGTGATATAAAACAAATATTACAAATTATTTTTTCCCCTTCCTTATTTTTGATACTTATTTTTAAATTTTCAAATTTTTTTCTTCGTTATTTTAATATTTTTATGTTTTTAATTTATTTTAAATATATTTGGTGAATTTTTTTATTTTAATACAGTCGTGGGCCAAATGGTTAAGAACATGTGTTTCCTCTTAAGAGGATGGTAGGGTATGTATACCTTCGTAGACTTTACCAGTCAAATCATTGGGCGGAGGGAGGTCCCTTGTCCCACAAACAAGGGGGTCTCATACACCAAATTGGTGTGCTGGCTTGGCCGTGACCTTAAAAATAGATTATTATTATTATTATATAACATATAATATATATATATATATATATATATATATATATATATATATATATATATATATATATATATATTTATTTATTTATTTTTTTAATTTTTAATTTCATTTTTAATTATAATGTGTTGAATTTTGTAAAGATAAACTACATAAAAAAAAATTAGAAACAACTAGCATTCTTAGTAGACACTCCACCCATCATAAAAAACAAATAAAAATGAAATAATAAAAAAGAGTGTTTGAGTAAATATTTAAGAACGAAAGTTGGTAAATAAGAGGAAAAAACAACATCATTATGAAATATTAAAACTATTAAAATAATTTTCAATTTTCACTCCTTAAATAACTTAAATAATACGAAAATAATAATAAAATGTTTAAAATAACATACTTTTACTTTTTTAATATTTTTTTTTTTAAGGAAATAAAACTTTTTCCTATCCTATTTTAAATGTTTATGTAAATGTTTGTTGATGTATTTATTAGAAAGCCTAAATTGTAAGAAGAGTAGTAAGTATGAATCGTAGTAACTAGTCTTATGCTTTATAATTTTTTAAATATATTGTATAGAAGCTAATCTTTTAAATATCTTGTATATAAGCTAATATATATGCTTTGTATCATATCTAGTCTTTTTTTTGGCTGTGTGTTTTATGATTTGGAGAAAGTTGTTTAGTTAGAAAAGTAGATGAGCTCTTGATTAAGGTAAGGTCATGTTCGAAAAGTTGAGCTCTTTAAGAGACATGAAGTAGAGTGTGAATCTCCGGCTCAATCGACATTTGGAAGTTGAGGAAGACCTTCCATGAGTCAACGTGCCCTTCATAGCTTTTTGTAGAAGCTATTGTTAGAAGAAAGAACCACCTCCACACTAGAGGATATTTTAATATTGTTTTTAATATTATAATACATATACTTTTACATTTCTTATTATTTTATCACCTCCACACTAGAGGATATTTTAATATTGTTTTTAATATTATAATACATATACTTTTACATTTCTTATTATTTTATGTCTGAGTGAATGTAGAAATCGATCACTCATTTGTTGACTCATTATTAATTTGTTATTTGACTTAAAATTTCCGCTCATTCGTAATGCTTAACCTAAGTACTTTTTTATTGTAATTAAAATAAATAAAATTTATATATTTATCTACCGTATCATTGGTTGAACGTCTTATTTCCTTGGTGACTACCTGCATTAAAAATATATTTATATGTTAATAAATGTATTTGTGCACCCAAATTAGAGCCTGAATTTCATTAAGTCTCAACGTATTATTACCAAGGTGACTACATGCAATAAAAATATATGTGTGTGTTAATAAATATATATGTCCACCTAGATTGGAGACCCATTGCCATTAAGTTTGCTCTCTTGAATGTGGCTCATGATAACAAGGGACCCCCATTGGCCACACCGGATATTGGGCCACCAGGTCCTTCAATTGATGCAAATGTTTAAGTGAAGGGAAAATCAAGGTTTAAAGCGCCAAGTTTCACTTTGCAACATAGCAGAAAATATTTTCAATATGACTACACACGTGAAAGTATGAGGTTACAAGAATTTTGTTGGATATGGGTTTTGTACTTGCAACATAGTAGAAAATATTTTCAATATGATTACACACGTGAAAGTATGAGGTCACAAGAATTTTTTTGGATATGGGTTTTGTACCTCCATGAATTCATGGAACTTTTAGTGTAATTTAGAACCTGTCACAGAGATTATGGAAATCGATCACTTATTCAATTTGAAGAAATGTTTACTTTACTTCTTGTTGGATATGGGTTTTGTACCTCCATGAATTGGTGGCACTTTTAGTGTAATTTAGAACCTGTGTCACAGGGACTATGGAAATAGATCACTTGTTCGATTTGAAGAAATGTTTACTTTACCTTCTTGTTGTGTCATCTTAGCTCAGAGTAAGTTTGACCATTTGGTACATTTGGAAGTGTATAGAATTGAAACAAAAAATCATACATCATAGTTTTTTGATCATAGGTTGGTTCTTACAAATTTCCAATTTGTGTTCCCAACCAGATAGCTGTCTACGAGGTTTGTAGTTGTTGGCGATTAGTCTATAGTTAACAATCCTTCCTAATTCTCCTCTCGGTGTGTGAATATATACAATGCTAATTGATTGAATTGGAACTTTTGAATGTATATGTGTTCCCACCCTGCATAATCTGTGTACTTATCTAGATGTTGAGTGGTCTCCCATTAATTCTAGTGCGAGGAGATACAATATGGGAATTCATTCCAACTTCATCCCTAACACCAAGGAGAGAGATAGAACCTTCAATTTACCATGTGTCATGGTTGGCACGCCGCATGCCATGGTTAGTCATAGATAATACTATTCTTCGAGAAACCTGGTATATTTATTATGTTGCATGCAGGAATTGGGTTACACTTGGAGAAAAATGTCAATATTTTGCAATTTTCCTCAAACATATTTTTTCAAACAATTATAATGAAGCTCCCTTTCCATGTCAATGGAACAAGTCATTTCCATGTTGAATTGGTCCACCTCCTTCGCAATCATTGACTAATCAAGAAATATATTTTTATAATTATATACAATATACTACTTATATTCAAGTTTTATGAATTGGTTTCTTTTATCCAAGTTTTATGATTTCTGTTTTTAATGCGAGAATAAAATAATGGGAAAATGTGAAGCGACATAGTGGATCAATTGTTGGGAGCCTTACCAACAAAAAAATGTGATGTCCACACACTTAAAGTCCCTATCACCTATCACGGGTCCATTCCATCCATCAATACGATAAAATCACCATAGGTTTCCATTCATACATGTTGATTTTTTATGTTGATTCTTACGACGAATTATGGAATCACTCTTCCATAATTCAAGGAAATCCCATGCACATGTTGCAACAAAAATTACAAGAAGAGAAGTATGTGATTAACCTCCCTCGATTTTATTAAGGTTACATTTAATTATTGATGACATCTCAAAAATAGACACTTATCATGTGTAATGCACGATCACTAATTAGCTAGGAAACACAGACATACATAAGTAGGTGCACCCACTGGTGAATGTAATTCACAACATATTTTTCATAACAATGTCCAATGATATCATTGCATCCCATCAATATGTATTCCATGATCATTGAACCAATAAAGTCTGTTTAACGTAGGCAGTGGCAAATATGCAAATATCATGGTTTCCATTATGTCAAATGGTTTTAAAATCGGAAAAATGGTTGAAAACGGTCATGGACGATTTCTTTTTGAATGACTCTTTTCACTTTTGTTTTATTTTCTCTGCTCTACTTGATGACATCCCATATTTGCAATGTTAAATTTTTAGTACACATCGATTATTGAGTGCACATACAAATAAATTTGAATTGTTTGGCTCATGTATCCTCACAATGACAATAACAAGACCATGGTCATGTGGTATCCATTACAACTTCTAGTGGTATATATCTATATCATACCTTGACATGACTTAAAGTGAATTTAAGACGAGGAATATAAGCATGTGTAGGATCATATGCTTAAAGTTGATGCCCCACCACTTCACCTACAACATGAGTTTTGGAAAAATAGGTTAGTGTTGTTTTGGTATTGATATAACCATCTTCAAGATGTTGACATACAATGTTGTGAATCAAATTTAGGCATAAATTCAAATTTGTGCGTAAAAAAAAATTATGCATAGACATCGCCACTATAGTGACACTTGTTTTAAATTGATTTACATGTTACTTAATCATATTTTTATTGTTGGTGTTTGTCTAGATCACTCTAGACCACCACTAGTGACATTGGAGGAGAAGCCAATGCACCATAGTGGTGGTCTACAGTGATATGGACACACATCAACAATTACGAGAGTAAACTTCCACCTAGTCTACTCTCTCTGGCAGTGACATGAGTGAACTTCCACCTAGCTGAGTTAACTAGTCTATGAGTCTTTAGTTAACTGACTAAAATAGAGTCAAGTAAGCAGGAGATCATAGAATCATAGGTAATGTGCTAGTCTCATGATGATCCCAAGGATAATGTGCATTAGCTGGTGATTATCCCAATGTTTCATGGTGATAATCCCAATACAGCATCTAGACTCCACTCAACTTATTAAATTGAAGTGAAAACTGAAGAAAATATTCTCCCTAGAGGAATATTCTTCCTAAAATATAGGAGACTAAATAATGACTAATAAACATAGGAAAAAAAAATCCTAAGTTTGTGTGGAGTAACTCCAACACAACACCCCCCCTAAACATCACTATGTTGAAACTAAAGAATGGGTCTTGGCAACAAGGCCATCTTAAGTACTGAAATACAAAATATACACTGAAATAATGTGAGGAAATAGGGAAAACTTCATGGGAAAACTGCCCCTCAAAGTACAATGTATATAAAAAGAATAGCTAACAGTTGTTAGGAAAGTGTTCCCTTCACTCCAAGATGACTCCGCAGAGAATGAAACTTCTACTCAGTGAAGGTCTTGGTGAAGATGTCTGCAGTCTGTTCTGCTGAAGGACATAATTGCAAGTCAATGATCCCCTCATGTACTATGTCCCAGATGTAGTGCACATGTAGATCTCAATGTGCTTTGTCTGCCGCCTCTGAACTGGATCTCTGCAAAACTTCAGAGTTCTCTAGTTGTCACACCAGATGACGATCGGTTAATGAAACTGAATGCCGAACCCAATGAGAAAATGTTGTAGCCACATATCCTAAATGGTTATGTTAACTACCCCTCTATACTTTTCCTCAGCTGAAGATAGAGCAATAACACCCTGCTTCTTGCTCGACCAACTAATAGGCTCGAAACCAAAACTAAGCAATAACACCAGATGTGGACATGCAATCATTGTTATCTCTAGCCCAGTCAAAATCCATGAACCCGATGAGGTCGAATGTAGAGTCTGTTGAATAGTGAATCCCAAAGGTGATGGTTCCCTGTACATATCGAAGGATATGCTTTGCAACCTTCCAATGTAGCTCATCTGGCTCCTTCATGAACCTGAAGACTTCTCCAATTGTATAGGAAAGGTTTGGTCTAGAGTGTGTGAGATACACTAAGATCCCCACTAGTTGTATGTACAATGTGTTGTCAACCAATGGAGTATCCCTGCCATCCTCAATTCTAACTCCTAATAGAAAAGGATTCGGGGTAGACTTGCAGTCTCTCATGTGAAACCTCTCAAGGAGATAGTTTGATGCATGATACATCCTAATTGATATTGATTCCAAGGAATAAATGTAGTAGACCCATGTCTCTCATCAAGAATCTATCATGTAGATTCCTCTTGCTACAAAAATTGCTAAAGTCGAGCAGTCGGTGATCAACAAATCATCAACATACAGAACTAGCAGTGGAAGTGAATCAGTGGTCTTGAGCATACATTCGGGTCTGAATTACAACGTAGAAAGTTCTGTGATAGCAGGTAGGAGTCCATATTGGCATACCATGCCCTAGGATCCTGCTTGAGGCCATAAAAAGACTTCTTCAGTCAAGAGACCAAAGATGAATACTGCGTGAATCCCTAGAACTACTCCATATAGATCTCCTAAGAGAGATCATCATGAAGAAATGAATTCTTCACATCCATCTGATGGAATTCCCATCCCTTGGCTACCACAATGGCAAGTGTCAAACATATGGAATCCATCTTTACTACTGAAGCAGAGGTCTCATCATATTCAATGATATGCACCTACTGAAAGCCTTTGGAAATTAGCCTGGATTTGTATCTGCTTACCTATCCATCCATTGTGCTCTTGGTCCTGTAGACCCATCTGCACCTGACAAGTTTCTTTCAACACCCCAACTCTCCAATTCTGCTTCTCGAGGAGGGAGCTGTACTTCCAAAAAGGGTTTTACAGTAGCCTCGCCATAAGGATATGGATCTGAAGACTAAACCAAGAAAAGAAGCCCAAGTGGCAGGTTTTGCTTCCAAAAAGGGTTTTACAGTAGCCTCGCCATAAGGATATGGATCTGAAGACTAAACCAAGAAAAGAAGCCGTGGCAGGCTTTGCTCAACATGTTTTGAACTGCGTATGCAACCCTAAATTATGTGGTGTTCCACCTTTACGTACTAATTTCGGTGAATTATTTTTGCAACATGTGTTTCCACTCTAATGTGAATATTTCTTCACGAGATATTTTCTTTATGATTTGATTAACTTAACCATGATCTGCTATCTTTTACGAATTTACTTTCCAACTATCAAAAGTTGGTCTAGGTGATCTGGTCTCATCATCGATTATTCTTTTTCCTCTTTAATATCTCGACACCTGTGAAAAAACTAAAAATGTCTTAGTAATCTTCCAAAACGATGAAAACTGAATTTGAATTCAACCCCCTAAAACAAAACTTGAGGAGCTAAAATAAATGTTTTGGTATAATATAGGCGTGTTTGTTTTATGAAAAAAAAACCTTTATTTCATATTTAAGGATACATTCCAAAGGAAATAAAGTTGATTCACGAACCCAACCATCAAATAATGTAAGCTCAAAAACAACTTTAATTAATTAATCCAACCCTAAAGCATGATCACGGATGGGTTAATGGGGGAAGAGGTGTACTTTTAGGGCTTCCTTGGGTTGGCTGTGTTTTTTAGGGTTGAGACGAGCCGAAAAAGTTGTCAGAAGAACTCGGCGCACCACCACCGCTAACAACACGACCCATGACATAATAATGAAAAAAACACTATTACCGTATAGAACTGTTATTGAAATAAAAGCCAGAAAATGCCGAGCCTAGCTGATAGCCACCAAACCTTAAATAGAAAAACCAGATGTTTGAATAAAATATGAAACCAAATGCAAATTCTACAGAAAAGAATGGCAAATGGGATGGAATATTTATAAACAGGACGGACTGAGGGATAATGATGGGCAAAATAATGCAATGATGACATAGAGATTGACAAAGTAAGATTGGTTGGATTTGATAAAAGCCGTGCTGAATATCAAATCAAACATATTACCTTTCTTCTTTTGCAGTCATGAATGATTGCTGGGCAGCGGATAACTGGAATTATTTGCCATGGCGGGTAATAGGAAAAGACTGGGAGAATACTGGAGTGGAAAAAAGTTGAGAGACACAATGTCTGGTGATATTGTAGTGGAAGAAGCGATGAACACTCGGCTCACAATTCTCTATTTGGGATGACATCCCAACAATGAAAGGACTAGTGGGCTACTTTTGCTCGGTTTTTGGGGGGCACGAGAACTGTTGAAACCTCTCGATTGAATGGACGTTGAACTTAGCGATCATGCATGTTCCTTGCGAATTCGAGAGATTTTGAAAGCGTTTGAGTGCTTTCACCATAAAGTGTTTGACAATATGATAAACGACATGCATGATTACAAAGTGTGAGTTTGAAAGCGTTAATTTGTCACACATTATTTTTTCATAAGCCGAGTTTAACAGAAGGCTTGTTAAGAGTGATAGAGAAAGAGTATGTGTGATGTTTAAACGCATTAACTTGAGTGTTTAAATAAAAATGATAAAGAGTAAGTACATAGAGTCAAGAGTTATATACCATTATACGTTGCTCATAGAGTCAAGAGTTCTATACCCTATCATTATAGAAATAAAAGAAAATATTTTTTTGTCAATTGAGTTTAGTTAGAATAGTTTGTGCTGAGAATAGTTTGCGCTGAGAGGTGTTTTTTCCTTATTAGGGTTTAATTTCCACAACAACAAGTAATATATTGAGTTCCTAAAACTATAGAAAAATGTCTGTTACTCTATTGCAAAGTAAAAAAACAAAGAAATTTAGACAAGAAATTGAACCCAACAAATAAACAAAATATCATGAAAATGTTTTTATGCAATAAAAGAATATTTAAAAAATAAAAAAATTATTTTTTTCATGAAAAATGTTTTTATGTTATTGAAAACATTTGAAAAAGACTATTAAAAATTATTATTGTAATAATAGAGGAAAAAATTATATGTCTTAGGAAAGGGTAGAATATACTTATTTTTGTTTAAAAATAAGTAAATTTAGGATATATGTTTATGTGGTTATTATGAAAAATGTTTTATGCTCTTGAAAATAGTTAAAAAAGATTATTGTAATAATAGATGAAAAAATTATATGTTTTGGAAAAGGTAGAATAAGATAAGTATTTTTATTTAGAAAAAAACAAATTTAGGATGTAGGTTTATATGGCTATCATCATAAATCTTTTATTTGATGGAAAAAATTTAAAAATGTTTATTATATTTTTATTTTTAAGTAAACAAGAAGTAGATCCTATTATATCATTGGCAAAAATAAACATTCGTCCTTAGGTTGCCAGTTGTTCCTCCAAGTTAGTAGAAACCAGAACAGTTGGCAGCCTTGGATATCCATGTCCAAACGAGGTAGTTCACCATTTGTCCTGCCCGTAGGAAACTAGGACAGGTGGCGGCCTATAGTCTCTACATTAACCGGAAAGACAGAAAATGAAACTAGATTAGACAAGGAAAGTTCTGAGTTAACTGAATCCATAACCATAACCAAATTCAAGTACCCGTTGGCTTGAGAGGTGGCCATGTCGACATCTTCATCTTGCAAACCATTCCGAGTTGGTAGCGTGTAAGGTCACACACAAGTCAGACATATTTTCCCTGTTGGTACATTGGAGAAGGCATCGTACAACATGTCTATGCATTGGCTCATAAGTGTGCCATGATAGACTTGGTCTACCATATGGCTTCTGAGTTCAAACATCAATTCTAAATGCTTCGGGTGGAAGAATGGCGGTGGGACACGCCATTGTTCCTGAACAATCGATATGGGAGGTGGTGCAAGGACATCACCACCCTCCTTTGACGTGGGTGGTGAGGTCCTTGCGCCACCTCCCATATCGATTGTTTGTTTGATGTATCTTTGCAATGATAATAACAAGACCATGCTCACATGGTCTCTAGTGCAACTGTTAGTGGTATATATTTATATCATACCTTGACATGACTTAAAGTGAATGTAAGATGAAGAATATAGGCAAGTGTAGGAACATATGTTTAAAGTTGATGCCCCACCACTTCACCTACAACATGAGTTTTGGAAAAATAGGTTAATGTTGTTTTGGTATTGATATAACCATTTTGAATATGATGACATACAATGTTGTGAATTGAATTTATGGGCAAATTCAAATCTATAAGTAAAAAAAATTCCGCATAAACATTGCCACAACATTGACACTTTTTTTAAATTGATTTACATGTTACTTAATTATATCTTTACACCTCTTCTTCTAAGATTGACTTTTGAATCTTAAATTTACGATATTTTAACTTATATTATATCAATATTGATTTTGATGTTACCATAGGTAACATTTGGATCAACCAACAGATTTTAATTTAAAACATTTAATATTTTTTCAAAGAAACCAACTTTGCACAATTTC
>ML780203.1:282912-347243 GCA_009831015.1 Picea engelmannii
ATATATATATATATATATATATAAAGAGACAAAGAATATAATATCATTAGAAAATAAAATTAATATATTATTCGAAGGTTAAAAAAAACAAAAACAAACAATATACTAATAGATGAATTTTTAACTCCAATTAGTTGGATGCCTCAATTCATTGGAATTATGTTGTTAGGGACCTAACCTACCTAACCCCTAAAGTGGGTAGAATAATATATTTCCATGAAATAAACGTCAATATTAATAAGGCCTAGAAATAACGAGGAATAAGTCAAATCTAAGAAGACCTAATAGAAGATTTCGCTTCTAGAAGGATCTTCCTCTTGATTGTTCTTTTGGATAGATAGATTTAGTATAAATAAGAATAGAGGGTATGGGAAGTTTTTTCTTGGATATTATTGTAAGAGAGCTCTGCACTACTGGAGGTTTCCCCCTCGAAGAGGCAAGTGAACATTACTCTCGGTAATCAAAGTGCTCTTTCTGGTGTTATTTTGGTATAATTTTGGTATTATTGTTGTGTTGTTCTAGTTATATCATTTCTTATTTTCCATTTATAGCTAATTATTTCGGTTCTGCATACTATTTTATATCTGGAATATTAAAAGTGGTATCATAGCACTTTCCTCGATAGAAAATTGTTGGTTAAAGTTTTTTCATGGTAGAGACATATTTTGGTGTCTTTAAGATACAAATATTTGTCGTTACCCGCATAAAACTGCGATCGGGGATTCAGACACATAGGAAATACAAGTGGTACTTAAGTGCACATTTGTTGGACACCCTTGTAACCCATATTGGTACCCCTTCGAGTGCTAGTGCATTAGACAACACCTGTATGTGGATCGACCTAGATCTCGTGAATCCTTCCATAGATAAACTGATAGACTGCTTAACTTCTATAGTGCCACTGAGAACAACACTCAAGAAGATTCTCTCTAGTACCTAGGTACTTGGGTAGTAGAGATAACGGTATGGTCTATCCTCTTTAGTTGGTTCCCTGCGATATTGGGACGAGTACTATTGTTGGACCCTGCATGTATATCAAAGAGCTATAACATAGGGAAAACAATTTTTTGTAGAACCCTTGAATACCCTAACCCTTGGGAAGGAAACAAAAATAGAACATACAATATGTATTGTCGTGCTACAATGTCTTATGCATTATGGTTGTGAAATTACTACACATTTCATCCTGTTAAGCATTTGGGCATTTCGTCACTGTAGTATTATTCAGGTCGGATTATAGTGGTCCCTCCAGCACACTTATTTGGGACCTACTCCATTGGATCCCACTTTTCACCCTGATCGCAGTCATACCCTTCATTTATAATCTTTTTTTTTTCAGTGGACCCGACCCCTTCCCACGTTCCCTATTTTTCCAACTAATCCATTAAGTTGTCAACAAGTGTTTGGAAACAAATTTGAGGTGTTTTTCCTTGGAAAAGAAAAATCGGTGGACTCAATGGTTACCCCTAGCTGAATGGTGGTACAACACTTCATACCATACAACTACACACATGACTCCTTTTGAAGTAGTATATGGACATAAGCCACCTTCAATTCTCTCATACTTATGGGTGCCTCGAAGGTCCAAGCGGTTGACCTAACACTTACAGCTTGAGAGGCCATTCTCCATACCCTCAAAGGGAATTTCGTCATGGAACAAAATTGCATGAAGCAACATGCAGATCGAGGTCACTCTGAATGTCAATTTGCAGAAAGGGATCAGGTGTTTCTTTGACTGCAACCTTACAAGAAAAATTCCCTCAAGGTCGAGCATTGTCAGAAGCTAGCGCCCAAATTTTATGGTCCTTATACTGTGCTCAAGTGTGTGGGACAAGTCACCTATTAGTTAGCTTTTCACAACCATTCGAAGATACATCCTGTTTTTCATGTTTCATGCTTAAAGGAGGTGATTGGTGCTAAGTGTCAAATTCAAACCAACCTTCCAAAGTTAGCCAAAGAAGGATCCATTTGGCTACAACCAGAAGCAGTTTTGGACTAGTGTGAGCGTCGCCTACATTAGAGAACCATTAAGGAAGTGCTAGTCCAATGGAAAGATACAACTCCAATAGACATCACTTGGGAACTAGCTACCATTCTGCAACAATTTTCTCATCTCAAGCATTGAGGACAAGGTTGTTTTTAAGGGGGTAGACATGTTAGGGTCCTAACCCGTACATAGGTAGAACAATATATTCATATGTAATAAAGGTCAATATTAATAAGGCCTTTCAATAAAATGGAATAAGGTAGATGTAAGAAGACCTAATAGAAGCTTCCACTTCTAGAAGGATATTCCTCTAGATGCTTCTTTTTAGTATAAATAAGAGTCAAGGGTATGAGAACCCTAGCTTGGATATTATTGTAATAGAGCTCTTCTCAACTGGAGGTTGCCCCCTCTAAGAGGCCCGTGAACATTGCTTTTAGATTCAAAGTGTTATTTATGTTGTTATTCTTATATCATTTCATTGTTATTGTGGTGAATGTTCTGGTTATATTGTTCTTATTTTTCCATTACTAGCATTTTATTTTTGTTCTGCATACAATTTATATCTGGTATATTACAATTACCCCCAAGGTAAAAACCAATGTATGTAGAAAGATCCAAGGTTGTATGGGTGACATCCAAGGCCTCCAAAGGCCAGTGTGCAGGTGGGAAAGTCACCACCACCTAGTTCTAGGTCTACCAAAGTTCCTCCAAAGGAAAAATCCTTATTATTCTTTTCATAACCCCTTCATCTTCATCCTGCCCACTGACTGGAGTCTCAACATCCATCAAATATACTTTGGGCCCTCATGAAGCTTCGAGCTAGTCATCTCTACATGCACCTGTTCACCAGGAAAGGTCTTGCAATGACAACAAGTATTCCCTCTAAGGGTCCATAAGTCACAGGCATCATAATACATAAATCACATCAAATAGTTAAAACACCGAAGCATGTGCATTAAACCCCCCTAAACCAAAAAAATGCTCAAAATGTTATGAAACCTGACAAGTCTAGGTTTTGGAATGGTATTGGGTTGTCCTATTGGGCTAGTCTCCCTTAATTCAAGGTAATTTCCCCAGGGGATATTGATAAAAATCATGCAAGCATATGAAGTGGCGAGGGGAAAACCTTTGGGCATGGGGTGCATGTGATAGCAAAGAAATTTAACGCTCACCTATGGGTGATTTTGTTGAGGGTGAGTTGCACCTTGCCACAGATGAAAATGTTTCCAATCTCATTGATTGCCATTTATTATTTTTATCTTTTCTTTCTTCGCTTAGATTTTGTTCTTCATGCTGCAAAGAACGAGTTGATGGTTAGTGCCCTGGTTTGGTGACCAGCTAGTGGCAGTGTCACCCACAAAAATTTCATAGAAATGAGAAGGTTGGCTCGTGATTTGAACCTGTTTCTCTTGGCCATGCAAAAAAGAGTCACTACCCTGGCTTGGTGACCAGTTGGTTGGTAGTGTCATACCACTACATTTTCATGCTCATGATAGGATGACTCATTATGAGACCTCCTATCCACCAAAAAACTCCTTGAGTGTTTTATTCATATGTGGGTCCCCTTTTCTTGCCGAGAAGCATTTTAGTTATTTTTTAGGGATCCCAGGTGAAGCATCTCGAATGTTTAAATTTATATCTTAACGTTTTCCAGCTACAGCTCCCCCTGGTCCTTTATCCCCTTTCTTCCCATGAGGTAAGGTAGAAACCTTTCCAAGTGGATCCTTCCCCAATTCCCAAAAATGTGGATAGATGGAGGGGATAAAGATAGAAAATGCAAAGTATGGAGGGAAAAGGAGATGACTCTTCAAATATCCACTAGGTAACAACCTATCCTAAATGGAAACCAACTTACTAGGGAACCATGTTACCCTCCTAGGTTTGAACAAGGAAAAGAGAATAAGGTTAAGCAAACGTTATGAAATCCAGAAAGATTCAATGAAACATGTTTAAATGTTTTAAAAATCAGAGTGATGCATACCATGATACTCAAAATTATTACTTCATGGAGCAAGAATCATTTCCATTTTAGGACTAGGCTGGTGTGATGGACATTGTTGTTGATGGTATGTGTGCTATGCTTAAAAAAAATGGGACCCTCAAGGCTATGCTCAATTCGTTTGGCTATCATAAATGGAAACCAACTTACTAGGGAAGCATGTGACCCTCCTAGGTTTGAACAAGGAAAATAGAATAAGGTTAAGCAAATGTTATGAAATACAGAAAGATTTAATGCAACATGTTTAAATGTTTTAAAAATCGGAGTGATGCATACCATGGTACTCATACTTAGAACCTCATGGAACAAGAATCATTTCCATTTCAGGACTAGGCCGGTGTGATGGATATTATTGTTGATGGTATGTGGGCTATGCTACAGAAAAAAGGGGATCTTTAGGGCTATGCTCAATTCTTTTGGCTCTCGACACTCCATGTCTAAGACATGTGGGCCTAAAGAAATTATATCCTTAGTTACCCCTAGGTTTGGGGGTAACATATGGATCCAACTTGGGGACATGTGCTGACTTTAGAGCACACGAGAACCTCAACATCTCTGGTGTGCCATCTTCCTGCTAAGACTCAACATAATATGTTAGTAATACCTGGGGTGGTGCTATCACCCATTTTTCATAGGTGATGAAAAAATTTAAAATGAAATCAAATATCTAATATAAAACATAATCATGAGAATACATATATACAAGTGAGGAGAATAATATGAAAAGTGAAACTAAAACTATGCTAATATACAATGCAACAATATATACAATCAATGAAAATTCCTACCTACCCTACCTCGCCTGTACTTACCTATTAAATGTCAGGTATAATCATACAACCAATACAACCACACTAGAAATGTATCATAAGACCTTCCTGCGTGCATCATCATAAACCAAAACAATGACAAGTTAAGCAAAAAATAAACATGATTTAGAGAATGCATTATATCATAGGAAGTCGTAAAGTCTACCTCATGGAGGTGGGAGGGAGGGAAAAAATCATGCCAAGTCACCCTTCCATAAAAGTGATCAATCCATCTCATCAAAGGATCGTGAGAGGTCAAGGACTCAAAGGGTTGGATCAAAGATTCTAAGGGTTGACTACCTTGGACAATATCACTCCCTAGGGTCTCAAAAGGGATTAAGAAAAACTTAGAGGGAAACTAACATCTTCTTAGGGGAAAGATGAAAGATTGAGATAATAAACTTATTAAGGAGTTCAACCTCCCCTTAAATTATAACGATTTTTTTTTCCCTAAAGAAAACTTGAAACAAGAGACATGTTCCCCAATTGCATCCTTATTGACATAACGAGGTAAATCAATCAGAGGGAGCTAGAAAACCTTTTCACAAGTATCTCGCTTCAGGAAAGCAACATCCTCACCTTTATCAAAATTTGAGCACAATAGCGGTTGATAATATTATTCGTATAATAAATCCAAGTGCTCAAAATAATACTCATCCAATTCCTCAAGGTATGATACAAAATAATTAGGAGAACATTGCACTAGGTCATCCTTGGGTGCCTGGAAAACTTTTGTAATTATATCATCATCTTGTTGCCAAATGTCAAAATTATTAGGATCACCATATGATTGTTCTAAAGGAAACCTTCGAAGATATCCTTCCATATCATAAATCAAATCCTCATCAAAACTAATCAAATCCCACTTATGTCTTCCAAAATCTATGAAATCATCAATATTATCAACCATGTCACTACCTTTATCATAACATGAAGTATTTAATGCATTAAAGGGCTCCTCTAATACTTCTTCACTTTACAAATCATAAAATAAAGCATCATCAAAATGTTGGAAAGGGAAATAACTTATCGTGTTCACTTCCTGCTTGGTAGGAGCATCAAAGGATTGGATGAATTCATCAAATGGAAGAGAATCCAACACATCATCCATAAGAATCATCTCTTCAATAATATTTTCACCTTCATCAGAAAATGAAGGACCTCACTCTTCCAAGGGTTCTCACCTTTTGAGTCATAGAACAAAGTGTCAACAAAAACATGGAAAGGAAAATGATTCACCTCATTATCTTCCTCTTGTGTAGGAGAGATAGGATATTGGAGAGATTCATCAGATGGAGGAGTGGATACTAGTGCTTCATCCTCATAAATCACTTCTTTAGTCAAGTCTTTACTTCATTATGTTGAATCATGGGAAAAATATTGCTCCTCTTCAAGGGGTTGACAACCTTCTTCATAAATCTCCCGTTCTATATCAAATGGTTCTTGGTATTGATTATGGTACACATCCCTGAGATCTTCCACAATCTCAGTGGTGAATCCTTCATCCTCTATGGATATTACAGTATTTTGAAGGGAATATTCATTTGTCCCTAATTGTGGTTTCACAAACTCAATAAACCTATTGATTAGGTCTATCAAAGATGATATACCCTTATCTCCGCAACAACCCTTAATCTAATCTTTAAAAAAATACAACAGGGAAAGTATGAATAATTTTACCAGAACATCCACCCCTTCAAATTCTATCTCACTTATATACTTTAAGAATTCTACAATGTGAGTAATTGGGGGACCTACGGATATTGGATAGTTGTTTAACCATTTTATATCAAAACAATGCATGTATCCTTGAAAACTTTCAAAATCAATAGTAGGATACACTTGTTCCCAAGGTGCCATGATCCCATGTCTTGAAAGTATCACAAAGTAGAGAGTAAGTCAGTGGAGTCACCAGATAACCTATTAAGGATTATCAAAGGGAGTGATGGAATCAACCTTAGTGGAGTCGCCAGGTAAGCTTTGTGAAGTGAAGGCTTTAAGTAAAAGACTTACCAAAAAAATTTCCTTGATGAATATTGATTTAGTGTTCCCCGACAATGACACCAAAAATATTATCACACAATCTATACTTTCCCAAAGCCTAAAGGAAAGTAGGCCTATATTGACATAAAATGGAGGTATTCCTATCACTGTCACCCTAATAGGATACCTCTTTCTATTTAGGAGGATAAGAAACTCACTCCAAGGGAGACATCTCGAGATCTAGTTGGTTGATGAAGGGAGATAAGACAAAGTTAAAACCCACTCGTCTCTTTAGGTCACTCAAAAGGAAGAAGTCACTTTGCATTCTTTGGCCTTCAAGAGAAATTCAAGGTGAATGATACCATACCCTTACCAATGAAAAAACAAACATTTGCAATAACCAATGATATAACTATTTCAAATTAATGACTTCAACATAGAATATATGCTACCAAAACACTCTTATGCATGAAAAGATAGATGTATAGTAGCAACAATATGTCTGCAAATTGCAAGTTATAATGACAAAGAATGATATAAACACTTTTGCAAATTGATAGCACTTTGTCACTTACAATTTAAATATTTAAAACAAGTCTACAAGTGACTTCAATGGGTTGTCAAAACACTTGTAACAACAATAAACTAGGTGATGATGACAACAAAAAAACCATTTCATAAAGTACTTAAATTAGGAAATTAAACAAACACTTTAGCATATAATGATAGTACTTTTCATAGTACACGTGTTGGGTGGTTTTATGGACATTTTAAGGGTTGCTAAGTGCCTATAATGATAGTTGTAACAATAGTTACAAAAACAACACCAACAACATTCAAAAACCTTCAAAATTATTCTCCAGGAATGATAGCAAAGGGAAGATTAGTGCCTTGGGTGGTAGTACCTAGGCTAGCACAAATTGCTCGGTAGTTTTTTTTATGTTAGTATGCTTGTTAGGGATGGAAAATAAAGGTTTTAGTAGTGATTATAGTAGTAACAATATGGATGTTAGTGTTAGTGAGAGTTTCAAGAAGACAATTTGAAAGTTTGTGTTGATCTCATTCATCCACATGAGTATAGAAATCAGTTCCTTTTAGGGTTTTATGGAGCCAATAATAGGAACAATATCACTTGTGAAATAAAATAAATATAATGATTATATAAGGGATGATTTATATTCAAGACATGTTGGCACTTCAAGGAATGAAGCATATAAATCTTTAAGGGAGGTTTTGCTAGAGAGTAGGCACTTCTAGGCCCTAGCATACCTTCCCTCAAATTTTTTGAAATAAAAGTAATTGGTGATTAGAGTGAGGTTACTAGAGAGATATCACTTTATGGCTCTAATAGTCACTCAAAAATGTATAATTGGCAAGATCAAGCTAGTAGAAGAATTATAGGGAGAAAGAAGCATTTGTTGTTTCTCCCCTAGCGTTTCAACAAGAAATTTCATAATATTAGACATGAAACAAGTAAATTTTATCAAAAAAATCCATTAAATGAATTAAAATGAATATTTTATACTTACTTCACCAAGCATAATCAAGTTAAACCCTACTTGAAGACCATTTCACCATGGAAAATTCCAAAATACACCACCATAAAGCTTCACCAAGAGATGCACACTAGTTATTTAAGACAATAACCCTTAAATAGGGTGAAAATTTCAGTCCACCACTTGTGTTTGATGCGTTATGATCCAAATTATGTCACTTTTCTTTTATTTATACAAAAATTTGACCTTAATTAATTTTTAGGTCAAAAAAGACAAGTCAACTTGGCCAGATTCTTACAAGATTAAATTCTGGACAAAATAAAATAAATTTTCATGTAAAGACCCTCCTAAGGTTGACGTTATGACATTGTAGGGTGATGATGTACCTATGTCATGGAATTATGGGATAAGGGAGTGAAACATTGGGCCTCAAAAGGCCAAAAACCTACCCACAGATTCTAATAACCTTAGGATTACCCCCAAGGTAACAACTGTTGCATGTAGAAATGTCTAGGGCTGTATGGATGACATCCAAGGCCTCCAAAGGCCAACATTTAGATGGTAATGGAACATCCCATTGGGTCTAGGTCCACCAAAGTGCCTCCAAAGGAAAAATCCTTCTTATTATTTGCAGAACCCCTTCATATTCATCATGCCCCTTGGTTGGGGTCTCAACATCCATCAAATGGGATTTGAGCCATCATGAAGACCTGATCTAGTCATCTCTTCATGTGTCTGTTCACCGGGAAAGTTCTTGAAAATACAACAGGTATGCCCTATAGGGGTACATATATCACATACATCATAATATGTAAATCACATATAATGATTAAAATGCCCAAACATGTGCATTAAACCCCACTAAACCAAAACAAATGCTAAAAAATGTATGTAGCTTGACAAGTTTAGGGTTTGGAATGGTCTTAGGGTGTCCTATTGTGACAATATCCCTTAAGTCAAGGTCATTTCCCCAGTGGAGATTGATCCAAATCATGCAATTGTATGAGGTGGTGAGGGGAAAACCTCTAGGAATGGGGTACATGTGATAGTAGGGAAATGTAATACTCACCTATGATTTCCTTTTTTGAGGGTGAGCCTCACCTTAACATGGATGAAAATGTTTCCAAGCCCATTGATTTCCATTTATTATTTTTATCTATGATTTCTTCTTTTATCTTTCTTTCTTCATGCTGGAAGGAAAGAGTTGATGGCCACCGCTTTGTCTTGGTGACCATCTAGTGGCAGTTTCACCCACAAAAATTTCACAGAAATGAGAAGGTTGGTTTGTTATGAGACCCCCTTTATCTTTTCCATGCAACCAAAAGATACTACCCTAGCTTGGTGACCATTTGGGTGGTATTTTCATAACGCTTCATGTTCATGGTCATGATAGGTTGACGCATGATGAAACCTTCTATCTACCAAAAAATTCCTTAAGTGTTTTATTCATATGTGGGTCCCCTTTTATTGCTAAGAATCATTTAAGTGCTTTCTTGGGGATCCCTAGGTGAATCATCTTGAAGGTTTAAATTCAAATCTTAACATTTTCTAGCTACATTTCCCCCTAGGCCTTTATCCCCTTCTTCCCATGAGATGAGGTACAACCCTTTCCAAGTGGAGCCTTCCCCAATGACCAAAAAAGTGGATATATGGAGGGGATAAATATGGAAAATGGTAAGTATGGAGGGAACGATCCATGAGTGTTTAGAGATTGAAACAACCTATCCTAAAGGGAAACCAACTTACTAGGGAAAAATGTGACTCTACTGGGTTTGAAAAAGGAAAAGAGCATAAAGTGAAGAAATTTTTATGAAATCCATATAGATTTATTGAAACATGTTTAAATTTTTTAAAAATTGGAGCGATACATAGCATGATACCTTGACTTATTAACTCATGGAGAAAGTCTCATTTCCATTTCAAGATGAGTCAGAGTGATGGATACTACATTTTATGGTATGTGGGCTCTGTTGTGGAAAAAAGGGGCCTTTCGAGGCTATTCTAAAGTTTTATGGTGCTCAACACTCCATGTCTAGGACATGTGGACCTCAAGAAATGATCTTCTTAGTTATCCCTAGGTTTGGGGGTAGCATCTAGCTCCAACTCAAGGACACGTGTTGACCTTAGAGAGCATGAGAACCTTAGAATATCTGGGGTGACCTATTCCTACTAAGACTCAACATAAGATGTTAGTAATACCTAGGGTGGTGCTATCACCCCTTTTTCATACATGATGCAAAACTTGAAAATGAAACTAAACTATCTAATCTAAAACCTAATCATGAAAATACATATATAAAAGTGAGGAAAATAATATGAAAAGCGCAACTACAACTATGCTAATATAAAATTAAATTATATATACAATGAATGCAAATGCCTACCTACCCTACCTCACTGATACTTACCTATCAAATGCTAGGTATAATCATACAACCAGTACAACCACACAAGAAATGTATCATAACACTTGCCTCTATGCTTCATCATAAACCAAAACAATGACAAGTTAAGAACAAAATAAACATGAGTTAGAGCATGCATTATATCATAGCAAGTCGTAAAGTCTAGCTCATGGGGGCAGGAGGGAGGGACAAAATCATGCCAAATCACCCTTCCATAAAAGTGATCAATCCATCTTAGAAAAATATCATGAGAGGTCAAGGTCTCAAAGGACTGACTCAAAGAATCCAAGGGTTTACTACATTGGACGTCATCACTCCTTGGGTTCTGAGAAGGGATTAATAAGAACTTAGAGGGAAATTGACAGCTTGTCAGGGGAAAGTTGAAAGATTGATAGAATAAACTTATTAAGGCATTCAACCTCCCCTTAAAATTATAACATAATTTTTTTCACTAAAGAAAACTTGAAACAAGAGACATATTCCCCAACTGCATCATTAGTGACATAACAAGGTAAATTAATCATAGGGAGTTGGACAACCTTGTCACAAGTATCCTACTTTAGGCAAGCAACGTCCTCACCTTTATCAAAATTTGAGCACAATGAAAGTTGAGAATATTATTCGTAGAATAAATCCAAGTGCTCAAAAGAATACTCATCAAAATCCTCAAGTTATGACAAAAAATCATCAGGATAACATTGAACTGGGTCATCCTTGGGTGATTTGAAAACTTTTGTAATTATATCATCATATTGTTGCCAAATGTCAAAATTATTAGGAACATTATTTGATTTTTGTAAAGGAAACATTCTAAGACATCCCTCCATATCATAAATGGGATCCTCATCAAAACAAACAACATCCCACTTACATCTTCCAACTTGTATGAATTCATCAATATTATCAACCATGTCACTACCTTTATCATAACATGAATTATTTAATGCATCAAAGGGCTCCTCTAATACTTCTTCACTTTCAAAATTATAAAATAAAGCATCATCAAAATGTTGGAAATGGAAATAACTTACCGTGTTCACTTCTTTCTATGCAGGAGAGTCAAAGGCTTGGATGACTTCACCAAATGGAAGAGGATCCAACACGTCATCCCCAAGACTCGTCTCTTTACTCATATTTTTTCCTTCATAAAAAAATGAATGACCTAGCTCTTCGAGGGGTTCCTTTACTTCTTCACCTTCTGAATCATAAAAAAAAGTGTCATAAAAAACTTGGAAGGAAAATGATTCACCTAATTCTCTTCATCTTGTGTAGGTGAGATAGGATATTGGGGAGCTTCATCGTACAGAAGAGAAGATACTAGCGCTTCATCCTAATAAATCACTTCTTTAGTCAAGTCTTTATCCCAGTCTATTAAATCATGGCAAAGATCTTTCTCTTGTTCAATGGGTTGACAACCTTATTCATAAATATCTCATTTTATATCAAAGGGTTCTTGGTATTTAGTATGGTACACATCGGTGAGATATTCCACAATCTTAGTGGTGAATCCTTCGTCCTCTAGGGCTATTGTGAGATTTTGAAGGGAATCTTCATATGTCTAGAATTTTAGTTTCACAAAATCAATAAACCTATTGATGAGTCTATGGAATATGATATACTCTTATCTTCGCAACAACCCTTAATCCAATATTGAAAAAAAGAAGGCACATAAAGTATGAACAATTTTACCAGAACATCCTCCTCTTCAAATTCTATCTCACTTATATACTTCAAGAATTATACAATGTGAGTGATTTGGAGGCCTCCAAACCTTGGAGAGTTTTCTAACCATTTTATATCAAAATAATGCACGTATCCTTGAAAATTTTGAAAATCAATAGTCAGATACACTTGTTCCTAGGGCACCATGATCCCATGTCTTGAAAGTATCATGAAGTAGAGAGTAAGTTAGTGGAGTCCAGATAACCTCTTAAGGATTATCAAAGAGAGTGATGGAATCCCCCTTAGTGGAGTCTCTAGGTAAGCTCTATGAAGTGGAGGCTTTGAGTAAAAGACTTACCAAAAAAGTGTCATTGAGGAATATTGATTTAGTGTTCCCCACTAATGGTGCCATAAATGTTATCGCACAATCTATACTTGCCTAAATCCTAAAGGAAAATATGCCTAGATTGACGTAACATGTAGGTATTCCTATCACTGTCACCCCAATAGGATACCTCCTTCTATTTAGGAGGAGAAGAAAATCACTCCAATGGAGATGCCCCAAGATCTAGTTGGTTGATGAAGGGAGATAAGACAAAGATAAAACCCACCCCTCTCTTGAGGTTACTCAAAATGAAGAAGTCACTTGGCATTCTTTGGGGTTCAAGAGAAATTCAAGGTGAACGATACCTTCCCCTTATGAATGAAACAATGTAATATTCGAGATATAAAATGTATGCATTAAAAAAAATAGCTAGAAATGGAAAATGAACAACAATATAACTAGAGCAAGACCACAATAATACCAAAATCATGCCAAAATAGTACCAGAAAGAACACTTTGATTACTAATAGCAATGTTCAATTGCCTCTTCAAGGGGGAATCCTCCTGTAGAGTAGAGCTCTATTACAATAATATATAATACAAGAATTCTCATACTCTCGAATCCTATTTATACTAAATATGTCTATCAAAAGAACCATCTAGAGGAAGATCCTTCTAGAAGAGAAATCTTCTATTAGGTCTTCTTACATTGGACTTATTCTTTCTTATTTCTAGGCCTTATTAATATTGACCTTTATTACATGGAAATATATTATTCTACCTATGTGAGGGTTAGGTCCCTAACATGTCCTCACCCTTAAAAACAACCTTGTCCTCAAGGCTTGAGATGGGGAAATTGCTGTAGAATGGTAGTTGGTTCCCAAGTGGCATCTGATAGAGTTGTATATTTCCACTGGACTAACACTTCCTTGATGGTTCGCTAATGTATATGATGCTCACATTGGTCCAAAACTACTTGTGGCTGTATCTAAATGGATCTTTCTTCATCCAACTTGGGAAGGTTGGTTTGAGTTTGGCACTTATGTCCAAGAACCTTCTTTAAGCAGGAAACATGAAAAACAGGATGGAGCTTAGAATGACTGGGAAAAAGATAATTGATAGGCCACCTGTCCCACACGCTTGAGAATGGTATAAGGACCATAAAATTTTGGTGTCAGTTTCTGATAATGGTTAGCCTTAAGGGAATTTTTCTTGTAAGGTTGTAGCCGAAGAAACACCTGATCCCCTTCTGCAAATTAACGTTTAGAGGGATCTTGATCTACTTGTTGGTTCATGTGATTTTGGGCCATGACAAAATTCTCTTTGAGGGTATGAAGAATATCCTCTCAAACTGTAAGCGTTTGGTAAACCGCCTGTACCTTCGAGACACCTGGAAAATATGAGAGAACTGAAGGTGGATTTTCTCCATACACCACTTCAAAAGGAGTCATGTGCATAGTTGTATGGTACAAAGTGTTGTAACGCCATTCAACTAGTGGTAACCATTGATCCCACCGATTCGGCCTTTCCGATGAAAAAAACCTCATATATGTTTCCAAACATTTGTTGACAACTTCAGTTTGACCATCATTATGGGGATGATAAGTTGTGCTGAGATGAAATTGGGTTCCTTGTAGTTTGAACAGTTCTTGGAAAAAATTGTTGGTGAAAGTTGGATCGTGATAAAAAACAATAGAATGCGACATTCCATGAAGCTTGAAGACATGATCCATGAAAAGTTGAGCCACAATGGATGCTATAAATGGGTGTTGAAGAGAACAAAAATGACCATGCTTGGAAAGACGATCAACTACCGCCATGATGACTAATTTATTTCCAGATTTAGGCAAGCCTACAATACAATTCATAGATATATCCCACCAGATAGCAGGTGGAATTGAAAGTGGTTGTAGTGTGCCAAGAGATTTGACTATTTCTCCCTTGTTGTGTTGAAACACATCACATTCAACCAAAAAATTACGAAAGCCTTGTTTCATACCCTCCCAGAAAAAAGAATGTTTGACTCGATCATAGGTTTTGGTAAACCCCAAGTTCCCAACTATGGGTGTAGCATGAATCTCAGAAAGTACCATGGATTTAATTTTTGTATGTTTACTTAAATACAACTAGCTTTTGTATCGAAGCTCATCATTGAGCCAAGAGTACCCTGGGGAAATTGGAGAATTGGACTACAATTGTTGTATCAGAAGCGAATTTTTGGGATTGTATAGCCATTCCTGGAGAACATCTTGGAGCTAATCTAGTACAATGAAAGAGAGAGAAAAAAGGGATACTTCATCTTCATATTTTCTGGAAAGTGCATCAACAACCACATTGTATTTTCCTTTCTTGTAAATGATCTCATAATCATATCCAATGAGCTTAGTCACCCATTTTTTTTGATCTGGTGAGGAAAGACGTTGTTTTAGAAAATACTTGAAGCTTTGATGATTTTTCTCAATTTGGAAGCATTTCCCCAATAGAGAAGGGCACCAAATATCCACGGCATGCAAAACTACCAACATTTCCTTTTCATCGATTCATTTGCCCAAATTTCTCTCAAACAATTGTTTGTTGGTAAAGGCCAAAGGCCGACCCTCTTGCATAAGGACAATGCCAATTCCTTTCTCGGAAGCATCACATTCCAGGACAAAGGTCCTTGTGAAATCATGAAGGGCCAAGATTGGAGTGGTGCACATGGCCATCTTCAAGGTTTGAAAATCTTGAGCAATTGTTGGAGTCCATGTGAAATAATTCTTTTTAAGGAGTGCAGTGAGAGGTGTCATAATCTTTCCATAATTATTAACAAACTTGAAATAATAACCTATTAAACCGAGGAATCTCCGCAAGATTTTGAGAGTCTTTGGGTGAGTCCAATCTTGCATCGCTTCAATCTTTTTAGGATCCACCCTGACTTCGACCTTACCAACAAGATGAACCAAGTACTCAACTTCTGAGGCACCAAAAGCACATTTAGATTGTTTGATGAAAATTCGGTGCTGAGAGAGTAGATGGAGAAATTGATCCACATGATCAAGATGGGTTGTCCAGGTTTTGTTGTAGATGAAGATATCATCAAATAAAACTAAGACAAAATGGCAGAGGAAAAGATAGAAGACATGATTAATGAGGCTTTCGAAAGTGGAAGGAGCATTATACAATCCAAAGGGCATGAGAAAAAAATCATAGTGGCCCTCATGAGTTCTAAAGGAAGTATTAGGAATGTATGCCTCTTTCATATGGATCTGGTGGTATCTAAAATGAATATCAAGTTTCGTAAAGAACTAGGCACCACTTAATTCATCCAAGAGGTCATCAATGACATCAATGGGAAATTTGTCTTAAATGGTGAGTTTGTTGAGGGCACAAAAGTTAGGACAGATGCACCAAGAACCTTATTTCTTAAGAACCATGACCATAGGAGAAGAGTAGGAGATCGTACTAGGGTGGATAACACCTACTTTGAGTAGTTCTTGAACCATTTTTTCAATTTCATTTTTTTGGGAAAAGGGGTGAAGATAGGGACGAATATTGGGAGGAAGGCTTCCTGGGACAAGGGGAATTGAATGATAATGAAAAACATGGGAAGGAGGGAGTCCCTGGGGAGTGGAAAAAACCACTTTATGTTTAGAGAGGATGGCTTGGAGGTTCTATGTCATAGAGAGTGTCTTAGTTGCTTGTATGGAAATGAGTTGGGAAATAATAACAAAATGACCTTTTTTGAGCATCTTTTCCATGCGATGGGAACTAATGATCTATGGGGAATTGACGATGATGCCTTGGAACTTATATTGTTGGCCCTTATGGTAAAATTGCATGGTTAATTCCTTAAAATACATGAGAATGGGACCCAAAATCCTTAGCCATTCTGCACCCAACACAATGTCACAACCACCCATGTCAATAGAAAACATACAAGATTTCAGGTGGTAGTCACTAATTTGGAGACACCCATTTTCACAACTCCCTCCACATTTAATGGACCCACCATTGGCAATCATGATTTGGGAATTATTGACTACACATATATAGCAATTAGTTTCTTGGGAAATGTGACGATGAATAAAAGTATGGGTTCTTCCACTATCAACAAGAATGATGACCTTCCTATGCTTGATGTAACCAATTATCTTGAGGGTTTGGGGAGCAGAGAAGCCATTGAGAGAATTTAGGGAAATGATTAGTTCTACTTTAGGAGGGTCAGAGGGAGGGGTTATGTTAGTGGCTTCAGGTGACAGAGACACCAGGGGAGCCTCAACATCCTCTTCTGAAACATTCTCTGAGATGGCCATAAAGAGATTTGTTTCCTTACACTTGTGTCCTAGAAAATAATTTTCATCACAATTATAACAAAGGCCTTTGAATTGGCATTCACCCATTTTGTCCCTAGTTAATTTCTGAATCTTTAGTGGAGTAGAAGGAGCAATAAGAGTTACTAGTTTAGTCTGAGGAATAAAGGAGAGTTTTATGTTTTTAGAAGACACAACCTGTTGTGCTTCCTTAGCTCTTTTAATAGTGTCCACCCAACTCTAAGGCCGTGCCATGAGGACATGAGAATGAATCTCATCCTTGAGGCCACCGATAAAACATTCTCTGAAAAAAGCATCAGACATGTCGTCTGTACAAAAAACTAGTCTATCAAAAGAAGCTATAAAGTCTTCCACGGTGATATATTGTTTCAATTTGTCAAATGTCCTAAATGGTTGGTGTCAGTGTCAAAGAGTTCATAAATATCTTCCACAAAGTGTGTCCAAGCCACATACCCTTGGCAGGCATTTTTTCTCCATTTCCACCATTGCCAATGCTCTTGATCTAGATGGAGAACACCATACCATCTGTAATTCCATACAAAGAGAAATAATGTTCCATTTGAGTTTCCTAGGCAGTGGGATATGATCCATGAAATTTGGTCACATCCACACGCATAAGGCATAGGTGACGATTAAAGTGATGGGACTGAAAATTATGGGAATGAGAGGAATTTTCACCTTCGATATGCAAAGGTGGGTCATATACGGGAAGATTTGTAGGGATATGCAGCTTGACGCCAATCATCATAGTAACTGATTCAAGATGGGTAGTAATTTATTGTTTGATCTCTTATTTGAGTTCTGCGATTGAGGCGACGATGGAGGAATGCNTTTTGACTGATGGTGGCAATATTGGCACTGATCTATCGCACTTCTTGTTACATTTCTATGAAATTAGAGGGAAAGGTAGTGAAGTGAGCATCCAAGTCTTGGCTATGGGTATGGGCCATGATGATAAGGGAACACAAAAATGGGTGGGTGGGACCACACAAAAAATGGCTTATGGGTGAAGTATATTACAACAATCAGGGTGAGGAGTGGAATCCAATGGGGTAAAGCCAAAATAAGGGTGTTTGAAGGGGGTCGGGTCCACAAGAAAAACAAAAATTTGTTGAAAAATGATAGGTATGAATGCAATAAGGGAAAAGAGAAAAATCCAACAGAATTGTTCTCAAACAATGGTGCCAACAGAATCCATACTTGTTTTTTTTTTTTTTTAAGTTGTAACTCCTGCGGAGTTATACTCCGATCTAAAGAATATTGTAGTGATGAAATGCCCAAATCCTTAACATGAAGAAATGTGTAGAAATTTTTTAACTCGAATGTAAGAGACATAGGTGTGCTACAATAGATCTTGTTTGTTTTGTTTTTGTTTCTATCCCAAGGGTTATGTATTCAAGGGTTCTACAGACAAGGGTTTTCCCTATTCTATATCTCTCTAATATACCTGCGGGGTCCAATAGTAGTACTCGACCCAATATCTCAGGGAACCAACTAAGGAGGCTAGACAATGCTCTTAGACGTACTTCCCGACTACCCAAGTGCTAGAGAGTATATTCCCGAGTGTCGTTCTCAGTGATACTATAAAAGTCAGGAGGCTGATTGATTTATCTATGGAGGGCTTAAGGAGATCTAGGTTGATCTATATATAGGTGTTTTCTGATGCACTACCAATGGAAGGGGTACCAACAAGGGTTACAAGGGTGGTCAATAGATGTGTTCTTAAGAACCACTTATATTTCCTACATGTATGAATCCCCAACCATAGGTTTCTGCGCATAATGACAAATCTCTGTAGCTTAAAGACCGTAGAATATGTCTCTAACCTGAAAAAAATTAACCCACAATTTTCTTCCAAGGAAGGTGCTATGATACCACTTGTAATATTCCAGATATAAAAAGTATGCATAACAAAAATAAATAACTATAAATGGAATATGAACAACAATATAACTGGAAAAATACCACGATAATACCAAAATGATGCCAGAATAGTACCAGAAAAACACTTTGATTACTGAGAGGAATGTTCACTTGCCTCTTCGAGGGGGAACCTCCAACAGAGGAGAGCTCTATTAAAACAATATCCAAGACAAGAGTTCTCATACAATTGACTCATATTTATAATAAATATGTCTATCAAAAGAACCATCTAGACTAATATCCTTCTAGAAGCGGAAGCTTCTATTAAGTCTTCTTACATTGAACTTATTCTTCCTTATTTCTATGCCTTATTAATATTGACCTTTATTACATGGAAATATATTATTCTACCTACGTGATGGGTTAGGTCCCTAACAAACAAAAAACGTTAGAAATAACCAATGATATCAATGTGTCAAACTAATCACTTCAACATAGAAGATATGCTACCAAAACACTCTTATGCAAGAAAAGATAAATGTATAGCAACAACAATATGTATGCAAATTTCAAGTTATAATGACAAGAATGATATAAAGACTTTTTCAATTTGATAACACTTTGTCACTTACAATTTCAATATTTAAAACAAATCTACAAGTGGCTTCAATGGGTTGTCATAACACTTGTAACAAAAGTAAACTAGGTGATGATGACAACAGAAAAAGCACTTCATAAAGTACCTAAATTAGGCAATTAAACAAACACTTTAGCATATAATGATAGTAGTTTTTGTAGTAAAATTGTTGGGCGGTTTTATGGATAGTTTAAGGGATATTAAGGGGCTGCAATGATGGATGTAATAGTAGTTAGAAAAATGACAACAACCTTCAACAACCTTGATAATTTTTCACTTAGAATGATAACAAAGGAAATATTAGTTCCTTGGGTAGTAGTACCTAGGCTAGCGTAAATTTATGCGTAGTTTTTTATGTTAGTATGTTTGTTAGGGTTGAAAAATAAAGGTTGTAGAAACAAATATAGAAGCAACAATATGGTTGTTAGTGTTAGTGAGAGTGTTAGGTATCTAGAGAGATAGTGGAGGACATTCAATGTAAGGTGGACTAGGGCCATTATATTATTAAATAAGGTCCACTATGGTAGTTATATATAATAAATGGATAATTAAATATAATAAATGTAAGAGGACTTCTTAGAAGGTTCCTCCTCTAGAATGTTTTTAGGCAATGGTAGCACTATATAAAGGGGTTCAAGCAATGTAATGGGATATGAAGAGAAGTATTTTATTTGATGTTGTAGATCAATAGGAGGATTCCCCCTTGAAGAGGCAATTGAATATGAGAGGATCCATTGTATGGTGTTTCCCTAAAGGTTTTTCTTATAATAAAAGTGTCGTTATTCTATATTTTTCTCCAAATATTTGTGGTATTTATGTATGCAAGTATTTGGTACTTAACAATTGGTATCATAGCACTTTCCTTCAAAAGAATTGTGGGCACATAATTTTTTTCTATTTTTGCAGTTTTTCGGAGAAACCAAAGAGGGCCGTGACATTCCATATGATTCATGTGTATTTATGTGACATATTTTAAGAAACCAGTTGTCTATCTGAGTTCCTCTTATTAAAAAAGCCAATTTAAAAAAAAAATTGTTTGAAACGGACTCTGGGAAGTAAAATTATTGAAGTTTTAAAATCTGCAATTTTTCAGAGGTTTTTTATGGATGATGACACAATTTTTATTTTTATTTTTGTGGCACCCCCAGGCCTAATTTTCTAAAAATAAATTCCATACATGAGTTCCTCTTTCCAAAATAGTTGATTTAAATAAAAAAATCACCCAATTGGAGCTCCGGAAGTGAAGATATCACTGATTTAAAATGAGTCATTTTTTTGGGGGGGGGGTTTGTGACGACAACAAGATTGTAGAGTTTATAACTTTGCACAAGGTGTTCATATTTCTACCAGATAAATTCCATCGGATATATTATTTTAATATTTTTCTTTTTGTAATTATATGTAGTGTTTCCAACGGATATGAACTCTCAACTCAGAGAAATTTTATGGCAGATTGAAGCCCTAAAATCCAATATGCATGACCACCTGCAAGGCATCAAGGCTAGTCTACATGGCCACACAAACAATTATCACAATAGTCAATAGTCATTGTCTCTCCTACAATAGAGATACCTTATGGAAAACATCATGGATGAATATAATCAATAAGTATATGCTTGGTATGATTGGTATATGGATAGTTCTCATTTTTAGGATGGCAACCACTTCCATATTTTATTTGATGACTCTACTCTACCTTTTGTAGAGAACATCAATGTGACAAATCAGGATCCAATTATGATTACTAGTTTCAATCCTACATATTCTACAATGGTATTATTCTTTCCATATTTAGGTATGACACTTTCACACTATGTGGATGGATGTTCTTATTTAGATCCACGTGACATGTGTCGATATTTGGGGCATCATTTTTACTTGGTTATTTGGTTCCAATACCTTATGCATGGAGTTCACATGAGCACTCGAACATGGGACCCTGTTTTACAATGGTGGTTGGACTACTTCAGTATGGTAGCTTTCATTTCTACATGGGACCCTGTTTCTCTAGTCTACTTCAACATTATGGTCCACACTTATCCACGGGACCCTAGTATATGGTTTTCCACCCTCATAACAAGTACTGAGGACAATTCTTTCACAAGGGAGATGGAATGTTAGGTAGCTAGAGAGGTAGTGGAGGCCATTCAATGAAAGTTGGACTAGGTCCACTATATTATTAAATAAGGCCCACTATGGTAGTTTGATATAATAAATGGGTAGTTAGATATAATAAATGTAAGATGAATTCTTAGAAGGTTATGCTTATAGAAGATTCTTCATCTAGAATGTTCTTAGGTGATGGAAGCACTATATAAAGGGGTTCAAGCAATGTAATGGGATATGAAGATAATTATTGTATTTGGAGCGGTATCTCAATAGGAGGATTCCTCCTCGAAGATGCAAGTGAACATGAGAGGATATCTTCCATAATAGGATCCATTGTGTGGTGTTTCCCAACCCTAAGGGTTTGATATAATAAAGCGATGGTTTTCTATATTGTTTCATATATCTTGTTGGTGATTGTATTTGGATATCTTTGGTACTATTGTGGTATTTTGTATTTAGATTTACTTTGGTACTTAACATAGAGTTTCAAGAACATAGTTTGAAAGTTTGTGTCGATCTCATTCATCCACAAAAGTATACAAAAAATTCCTTTTAGGGTTTTATAGATTTAATAATAGTAACAATATCACTTGGGAAATAAAATAATGATAATTCTTAACTAAGGGAAGAGGTATATGTAATAGGTGTTGGCACTTCAAGGCCTTAAGCATCATAATATTTAAAGGATGTTTTGCTAGAGAGTAGGTACTTCTAGGCCCTAGTGTACCTTCCTTCCTTGGCTTTTTCGAAAGAAAAGTAATTGGTGATTAGAGTGAGGTTACTAGAGAGCTATAACTTTAGGGCTATAATAATCACTCAAAAATGTATAATTGGAAAGATCAAGCTAGCACAAGAGTTATAGGGAGAAAGAATCATTTTTTGTTTCTCCCCTTGGATTTAAGCAAGCAATTTCATAATCTTAGACATGAAACAAGTAAATTTTAACACAAACATACATTAGATGAATGACAATGCATATTTTCTACTTACTTCACCAATAATAATAAATTCAAACCCTAGTTGAAGACTATTCCACCATGAAAAATGCCGAAACACACCACCATAAAGTTTCCCCAAGAGATGCGCACTAGTTATTTCAGCCAATAAACCTTGAAGAGGGATAAAATTTCAGTCCTGCACTTGTGTGTGATGAGTTATGATCCAAATGAATGTCAATTTTGTTTATTTATACAAAAATTTGACCATAATTAAGTTTTAGGTAAAAAAAGAAAGGTTGACTTGGGCAATTTCTTACAAAATTAAATTCTAGAAAAAATAAAATGAATTTGCATGTAAAGACCCTCCTAGGGGTGATGTCATGCCCTTCTAGGGTGACATTAGACCTCTGTCATGGCATGATGGGCTGAGGGAGTGAAACGTTGGGCCTCAAAAGGTCAAAACCCTTCCCACACGTTCCAATAACCTCAGGATTACCCTCAAGGTAACAACCATTGCATCTAGAAATGTCTATGGCTGCATGGGTGATGTCCAAGGCCACCAAAAGCTAGCGTTTAGGTGGGAAAGGCACAACTACCTGGGTCTAGGTCCACTAAAGTTCCTCCAATGGAAACATCCTTCTTCTTCTTTGTAGAACCCCTTCATCTTCATCTCGCCCCTTGGATGGTGTCTCAACATCCATCAAATGGGACTTGAGCCCTCATGAAGGTCCAATCTAGTCATCTCTCCATGTACCTTTTCACCAGAAAAGGGCCTGCAAAGAAAAAAAGTATGACCTGCAGGGGTCCATATGTCACAGGCATCATATTACGTAAATCACATATAATAATTAAAACTCCCAAAAATGTGCATTAAACCCCGCTAAACCCAAACAAATGCTTAAAACATTATGCAACATGACAATTTTAGGGTTTGGAATGGTCTCAGGGTGTCCTATTAGGCCAGTCTCCCTTAATTCAAGGTTTTTTCCCTAGTGGAGCTTGATCCAAATCATGCAATCGTATGAGGTGGTGAGGGGAAAATCTTTGGGCATGGGGTGCATGTGATAGTAGGGAAATGTAACACTCACCTATGGTTTCCTTTGTTGAGGGTGAGATACACCTTGTCATGGATGCAAATGTTTCCAAGCCAACTGATTTCCATTTATTATTTTTATCTTTTCTTTCTTCCTTTGGCTTTCTTTTTCATGTTGCAAGGAAAGAATTTATGGCCACCGCCCTAGCTTGTTTACCAACTAGTGGCATTGTTACCCAAAAACATTTGACGGAAATGGGAAGGCTAGATCGTGATGAGACCCCATTTCTCTTGGCCATGCATCCAAGAGCCACTAACCTGGCTTGGTGACCAGTTGGGTGGTAGTCTCATACAACTACATGTTCATGGTCATGATAGGATGGCTCATGATGAGACCTCCTATCCACCAAGAAATGACTTGAGTGTTTTATTCATATGTGGGTCCCCTTTTCTTGGTGAGAAGTGTTTCGGTGCTTTCTTGGGGATCCTTGGGTGAAGCATCTTGAAGGTTTAAATTCTGCTCTTAACTTTTTCCATCTACATTTCCACATTGGCCTTTAGCCCCTTCTTCCCATCAGATAAGGTACAACCCTTTCCAAGTGGATCCTTCCCCAATGCCCAAAAATTTGGATAAATGGGGGGGATAAAGATGTAAAATGGTAAGTATGGAGGGAATGGATGATGACTCTTCAGAGATCCACTAGGTAATAACCTATCCTAAAGGGAAACCAACTTACTAGGGCATCATGTGAGTCTCCCTGGTTTGAACAAGGAAAAGAGAATAAATAAAGCAAACATTATGAAATCTAGAAAGATTGAATGCAACATGTTTAAATGTTTGAAAAATTGGAGTGATATATACCATGATACCCAAACTTATTACCTCATGGAGAAAGACTCATTTCCATTTCAGGACCAGGACAGTGTGATGGATATTGTTGTCGATGGTATGTGGGATCAACTGTGGAGAAAAGGGGCCCTTCAGGGCTATTCTCAAGTCATTTGGCTCTTTACACTCCATGTCTAGGAACCATGGGACTCGAGACATGATCTCCTTAGTTACCCCTAATTTTGGGGTTATGAATGCCCACATGCTCAAAGTCTCTATCACCTATCACGGGGAAATCCTACCCTTCAATAAGACAAAAACACCACAAGTTGTCTTTCATACATGTTGATTTTTTATGTTTCAGTGTCTTACTACGATAAAAAATTAAGATGTGTTGGCATCTCTCTTCTGTAATTCAAGGCAATCCCATGCACATTTTGTACTAAAAATTAAAAGAAGAGAAGCATGCTATTAATATCCCTCAATTTGATTAAGGTTACATGTAATTACCGATGACATCCCAATAATGGACACTTGTATGTGTAATGCAAGGTCACTAACTAGGTGGGAAACACATGCATACAGAAGTAGGTGCACCAATTGGTGAATGAAATTCACAACATATTTATCATGACAATGCCTAACGATATTATTGTTTCCCATTAATATGTCTTCCATGATCGATGAACCAAGAGAGTCTCTTTAATGAAGGCGGTGGTGGATATGGAAATATCATGGTTTGCATTATGTCGAATGGTTTTAAAGTCAACAAAAGGGTTGACAACATTGATTTTTTTTTTGAATGACTCTTTTCACTTTTGTTTTATTTTCTCTTCTTTACTCTATGACATCCCATATTTGCAATGTTAAATCTATAGTACACATAGATTATTGAGTTCTCATATAGGGAAATTTGAATTTTTATGGTTGATGTATCCTCATAATGACAATAAAAATACCATGCTCATTGTGGTCTCCATTGCAACTTCTAGTGCTATATATGGATATCATACCTTGAAACGACTTAAAGTGAATGTAAGATGAGAAATATAGGAAAGTGTAGGAACACATGCTTAAAGTTGATGCCTCACCACTTCACCTACAACATGAGTTTTGGAAAGATAAGTTAATATTGTTTTGGAATTGCTATAACTATCTTCAGTATATTAACATACAATGTTGTAAATCAAATTTATACATAAATTCAAATCTATGTGCAAAATCCCTTTTTACATAAACATCACCATTACAATCACACTTATTTTAAATTCATTTACATTTTACTTATTCATATATTTACACATCTTATTATATTATTCTATTAACTTTTGAATCTTACATATAAGATATTTTAACTTATCTTATGTCAATATTGACTTTAATGTTACAACAAAATCATATATTTACTTATCTTCTTTAAGATTGGTTTCAATTTTATAACATATGCCTAATTTTATATTTTTATTTTAAAATTAATTTAACTTTACAATTAAACTGTTTTAAATACTATTATGAACATACTTTTCAATGCTCTGTTTATATTATTAAAGTGAAAACAATTTTATTTATTTATTTAAGTCGATTAATATTACAATGAGGAGACTTTTACCTATTACATTCTAAGATTGTTTTTATCAAATTCTAATTCTAATATATTTTTACTTATTATTTTTGTTTTTCTAATGCATTATAACAGAATTATTTTATATCTTAAATAAAAGATTTATTTTATGATGATGAAGATGGTTAATGTAGAAAAAAAGTGGTTTATTGGACCTGAAGAAAAATATGATATTAATTGGATTTTTTTTAAATGTTATTTTTATGTTTGAAATATCTTAAGAGAAGTATTCAAAGATCTCCAAAGTTTTGGTGATTTAGAAGGTTAGGAAGGTCAATATTGTGATAAATATTTTGAATTTGGGATCTAGTTTGGGTACATGCAGGGAATTCTATGAGAAAGTGTTTTTCATCTTCAACCCTTTTAGTGTCACAAAAGTGACACATTATTTCTTTCCATGGTGTTTTGGAGATTTTTCAACACCCAATTTCACTATGCAACTCATGAGAACTAGTTATTTTTTAGCAATATTGATTCTCTTCTTCAATGTTAAGATTAACCATCTTCTTATAATATCTTAATTTTCTTTTAACTTTTAATTTTTTTACCACTACATAGATTCTCCTTAAATTTAACTTATACAATATTTGTATAATAATAATTAAAAAAAAAATAATTAACCATAAAATTATTTAAACACTTTTATTTTGGTGTTTAACTATTTACAAACATCGATTTTTTTATTTTTTTTTAAACAACCGTGTTAACATCATTTTTTTTTTAGTGATTAGGGATTTTTTTTTTTTTTAAATCCATGTTAACATCATTTTTTTTTTAGTGATTAGTGATTTTAATGGAACATAGGTACATGTGCTATCGCAAATCAATCTCGGGAAGACGAAGTAAAATAAAGTTTAAAAAATTTAGATAATATATACGAGATTATTATAATTTATAATTGAAAATGTTTAATTAATAATATTGGTATGAAAATATACAATTTTGTTAATAAAAATACGTTAAAAAAAATTATTTACAAAATTTAAGATAAAATCAAAAATATATTTATAGTTTTAATTTTTTAGAATTTTAAGAAGCAAATTTGAACTTCTCATAATAATGTTTATTGTATATATGATACTGCTAAAGAGAATATTTAGGATAACCATGTATGCTAAGAGAATATTTAGGATAACCATGAGATTAAGTGAAAATTTTCATATTATTTTTTTTACTTTATTAAACAAATGATTAAACAAATCCCATTGTGATGGTGCATGGCTTTCGAAATTGGTCTCATGATATTTAAAACGTTTAAAACCTGAGTTGCGGGGTGCATGAACATGTGTTCCATTTGATTGGACGAACCTTCTTGTATTTTATGACCCAGAGAAACTGATATACATAGGACGCCCAATAGATATATTAATACTCCTATATCTTAGAATAAAAAATACTGATTGACGATGGTTAGTGTGCAAACTTGTTTCCTTACCCAAAATGTAATGGTGTCATTGCTTCAAAATCTTGGACAAGTGCATACAAATATTTTTGGTAGATGTTGTAGTTTATCTTTGCATCAAGCAATGTTTCTAAATGATTGACCTAAGGGTGACCTTCCTATCTAAGTATTGTGAATCTATCATAATGTGAAGTGTCCAACTCAATATCAAAGGGTTGTTGGAGATCTACTAGGTGAAGCTCTAGATCTAAGAATAATTTTTTATTTTTTTTTTAAATCTCATAAGTTGTCTTCGACCATGGGAACGTCATAGGATGGGAGGGTTGATGTAAATGATTAACAATATAAGGTAAGTGTGGATTAAATCCCTACCACCAAGGAAGTTTTATAGTGATTTTATTGTAACTGGTGTTGGTTATTGGAATTTTTCATAAGATTTAGACAGAAGCTTTCATAAGTGATAGAAAAACATAAATATTTGATGGTTCTGATTTCAAATATGGATTTCTTACACTTGACCTGTGGTTGATGAATCCACAGTAGTTCAAATTCTATATGAATGTGATGGAGGTGACCTACCTATCTCCTACAAAATATCATCGAAGTAGATATTGATGGAGAAACCCAAGTATGGATGAAAGGTATCATGAATAAACCTCATGAAGGTAGCATGTGCATTGGTGAGTTCGGAAGGTATCAATAGACATTCATACATTCCAAATCTAGTTTTGAATGTTGACTTCCATGTGTCATTGGCAATCATGTGCACATGGAAATAACCCATTGTCAGTTCCATCTTATTGAAATAGTGGGTGCCCTGGATGTGATCTAGTAGATCATCAATTTGGGGTAGAGGATAATGGTTTTTGGCATTGATTTTATATAGGTTTGTATAATCTTTGACCAAATTCCATTCATGTGTACTCTTTATTGGGAACACTGAAGGAAAGACATCCATATGGAGAAGTACTAGGCTAGATTCATGGAGGGATATTAATTGTCCATGCACTTTAACAGGCTCAATTATAAGTGAAAGAATTGGGAAGATGATTTCCTAGAACCAATTCAATAGAATGTTCGATTGATTATATAGATAGCATTTGAAACATCATGAGAAGTATACATAAAAAGTAAACAATGAGCAACCACACAAATACACAATACACTACAATAGATTAAAATATAGTGAAAATATTTTTATCTATTATAATTAAATATGGTATGCACTCATAGAACTTACTGTATAGCATGAATTCATGAGATGTTAATAAATACCTCTATTCACTAGATATTAAAAAATGTCTTTCAAAATATACCTTTTCAATTGAAAACCCCTAATATTTTTAACACATATTTTGTGTCCTTTTTTCACTTTTTTTTATAAATTTTTATTTTAATTTTTTTTAAGAATATTATAAATTGCTTTTTTTCTTCTTTGTTATTCATACCAATTTCGAAACTTCCAACCTTTTTCTTCCCTATCTTAACCTTTATATGTTTTTAATATTTTAAATATATATAGTGATTTCTATATAACATATTACATATTACTTTTATTTATTAGAATTTTTAACTTCACAGTTAATCATAATGTGTTTGAATTTTCTTTAGACAAACTATATAAAACATCTAGAAACACCTAACATTGAGAGTAGACCTTCCACCGATCATCAAAATAAAATAAAGATGAAATCATAGAAAAGAGTGTTGGGATAAATATGTGAGGATGAATGTTGTGAAATGAGAGGAAAAGTCAACTTGAGCCATTAAAAAATATTAAAATTATTAAGATGTTTTTCAATTTCCACTCCCTAAATAATACGATAAGAGTAATAAAGTTTTTAAAGTGAATATACTTTTACCTTTTCTTTAAATTTTTGTTTATCATATATTCTAGGATTAGTTTATGTTAGAGTAAATAAAACTTTTTCCTATCATATTTTGTTTATGTTTATGTATTGAATAGAAAAAATATATAAGCTTAAACTATAGGAACTATAGGAAGAATAGTAAGTATGAATAGTAGTAACTAGTCTTATGCTTTAAAATCTTTTAAGTATCTTGTATAGAAGCTAATATGTCTCTTTTTGTGGTTATGTATTTCATCATTTAGAAACCGTTGTTTAAGAATATGTTGATATAGTTAGCAAAGTAGATAAGCTCCTGGTCAAGGTGATGTTCAGAAAGTTGAGCTCTTTAAGATACATGAAGTAGAGGAGCATGAAGCATCGACTCAACTGACAGATGGAAGTTTACGAAGACCCTCCATGCATCAACCTTTGCTTCATCACTTTTTATAGGATCTCTAGTTAGAAGAAAGAAACACCTCGACAACATAGGATTTTTTAATATTGTTTTTAATATTATAATGAATATACTTTTACCTATCTTATTAGTCCCTACCGAGGGCATAGAGGGACTATAGCGATCGATAATTCGTTGAATTGATATTAGTTTGTCCTTTGACTAAAAATATTTGCATAATATCTATTGTTGGAGCTAGGGAACTAAAAAAATTGATTTCTATATAATAAAAAATACCATATCTATCATGATCTGATTGGATAATAGATTGGAGGTATTACTTCCATCTTCTTTATTCCCAATGTTTGATATCCTATCATATCCAAAAAACAATTGATCATATACATTCTTTCTGAGTTGTTATTAGTCCCTATTTTTTTCTTGAAATGTTTGGATATCGAAAGTTTTGAAGATAGATAGTTAGTTTTTTATAAGTTGATTTCATATTAGTTCGTCCTTTGAATAATTTTTTTCTACTTACATAGGCTCCACTATTCGAACTATTTTTACTATTTTTTTTTATTATTGTTATAACATAATATAATAAATGTTTTTTTGGTATGTAAGAGACCTGCCACACTGCATTCTTTCTTAAATGTTTACAGAACCATTCTGAAAGACTTAAATGTTTACCTAACAAGCTTCACAACCTTAAATGTTTACTTATAAGGCCCGTTACAATACATTTTCTTCCATTTTTTTATATGCAATGTTCTCTACAGTCAATGTGGGCAATATTGTTCTTCAATAGCATTGTTGGTTCACTGGTTCATGCTTTCTTCTTGCATGTTCATTGATTTCTTATTTGCATGTTGTTGTTGTTCTTGTTTTCCTTTTAGTATTTTTGTAGTTTGCATGCTTGGGGTTATGGAACCGCAATTGGAACTTCCCTTTTGGCGTTGCCCATTGACGAGCGAGTTTAGGTGTCGTGCTTATTTTCTCTTGATATTTGCAGTTTGTAGGTGGGAAATTTGACTACTGGGGATGCCTGAGTCGAAATCGTCTTGCAGAACATCTTTGTATGTGAGGAGAAAATACGATTTCATTTTGCGATGCGTCATTGTTTCTGTGATGGAGGTAGGTTATAGGGATGATTTTAAGGATGGAAATTTGTCTTAAAATGTAGAAACCTTGGCGAATATTACTAATCCTTCATATGTCAACTATAAATGTTTGGCGATATTTTTTTTAAAATATTCAAATTTCTAAGTATTTTATATAGTTTTTATAAAATTTTAGCGATTTTTAAGGTAAAATAATTTTATCCAAAAGAATTTGGGCGAATAATTTTTAAAATAGCTAATCTCATTTTTGGAAAAACCATGGAAAATTAGCCCATGAGTGAAATTTAGCCCCTAAAATCATCCTTGGTAGGTTATGTGTCGAACATTGTCCTTTGGATGGTCCTACCAGCTTTGAATTTTAAGTGACAGGTCTCACAGCCTGAAATATTTGGTTAACAAATGTGTTGCAATACATTTTCCTCCAAATTTTTTGATACAATATTGTGTGCAGTGAATTTGGCCAATATTGTTCTTCATCACCATTCATGGTTGACTGGCTGGTGCTTACTTATTTGTTCGTTGGATGCTACTTATTGTTGTTTGATTCAACGTTCCAAGGTTCGGGTTCTGCGGCTATAGTTGGGCCTTTTGGTGCTTCTTAACTGGGTTGTTATTTGCTGCTTGATCTTGTTTTCTTCAGCTTTGCGATGATGGGGTGTTGCATCTGTGGTTGGATTTGTTGTTACATTATTTTCTAGTTGGCTCCCCATAAAATACTATTAAGATAAAATAATATGAAATTTTTTGTAGTCAATGTAAATTACATCTCTTACGGCTTCAACTAGAGTTTGTCGAGCTCCAACTATATTTTATAGCTGACGATGTCTTTCCCATGGTTAATGTCTTCCTATGGATTCATATTTATGAGAGTAAATGTTGTTGTTTGAACGATAAATTTATTCTCTCCCTTTCTTTTTCCTCTTGTAAACTTTCCTATTTTTTCGTTTTCTTCTTCTGCTCTATTATCCGTTTCTGGTTCTATAATTTTCCACGTTACTGTAGTCGTGGGTTCTCGGGATGGCCAATTGAAAAATCATCATCTCCATCTATATATTCACATCACATGTCTGGATGGCTTCCGTTCGCTTGCATATTTATCCAATTTCTTCTAAACTTGATCACTTTTCCCTTTTGTTCTTACCCTCTATTATGTGTTTCTATTTCTATACTTTGTCACATTTCTGTGCTCATGGTTTCCTAGTGTGGAGAACTGAAAAATCATCATCTCCATATATATATTCACATCATGAGTCTGACCTCCACTTTATTTTCATACTTAGCCAATTTTATGAGTGCGGGTTCGCGGATAGCTGCTATGAAACTATGGTAACTCGTGTTCGAGGTATACATCTTGCAACCAAAAATTATGTGCTCTACAATTCGAAACCAGACTCCTCGAACTCACAACCCTTACTATACCTATGATGAATCTATCTATCCAACCTATGTTTCCATACTTAGTCGATTCTTCAGAGTTTCACGGATTCACACGTTACCAGGTTCAGAAAATTTTAAAATAATTTTGTCACTCCCCTCCATCCCCTCCACCTTCCTCCCTTCCCAATGCACATTAATTATTACTTTAAAAGTGATAACCGACTAGACAGGTTCAAAAATACTGGTCTTAATAAGTGGAAATCTCGAGGACATCTCCCATTAAAATGCATAAACATGTGAATATTATGGGATCTGATAATGTTTTTTTCTTGCATTTTGAGTTTACAAAAAAAATATTGGTTATTTTATTTTTTTAAAGGAATCATCATAGTAATAGTGCAATATTGTACTACCACACATCCATCAAAAAACATGGCATCCACGAATTTCTTGATGTCATGTGATGCAGGAGCATTCACTCCTCATTAAGCGAATCAGCGCGTGGAGAAAGAAAAGACACTTGGATGACGCCAGCACCAAAATTTTGAATCAACTTGATATCTATTACGCCGCCATTTGAATGAAAGCGTTCAAAATAAAGCGTACTTGTGCATTGAAATGGACCTTGAGCAGATAAGCTCTCGTCCTTAGGCAGCAGAGACACTTATTAGATTTAGTGCAGGTAGATAAGATAATTAAGTCTAGATTAGACAGTTTTGGCCTTGAGGGGGAAAACGGAGTATAGACACCCTCCTTGGTATCATTGTAAAAAAAGCATTCAGATTATGCAGAGTATTAGCATTGAGAAGCAGGAGAGAAACGCAGAGAGCTTGTGAAGAATCCCCATGTACAGATATTCAATTAATAAAAATCTTTGATTCAATTTCATGGTTGTGATTGTTGCATGCTCTCTTCTTTTTATGCTTTCGTCGCATATGTTGTGTACGTGATTTCATGGAAGATTAGAAATCTGGGAGAGAGACGAGAATGAGTTTCAATTGTTTCTCTGTTTGAGCCAGGAGATTCTTGCATAGAGTGCAGTTGGATTCCTCCGCATAGAGTGTGTTGAGGGGCCTTACAGTTAAAATCTTACTCTCTTCTATTGGAATGGTGTTGGGTTATTCGGGTCGTGCAAATGAAGGGTCGGTCGAATTAAAGTCTTAGAGGTGAGTCTAGGACAGGAGAACGGGGAAGACTTAATTTAATTCCCATGGATGTGTTTGTTCTTTGTGTGTTGCTGGAATTATGCCTTTGCATACTGACTTCTTGTTATGTATTTATTTCATATGATGTGTATCTGATTTTATGGAAGAATTGAAATACGAAGGTCTTAGAAGTGAAAGGACGGGTTGTTGTTGCAGTGAGGACACTGGATCTGAGAAAACTTCAACACTGTCAAGAGTGGTTGAAAGTCGAGTACAGAGAGCGTGTTTGAGAGATCTCTAAAGGAGTCAGAGTTTGAAAAGCTCAGGAAGGATAGTTCCTTTGATTTGTTGTGGAAACAGACTCGGTGAAGTTCACGCAAGGTGAAGGTGGCGGAACAAAAGACTCTTCAAGAGGAAGAAAATCGATGACTTAAAATCGTCGATTTGGATCGCGAGTTCCCACTGACCATTGGATCCGAGAAGAATTGTGAGGCAGTTAACCTGCAAGCAACCTAAGAGGCAGGCCATCACATATCGGCGTTCGGAGAATGGAGGGATAGGGGTTTACCCGTTGAAATCGTGAGATGTGATTTCCCGAGTTATTCGGGACCGTCGATCAGTAGGCGACAAGTGGCAAGGGATTCCACGGAGTCGGCGTTTGGGGTTTCTGACTCAGGGAGACATGTGTCGTGGGGCCGAGATCCACAAGTTCCCGAAGTGACGGGATAGGTTCGGGCCACGAGGCAACGTGAAATACAGGCGGCATCACGTCAGGGAATCGACGCCTCGGAGCTCGGGACTTGGGAAGTCAGGTGGTTGACATCGCCAGTGGTGACGCCCCGAGGTTTGATCGTTGACTATCAGTATTTGGGGTTGGCGGTTGAGCGACAAAAGCAGTGTTGCGGGCCTTACGATATCGCGAGATCCGATATCCCGATATGCGAAGAGGGAAGATCGCCGAGAAGTGTTCTGTGGGTAAAGAACTCCCGAGGGAGTTGGAAGAGCTTTGACTCTTCGGGCCGGGGTGAAAGGGAAGGTCTTGGTAGTGCGACCACTCACCTAGGGGAGGTTGCGTCAGAGTGGTATCAGAGCAGGGAAAGAAGTTCTCTTTGTTCAGGTAGCAGAGGGAAGAGGATTTCGCCATGCCGCCCAGAAGAGAGAGGCAATCTCTTGATCATGAAGATAGGGATGCCCGAAGAAGGGGTAGGCCAGCAGGTAATGCTGAGATGGAACGAGAGATGAGAGATCTCCGAGCCAGGCTTGAAGAAATGGAGACCACCCAAAGGCATGGTGCTGGAGCAGCAAAATTTAGTGATTCCGAGATTGAAGAGGAAGCTGGACACGACGCCGAAGAGGTCTCAGTAGAAGATGCCTCGATGGAGAGGTTGATTAGAGCCATTGCCAGAATGAGCTCAAAGACGAAGATGGATATTCCCGTCTATGAAGGAAGCGTGAATGCAGAAGAGCTGCTGGATTGGATCCGAGCACTCGACACCTACTTCGATTATGAAGATATCGAAGAGGACAAGAAGGTGAGGCATGTAGTCACAAAGATGAAGGGACATGCAGCCTTATGGTGGGATGAGATGCAGGCAGACAGGCATTCCAAAGGCAAACAAAAGATCAAGAGCTGGGATCGGATGATCGCCAAGATGAAAGAGAAATTCATCCCGAGGGATTACCAGATCACTCTGTTCAGGCACATGCAGAACCTGAGACAGAAGATGATGACGGTGAAAGAGTACACCGAAAAATTCTACAGGCTCAACATTCGAGTAGGTCATCGGGAGAGTGATGACAAAAAGGTGGCAAGGTACCTGAATGGACTGAGGTATGACATTCAGGACGAACTAAGCATGGTTACCATCCAAACAGTTGAGGATGCGTACCAAATGGCTCTGAAATCCGAGGAGAAGCTGAACCGCAAGCAAGGACAGTGAGGGCGAGGCTGAAGCCAGCCCAAAGGCAAGACAATTGCCCAAGAGAAAAAACAGAAGCTCAAGGAGGATTGGAAGCGACCTCAGGGAAAAGTTGAGAAAGGTGGAACCTCACAACAGAGGCAGCAAAATGCTGAGCCAAGGAGACAACAAGATGATCAGCACAGAGGATATGCTGACATGAACACATTTCCTCATACCCGAGGTCGAGGCGGGGGTCAAGGAGGAGTTATCACGTGTTTTACATGTGGTAAAGATGGCCACAAAGCCGTGGACTGTCGAGAGAGAAAAGTGGACAGGGGAAACACTCACGTTGTTGAGGCGCAGAGGCGTGATGTGGAAAGAGAAGATGCAGACAGCGGGAGATCGCTTGGAATGCATAAAATCCTTTTGAAGCCTGAGAAGGAGGTGGAAAGCTCAGTGCAGAGGGGCCGACTGTTCAGAACGACTTGTACAACCAAAGACAGGAAATGTAAAATCATCATTGACAGTGGGAGCACCGATAATCTCGTTTCAACCGAGATGGTCGAAAAACTGGAGCTGACAACAACTAATCACCCGAGTCCGTATAAAGTCTCGTGGTTACATAAGGGACATCGGGTAAGTGTCACTAAACAATTCTTAGTTAAATTTAAAATTGGGAATTATCATGATGAGATTCTGTGCGATGTTATTCCCATGGACGTATGTCATGTATTGTTGGGTAGACCATGGCAATATGATAGAAATGTTGTTCATGATGGGAAGATGAACACATACACATTGGAGAAGGATGGGAGAATTCATAAACTACTACCGATAAAAGATAAGGAGGTAAAGCCGGAGGTCAGCAACATGATACTTCTCATGAGCGGGAAAGAGCTTCTCACAGAGCTCGAAAAGAATGAAGATCCACAGTTCTTCGTTGTCAGGAAGCCGAATTGTCCTGACAAGCACAAGGGTGGATGATTTGCCAGAGGAGATTCAGCAAATGCTGGGAGAGTTTGCTGACATCATCGTGGATGAACTACCTCGTTCGTTGCCACCGGTACGGAGTGTGAGTCATCACATTGACCTCATACCCGGAGAAAGTTTGCCGAACAAGGCAGCATATAGGTTGACGCCTCAGGAGAACGAGGAAGTCAAAAGGCAGGTGCAAGGCTTGCTGGACAAAGGACTGGTGAGGGAGAGTCTAAGTCCATGTGTTGTTCCGATAGTATTGAGTCCGAAGAAGGATGGAGGCTGGAGGATGTGTACAGACTCTAGGGTGATTAATAATATCACCATCAGGTACAGATTTCCACTGCCGAGAATGGACGACTTGATGGATTGCCTAAGTGGAGAAAATTACTTTTCCAAGATTGATCTCAAGAGCGGATATCATCAGATCCGAATGAGAGAGGGAGATGAGTGGAAGACAGCATTCAAGACAAACGAGGGTTTGTACGAATGGTTGGTCATGCCGTTTGGGTTGACAAACACACCGAGCACTTTCATGCGGCTGATGAATGAAGTCCTGCGGGAGTTCATTGGCAAATTTGTGGTCGTATACCTGGATGACATTTTAATTTTCAGCAAGACCAAGGCTGAGCATTTGAGGCATTTGGCCATTGTGATGAAAAGGCTACAGCAGGAGAAGTTGCTGATCAATTTGAAGAAGTGCTCATTTATGCAGAACAAACTCATATATCCGGGGTTTGTGATTTCGGTGAACGAGTTGAAGATGGATCCTGAGAAAGTTGGAGTAATCAGGAATTAGCCATCGCTGAGGAATGTTTTTGAAGTACGGAGCTTTCATGGACTCGCTAGCTTCTATAGGAAATTTATTTGGAATTTTAGTGGGATCAGCGCAGCGATGATGGACACTGTGAAGAAGCGACATAAATTCTTTCAATGGACAGCCGAGGTTAAGAGAAGCTTCAATCTGTTGAAGCGGAAAATAACAGAGCAGCCAATTTTGGTATTGCCTGATTTTCAGAAGACCTTCCAGGTGAAGTGTGACGCCAGCGGGTATGCTGTTGGAGGGGTCTTAAGTCAGGATGACAGGCCTGTGGCATACTACAACGAGAAGTTGGATGATGCGAAGCTGAAGTAATCCACGTACGATGAGGAATTCTATGCCATCATACAAGCACTGAAAAAGTGGAGGCATTACTTAATACCCAAGGAGTTCGTATCGTACAGTGACAATCACGCATTGCAGTTCGTGAGTCAGCAGGAAAAGTTGAACCAAAAGCATGCGAAATGGGTGGAATACATGCAAAATTTCACATTCGTGATAAAACAAATTTTGGGGACTGCTAATAAGGTAGCTGACGCCTTGAGCAGGAAATGTTTGATGCTACAGGAGTTCAGAGTCAGAACGCTGGGTTTTGATAACCTGAAAGAGATGTATGTAAGTGATATTGATTTCAGCAAAGCATACGAGGCAGCCGAGAATCCGATGCTCAGATATAGGAGCCCATGGATGGAATATCTAATCCAGGATGGATTTCTCTTCAAGGGAAATCAACTGTGCATTCCAGATTGCTCTATGAGAGAGAATTTGGTGAAGGAAGAACATAGCGGCGGCTTAGCCAGTCATTTCAGACATGAAAAGACTTTCGCCATACTGAGCGAGTCATATTTCTAGCCAGGCATGCGTCCAGATGTTAAAAGGTTTGTTGACAGATGCAGAATATGTCAACATGCAAAGGGCCAAAAACAGAACACAAGGTTCTATCAGCCGTTGCCCATACCTGAGAGGCCATGGGAAGCCATTAGTATGGATTTTGTTTTGGGATTGCCGAGAACGCAGAGAGGAGTGGATTCCATCTTTGTGGTGGTGGAAAGGTTCTCGAAGATGGCACACTTCATCCTGTGTCATAAAACGAGCGATGCAACCCACATCGCCAATTTATTTTTCAAAGAGATTGTGCGATTGCATGGATTTCCCAGGAGCATAGTCTCGTATCGGGATACCAAGTTCATAGGTCACTTTTGGAGGACGCTATGGAAGAAGCTGGGGACTAACTTGGCATTCATTTCTTCTTACCATCCGCAGATAGATGGACAAACAGAGGTGGTCAACAGAAGCTTAGGAGATCTGTTGAGAAGTCTGGTGACAGAGCATCACACCAGTTGGGATCAGATCTTACCATAGGCCGAATTCGCGTACAGCGATTCAATGAATCGGAGTACAGGTAAGAGCCCATTTCAAATTTTGTATGGGACACAGCCGAGAGGAGTGTTTGAGATCAAGGAGTCAGAACAGGCTGAAACTAGCAGTGCGAGAGCTGAGGAATTCACTGAGGCAATGCAAGAACTTCACACGGAGGTGAAACAACAACTGCACAAGTCGAACCAAGAATACAAGCGCAGGGCCGATCAAAAGAAAATGTAGCTTCAGTTTGAGATTGGAGATATGGTTCTGGTGCACTTAAGAAGAGAAAGGTTCCCAAGGGGAACATACAACAAGCTCAAGATGAAGAATATCGGGCCATGCAAAGTTATGAAGAAATTTGGCGAAAATGCATATGAACTTGAATTGTCGGAGGGCATTGGGATATCTTCGATTTTCAACATTTCGGATTTATACCCATATAGGGCCAAAGATGCAGGAGATGGAAATGATGAGGAACCATTAATCTAGTGGAAAAAACAATTGCCAGTTGCACAGAAGCCTCAGATGGAGTGCATACTGGATAAAAGAGTAGGCAGGAAAACCAGGAGGAACCAGTACTTTGAATACCTGGTAAAATGGAAGGATCACCCAGTGGAGGATGCCAGCTGGGAGACAGAGGCAGTTATATAGAAGCATGGTCACACCGTGCAAGGACTCATGGACAGGAGCCCATGAAATATTTTTGAGCCGAGGAGTATGATGCAGGAGCATTCACTCCTCATTAAGCGAATCAGCGCGTGGAGAAAGAAAAGACACTTGGATGATGCCAGCACCAAAATTTTGAATCAACTTGATATCTATTACGCCGCCATTTGAATGAAAGTGTTCAAAATAAAGCGTACTTGTGCATTGAAATGGACCTTGAGCAGATAAGCTCTCGTCCTTAGGCAGCAGAGGCACTTATTAGATTTAGTGCAGGTAGATAAGATTTAGTGCAGGTAGATAAGATAATTAAGTCTAGATTAGACAGTTTTGGCCTTGAGGGGGAAAACAGAGTATAGACACCCTCCTTGGTATCATTGTAAAAAAAGAATTCAGATTATGCAGAGTATTAGCATTGAGAAGCAGGAGAGAAACGCAGAGAGCTTGTGAAGAATCCCCATGTATAGATATTGAATTAATAAAAATCTTTGATTCAATTTCATGGTTGTGATTATTCTCTGTGTGTTGTTGATCTTATGCTGTTGCATGCTCGCTTCTTTTTATGCTTTCGTCGCATATGCTGTGTACATGATTTCATGGTAGATTATAAATCTAGGAGAGAGACGAGAATGAGTTTCAATTGTTTCTCTGTTTGAGATAGGAGATTCCTGCATAGAGTGCAGTTGGATTCCTCCACATAGAGTGCGTTGAGGGGCCTTACAGTTAAACTCTTATTCTCTTCTCTTGGAATGGTGTTGGGTTATTCGGGTTGTGCAAATGAAGTGCCGGTCGAATTAAAGTCTTAGAGGTGAGTCTAGGACAGGAGAATGGGGAAGACTTAATTTAATTCCCATGGATGTGTTTGTTCTTTGTGTATTGCTGGCATTATGCCTTTGCATACTGACTTCTTGTTATGTATTTCTTTCATATGTTGTGTATGTGATTTTATGGAAGAATTGAAATCTGAAGGTCTTAGAAGTGAAAGGACGGGTTTTTGTTGTAGTGAGGACACTGGATCTGAGAAAACTTCAACACTGTCAAGAGTGGTTGAAAGTCGAGTACAGAGAGCGTGTTCGAGAGATCTCTGAAGGAGTCAGAGTTTGAAAAGCTCAGGAAGGATAGTTCCTTTGATTTGTTGTGGAAATAGACTCGGTGAAGTTCACGCAAGGTGAAGGTGGTGGAACAAAAGACTCTTCAAGAGGAAGAGAATCAACGACTTAAAATCGTCGAGTTGGATCGCGAGTTCCCGCTGACCATTGGATCCGAGAAGAATTGCGAGGGAGTTAACCTGCAAGCGACCTAAGAGTCAGGCCATCGCATATCGGCGTTCGGCGAAGGGAGGGACAGGGGTTTACCCATTGAAATCGCGAGATGCGATTTCCCGAGTTATTCGGGACCCTCGATCAGTAGGCGACAGGTGGCAAGGGATTCCATGGAGTCGGCGTTCGGGGTTTCTAACTCAGGGAGACGTGTGTCATGGGGCCGAGATCCACGAGTTCTCGAAGTGAAGGGATAGGGTCGGTCCATGAGGCAACGTGAAATACAGGCGGCATCGCGTCGGGGAATCAACGCATCGGAGCTCGGGACTTGGGAAGTCAGGTGGTTGACATCACCAGTGGTGAGACCCCGAGGTTTGATCGTTGACTATCAGTATTCGGGGTCGGAGGTTGAGCGGCAGAAGCAGTGTTGTGGGCCTCGCGATATCGCGAGATCCGATATCCCGATACGCAAAGAGGGAAGATTGCCGAGAAGTATTCTATGGGTAAAGAAATCTCGAGGGAGTTGGAAGAGCTTTGACTCTTCGGGCCGGGGTGAAAGGGAAGGTCCTGGTAGTGCGACCACCTGCCTAGGGGAGGTTGCGTCATCATGTCCCTCTTTAATACTCTGCATATGTTACAAGTTGTCATATCTAATAATCTTCTCGGATATGGGAATGTTATTATGTGATATTAGTCACTATTCAGCGCACATATTAAAAAATATTGACATTAATAAGAGAAAATATCGAGGGCATCTTCCATTAAGAAGAATTAAACCGAAATCTATAGATGATTATACTATCATCCTCCCACGTTGATTTTAAATACTTATTCCCATTTCTCTCTATCATCAACGAGTTGGGATTTAGGGTGCCTTCATTCTAATCTTCCTAGTCATGGACATGTAAGATAACTTGGAGAATCCATTGAGGCCCCGTTGAAAGATGAGAGAATGGTTTTATGTGATGTGGTCTTTGAGCCAAAAAATGCTCTATTAGCCAACATAAAATCAAATAGGGAAAAAAAAAAACAAGTATCTTTTGATTGGTGTTCTCCTTGTATTTGATTCTTCAGTTGGTTCAAAGGCCTTCATGGAGATTTGTTTGTTGATCTTCTTAGTTTTCTTGCTGGGAGTTGCAAGGGTTTTTCAGGTCACCTACAAAATTCTCCTTCGTTGAAGTATATAGTTTCTTCCAACAACACATATTTGGCAAGTGTATCAAATTCTGCAAAGCACACAAGCATTTGTCTTCCATCAGAGGAGTCTCACTTACCGCGGCTTGCAAAATGGTCTGTAATATTCATAAATGATGCAAAATATTACTCCATTCGTGAATGTACTTAGAAGGAAATTATAGATTTGGATTGTCATGAGTAAGAGAAATTGTATGGGTGGTTAAAACAACATACTAAAATTATAGAAGTTTGTATTTCAAATTTTGTTGAGATACTTTTGGGTGTGGTAACAGACTTGACAGAAAGCCATATTCTTTGTCAAAGTTTGTTCACTATCCTATGGATGTAGTTATAGACTCCAAATACAATCAATTGTCTATCGCTACTGCACATTTTTTATTTTACTACTCCTACGCATATGATTTCATTTGGGTCGATGGGCTTGGCCCTATTTACACAAATATTCCCCTCCTACTTGAAGGTGGGTATATAAAAAAGGAATGACGCTCTCAAAAATTTATAATCCCTGCATCGACATGTAATTGGAAAAAATTAACGGGAAGGAATTCTGGATTATGGACTTTGCAATACTTTCTGAGGATTACTTTATAGTACCACCTTCTGCAAGAAGTTTCACATGTTCAGGTAATAATTTCGTTTCTGAAAATCACCTTTTACTACCACCTTCATGTAATCATTTTATTTCATTCTTTAGAAGAGACCTTAATGTAGTGGTGTGCTTCCAGATCTGTTTCCACCTAATGTCAATATTCTTGTTGTTTCCCTTGCTTTGGAAAAGGAAAATGCATTTCTTCTATTGCAGTTGATGCAATATTTGAAAAAAAAAATTGTTCAAACCATACAATTTCTTATTTTTTAAAATATAGAACAATGTATTTTTTGAACAAATTGTTGTTCGAAAAGTTTTAGCCGTTGTTTGGGATTCACATCTTTCAAGAATGTTAATTAATCACAAAATTAATATTTTTTGTGCCAATGCAATCGAGCCGTCCTCCACTATGGAAATTGCATTAAAACTACAATGTCTGATAATAGATGTCTAAGATGTACCTAATGTCAAGGTCATTCTCACACAGGACACCCAACGTCAAAATATTTATGGACTCAAATCAACATTGTAGATTTCTTGAGAAAAAAACACTAAAGTGGATGTTCTTTGTAGGTCTGACAATCCTGTAGTTTAAGTTCTTTCACAATGAAAAACCCTCTTGTTCACCATATTGTCGCACTGTAGTCAGTAGCACTATTCCCAATGCCATCATCAATGTCAATGTATGAAGCCAAAGCTATTTGGAGCCTGGTGTCATCGCCTATGTGGATGTCTAAAGGTGAAACTACCTAGAACCTAGGATCACGACTTCTTACACTTGACGTTAGTATTAGTAGTGATCGAAAGTTGATTGTATGTCGAGTCTCTTACTACATACATAGTTCGCTCAACACTATTTGACATAGAAATTGGTTGTCTGTCAATTCTGTTACAACTTTGGCATAAAACGTTCTGTAATTTTAGAATGTTGATTAAAAGACACATACAATTTTTCACGTTTGTTGGTATCCAATTTTATAATTTCCTTCTCAGTGTATTCGGGCATGGAGTAATATTTGGCACCACTTCCAAACATTTCAGACCTTTTTGTGGGCTGCCATGTCTTCCACCCCTATGACGAAAGATATATTCTAATGTGATCTGCAACATTTGATACCCTTGCCAGACCTGTGTTGTTGGAAGAAGTTATGTACTTCAACAGAGGAACATTTTATAGTTGGCTGAGACATCCCTTCCAATTTACCATAACAAAAAAAATAAGTTCAACATACAAATCTCGAGGTAGTCTTTTCAATGAAACAGAGGATTGAATATAGGGAGAATAACAGTCACAACATACTTGAATTTTTTTTTTGTCTCAGTTTTTGTTTCCTCACAAGATTTGTTTCCCCCAAAGTTGATGTCACATAAAATGACTCCCTTGAATTTGAATTGGGCCTGAATCACATTTCTAATTTCTCTCGGATGTTAATGGTTAGGAACATTACAAGGAAGTCACCTTAAACCCCAAGTTTTTGACGACAGAGGGAAATTAACACTTAAAAAAGACTAGAATGTTGAATAACTAGCCAATGGAGGCATGCCATATCTAGAAGAGACATCCTTTTCAAAAAGATGGGATAGATCTAGTTGGAAACACCAATGAAGTCCAAGACCTGAATTTGATATTCAAATCATTTATTTTTATGAATAAAGCATTTGATCGTCAAAAAGACTGTCCACAAGCCTCATTATTGTACCTATTTTTTTTTGGTTGGCGGTAGGCCAAATCGCAGTCAATGTGGAAAATAATATCATTTGTATTTTGTAACCCATAGTATTTGAGTATAAAATATTTTGTAACACATGTGTGTCATTAAACATGGACGACAAGATTTTCTTTCTGTTGCCCAGTACTTCGATTTAAATAAAGGATACTCTGTGCGTTCCTTATATTTTACATGGTAGAACAATTTGTAATAGGCCATACTTATGTGGCACCCTCCCTATACTTAAATAATGAAATTGAAGGACCTATCCTTCTTTCATTCTTTGGGTCCCATAAATAGAATGAATTAATGACTATTACAACAAGGCAACTCAAGTGTTGATGTCATGTTCCTATTCAATATCTTTCATATATATATATATATATACATATATATTGTTTTCAACGAAATTTGTGAATTGAACAACATCCTATGAATTGGAAGATGATTTACATTTGAACCAGAAATAATCTATTAATATATACTAATATGAATATTATTGGAATAAAAATAAAAATGTTCTCTTGGCCAAAACTTAGCAAATTTTATGGCCGCAGTTGACGGGTTGGCACTTTCGAACTCTGTTGCTTCTTGTTCTGTTATATAGATCTTTCACTCAAAAATTTCATGATTTAAACGAAATTTGCGAACCAAACAACATCTTGCAAATTGGAAGATGATTTACATTTGAACTAGAAATAATCTATTAATATATATTAATATGAATACTATTGGAATAAATATAAACAAATTCTCTTAGCCAATAATTAGCCAATTATCTAGCCACCAGGTCCTGGGTTTGTGGTATCCAACACTTTTGTCCCCCATTCCATCATATACATATTGCAGCCAAAGAACTTATGTGATCTACAATTTATGATTTTACTAGTGATAACTCACGAGGGGTTTGAAAAGATTGGCATTAATAAAGGAAAAATAGATTTTCTACTATGAGATACTTAGCCCTTTTCCCCTTTTCTTCTTCCCATCCATTATCAATTTCTCGTTATATACTTAGTTGCCTTTATATGATCGTGGGTTCTGGGGTTTGTGGGATGAGATATCTTCATCTCCATCTATATCCTCACATGGCGCATCCAACTGACCATTGTTCCTCTCCATACTTTGCCAATTTTATGGTCGTGATTGTCGGGTTAGCACTTACGAACTCGGCCACTTATTGTTCCATGATATACATATTGCACTCAAAACTTTCGTGATCTACAATTCCATCGAGGACTCCTCAAACTCACAAGCTTCACTTTACGAGGGTTCACAAATTCCTCAAAGTATTTGTCACTTCCTTCCATCCCCACTAAATTCACATCCTTCCTAATATACATTAACTATGCTCTTACTAGTGAGAACTGAACACACTGGTATGAAAGAATTGGCACTCGAACCTTCGCCTTATACAAATTGACTACCAGACTCTAACATTTCCCCCTCTTCCGTGTTACACATTATGCATTCAAATGTTCAGAGCTATATAATTTTACCTTCAATGCCTCACGTCTTCTTGGGAGACCTTGTTACCCTATTTTGGATCCCTGCATTGAAGGGTTCACGAAATCTCCAACTCCTAGTCACTGTTTATTTTTCCACCCATCCTCGTAATTATTTCCAAATATGCAACACAAATGGTTTAATACTAAAACTCCATCATGCAACAACCATAAAGATCGTCATTAATAAGAAAAAGTCTCGAGGACTAACCATGCCTACAAAAATTGTCTAGAAACATGCAAAAAATATCTTTCCAGGTAATGGACAATCTATTACAAATTTCAATATATTAGAGAAAACAAGTCTGGGCCAACGTATCCCTGTTCCACACTTGGACACTTTTTCGATTGCGAGTTCCCAGATTGACGGCCTCAAAATTGTGTTTTGAATCTTTTGCGAGTTGCAAAAAATGCGCAGAGTTCCACAATATACAATTTTTTTACTGGAATGCCTTGTCACGAGCACCGTCGTCCACCATTTTTTTCCTTTCTATTACTTATGGATTTCAACGAAATTTGTGAATCAAACAAGATACTACAAATTGGAAGATGATTTACATTTGGACCAGAAATAATCTATTAATATATATTAATATGAATACTAATGGAATAAATATAAACACTTTCTCTTTTAATTTTTTATCTTTTCTCCCCCTCTATTATCCCTTTGTGGTTCTATATTTAGTCGCATCTATATGATCATCACCTCCTTGATTCACAAATTGGTAGCTCTTTATCTATAGCTTCACACCATGAGCTCGACCGAAAGTAGTCCCTTTCAATACTTATCCAATTATATGACAATCAGGTCTTGGGTTTGCGATATCCAACACTTATGTCCCATGTTCTGTCATATACATCTTGCACCCAAAGAACTTCAGTGATCTGCAATTTATTCTTTTACTAGTGAGAAATCACTAGGGGTTCGAAAAGATTGGCATTAATAAATGAGCAATAGATGTTCTTCTGTGAGATGCTTAGCCTTTTTCCCTTTTCTTCTTCCCATGTATTATCACTTTCTAATTACATACTTAGTCTCCTTTCTATGATCGTGGGTTCCAGCATTGGCGTGCTGACATATCTTCATCTCCATCTATATCCTCACATGATGAATCGACCAACTGTTGTTCCTTTTCATACTTAGCCAATTTTATACCCACGGTTTTTGGGTTGGCTACTGTGAACTTTGTTGCTTCTTGTTCCGTTATATACATATCGCACTAAAAAATTTCATGATCTACAATTCCACTGCAAACTCCTTATCCGCTTTTCCCTTTTCTTATTCCCATGTATTATCGCTTTCTAGTTATATACTTAGTCTCCTTTCTATGATTGTGGGTTATAGAATTGGCGGGCTAACATATCTTCATCTCCATCTATATCCTCACATGATGAATCTGATCGATCGTTGTTCCTTTCCTTATCCAATTTTATGGCCGCAGTTGTCGGGTTGGCGCTTTCGAACTCTTCTTCTTCTTCTTCCGTGATACACATATTGCAGTCAAAACTTTCATGATCTAAAATTCCACCGTGGACTCCTTGAACTTGAAAGCTTCACTCTAACATGGTTCACAAATGTTTCAAAGTATCTTTTGTTGCTTTCCATCCCCACTAACTTTCCATCCTTCCTAATGTGCATTAATTATGCTCTTACTAGTGACAACTGAACACACTGGTACAAAATAATTGGACTGATGTACTCCACCATATACAAAATGACTACCAGATTTTGACATCGTCCCCTCTTAATTGTTACATATTATTCATTCAAAATCTCTGAGTGATGCAATTTGATCGTCAGGGCCTCATGTCTTCTAGCGAGACCTTGTCACCCTATTTTGGATCCAATTCCTAGTCACTGTTTCCCATTTGGACATCCTCATACTTCTTTCCAAATATGCAACACCAAAGGTTTAATACTAAAACTCCATCATGGAACAACTGTAAGGATCATCATTAATAAGAAAAAGTTTCGAGGACTATCCATTCCTATAGAACTTGTCTAGAAAAATGCAAAGAAGATCTTGCCAGGTAATGGAAAAGCTATTACAAATTTCAATATATTAGAAAAAACAAGTCTAAGCCAACGTTTCCCTATTCCATTCTTGGACACTTTTTCAATTGTGGGTTTGTGGATTGACGTCCTCAAAATTGTGTTTGTAATATTCTGCAATTTGTAAAAAGTGCCCGAAGTTTCACGATATAAAATTTGTCCTTTGGAATGTCCCGTCATGAGACCAACCATCTGTCATTCCATTCAATACTTAGCCCCAAGTTCGCTATATCTCCATGACATTGTACATTTACTATGCATTGTGTTTTCCCTTATGTTTCCCTATTTCATACTTAGACACTTTTTCGATTGCGGGTTCCCGGACTGGTGGGCTTAGGATTGTGTTTCCAACATTCCATGACTAGAAAACAATACCCAGAGTTTTGTGATATACAGTTTGTCTATAGAAATGCATCATCATTCCCTCTTCCATGTTACACGTTTTGTGGTCAACACTCTCGAGAGATACAATTTTACCCTCAGGCCCTCACCTCCGATGGTTGTATCTTGTACCCCTATTTCGAAGCATCACCAACCACTTTCGATAATTAGCCATTCCTTACTTGTTGTTTCCTGTCCCCACCACCTTCCTACTTCTCTTTGGAAATGAAATTGGCAAGCTTTAATGCTAGCACTTCATTGTGCATGAACCTTAAACATGTCATTAATGAACGAAAGGGTCTTCCGTATACAAATTGACCACCAGACTCCCATATCATCCTCTCTTATGTGGTACACATTTTTCATTCAAGTTCCAAGACATAAAATTTGACCCTCGGGAAGTCACTTATCCTGGGGAACCATTGTCACCCTAATTATGAAGCCCATCCGATGACTTTCCATACTTTCCCATTTCATGGAACTTCTTATGTGGTTCCCAGGGTTGGTGGGATCACAAAATCTTCAATTCTTAGGTATTGTTTACTATGAATGACCAAGGTTTAATGCTAATATTTCATTGTGCAACAACCATAAAGACTGCCATTAAAAAGAAAAATCATTGACAAGATAGTGAAATTTAATTAAATATCGATTCCTCGAATTTAAATTAATTCATCTTCTCTTATTTTCTCTTTTGTGCCAAGAGACATGAAAAAAATATCTTGCCATGCAATGGGATATATATTACAACTTTCAATATATTCGAGAAAATGAATCCGCCTAGTCGTTTCTCTATTCCATAATTGGGATTTTTTTTCCATTGCGAGTTCTGAGATAGGCGTGCTCACGTTTTCACCTCCATTGTTCTGTCTCCTGCAAACATTACCCAAAATTCCATGATATAAAAATTTCCCTTTGGACTATCCTATCATACCCTCTTCAGTGTTATGCATATTGCACTCAAAAATTTCTAAGATATACAATTTGACTCTCGTTCCCTCACGTCCAACAATTGTACCTTGTAACCCTATATTGAAGCCCTCCCGACCTCTTTCAATAATTAGACACTCCTTAACTTCCCTTTCCTGTCCCTGTGAACTTCGTACTTCTTTATTAATATGAAATGAGTGACCTTTCATGCTAACACCTCACCATGCAGGAACCATCAACATTGTCATTAATGAGCGAAATTCTCAAGGAGATCTTCCATTAATACACATTAAACCAATATCTACAGAGAGTTATATTTTTCGTTCCAATTTTTCATCTCAAACACGGGTCATCGCGTTGGCCCATTCAAGAAATCTCCAATGCTTAATCTCTCATTGTCGTATCCACCATGTTAATGCTTCTATGTGTGCAATTACTAGTCTTTAATATTAATAATGCATCATGAAACAACCATCAAAATTGTCATTAATGAGCAAAAATATCGAGGATATATCCCATTCACACGCATTGGACGAATATTTTCACAACGTTATATTATCCCTTCCAACTCTTCATTTCAATCATCATCTGGAGAAAACAAACGTTATTGTAAACTTATGGCAACAGGTCAAAAACAATTTTTTGGAGATACAATGAATATATTCAGATGTCAGGACCAGAACTTCCATTGGTCTAGGGCATACTCTTACTATTCATCCTGTTTCTCCCAGAACGAAGTGATTTGTACCTATGGAATCGCTCGTGCAGGTTGTGCCCCTAAGGCTTTTGACTGTAAGGAGGTGGTCTCTTGGTGCACCAAAAAATATATTTCAAGCCAAAGAATTTTTCCACTGTGTGACCATTCTCCGGTTCCTTTGTCACCTCATGTCTTCCCCAAGATGTTAAAATTGTTGGCGCCAACATTGACCTTCAAAGTATAAAACTGCAAGCAGTTCCTAGAAAAGATCATAGTGGGTTAGACATCTTAGCTGAGTTCTTCAAAGACCCGACAATATTTTATGAAGATATCACAAAGTTGCAGGTAAGTTCCTTTAGAAATCCATTCCGGGAAATTTCTTGGTTGTTTACAAGAATAACGGGACATGAATCCATGACAAGCATTTCCCGTATAGTTATTTATATTTTGGAATTCACAGTCAAGGAACAATTCATTTTCAATTGGGGGAAGCTAATTTACATTGAAATCTATTCCTAGCTATCACAATTCAAAGAATCAAATAAATTTTATATTTCATACTACTTGATTTTTGCAATAGTGTATTGTTGTCCATTTCCAAAAATTTCTCTTTCCAAGAAAATAACTTGTGAGTTCAACCCAGTAACATTCTAGTACCAGGCCCTTTGGATCGATAAGGCCTCCCGTTGTTTTTATGAAGTTTTTAATGACTTTGTCTCATTTTTATAACATTTATTGTTAGGGAAGGATGCTCATTGGATGTCTAGCTAGGAAACCAAGTTTTTTAACATGAAGGGGACACTTCAACAAAATGAAAATCATAGTGTACTAATGGTCTTTGGCTCCAAGGAAAATCTTTCTTTCCTTCCATGCCACATCATGGAAAAGATGTTTGTTATAGAAATAGCAAGACAACACAACCACTGGTTTCATTTTTTCCATGAAAAGAAAAAAAAAGTTCATTCCTCTTCCCCAAAAATTTGGGGACTTCCTCTATATAAACCTCAACAAGATCGATGAATTCCTAGGCCATTTCAAGAACTTGAACCTAACATATGCTGAAAGGTTAAAAGGGTTCAACCCTAATGGGATTTTTTGAGAACATTTACTAGCAGTTGGATTTAGTAGCTCTTCATCCATAGACTCCTGACTGAAGACAAAGACAATAATGACAACACTCCTGCTTCTGGCGATTACGACATAGAGACATTGCAAAGACTGACTCAATTGTACAGACAATAGGGAAAAGTATCTAGTGAGAAGAGTGTCCAGTCCCCCGCTAGCACTCCCAAGAGCACGACATCACGGAGAATTTATTTAAAGACCCACCCCGGTAAGAAAGAAACCCATAAATCTTCAAATGGAGGAGGAGATAAGAACCCTCCTTGCACAAAAAATGATAGTTCTCACAAAGTTCCCCTGACAAAGAAGAGAAAAAACATTGTAGGGAAGGAGGACGAACCCTAAATTGAAAGTGAATAAATGAAACTTGAAATTCAAATTGAGCACATGCACAAAGCTAGTTCTGCAATGGAATAGATGAGATGGCATTTTTATGAAAATTAATCCTTCATATTCTAGAGCATTGTTTTTTACAACCAATCTAAAAATATGGTCATTGAAAAGAGAGATGTAACAAATAAGAAAGGAAAATCTCGTACAAAGATTGACTTTAGGAAAATGAGGTCATCCTAAATCTCACTATTTCATCTCATAACCGGTGATTCTCTTGATGATTATATTGGAGGAATTGAAGCGGAGAATGCCATACTAAAAGACCTTGTCAAGGAATTTGAGGAGGTTTCATTGCTACCAGAGAGTTTCCTAGTCCTTTAGAAAAAACTGTACCTGATACCCCTGCAACCAAGTTAAAAGTATCCTCTAGCCTCCTTGCATCGTGTAGATTCATTGTAGATAATAACATCAAGAAAATAATGCATCTAGTTACTGAAGCCTGGGAAAAATCACAAAATATATCTTCCTTTTGAAAGAGGGGAAATGATTTGCACGAAAATTTGCAGATGAATTTAAAAAATGATCAACATTTATATGAACACATGCTGACCCCTTTTTCCATCCATGCCATCAACAACTCAGATCTGAAATGAATACAAGAGGCTATCCCCTCCCCAAAGTAGATCAAAAAATTAAAATCATGCTGGCAAAGGAAAGTTTAGAACTTGGAACTCATTGTCGAATCACGTGAACAAGCCATATCAGAAAAGGAAGAATTGTTTAAAAACCTGACCCAAATGGACTTAGCTAGAAGTACCTATGGGTTTCAAGACCCAAAGTTAGTCCTCAAATCCTTTTCAATGACCAAAGAAGCCTTCGATGAACAACTTGATATTTTAAAGAGGTTTTCTTTAGAAATTTTTTATGGCATCCTTGAATATCATGTAGATGAGCTTGAGAACTGGCTACTGGACTATACAGCACACAATGAAGAAATTGAACAGCCTCTACATAGTATTTCTATGGATCTAAGGAAATTAGAAAACGCTCTTTTCAACATAGAAATCCAGGATGAAATCAACATGGCCCCCATGAGAAGCTACATTGAATAATGGTTCCAACAGAGAATGGACAACCTCATCAAGGAAGGGAAACAACAGGTTGGCACGATTCCAGCGACCATCGACGATAACAAAAAAAACACATTGGTTTCATAGTAATTCTATACTGATGTCATCTTGTTTTCTTTATCAATCCATTTATTCTACCTCTTTAAATAGAAATCTCTAACCAAAGACTCATAACTTCCAATTTCTTCTTTTCAGGTCTTCCTCTCTACCGTCGCACACGCATTCTTTCTATAGTCCTAACTATTGTACTTATTTATTTTTATGGTTTGTGGGAGACCCAATCCCATTCTATATGAAAAACACATTTAAATGTCCAAAAATATGGAACAAATTCTAGAAATATGTAACAAACATTATTAATTTTTGATAAATTTCAAAGAGAATTGTGCTCGATGTCAGGAAATTGGCAGACTCCAGAAATATGTAACAAATTTCAAACAAAACTGTGTTGGATGTCAGGAAATTGTGTTTATTATGTTTTAATGTTTAATGTTTGTGTTTCCTCCTTTTTTCCAGGAACCCGAGGTGGGGAAAATATAAGAGAAATGCAAATTTATTAATATTTCATAAATTTCAATGAAAACTATGTTGGGTCTATTATATTTGAATCCAGTGGCCAAAGTCATCCTTTGCATGGATACCACATGTACTTCAACGTGGATTTATTCCCATTCCAACCTGATAGGGACTACGCTGCCATGTAGCACTTGTTAGTACTTAGCCAATTTTATGGTTGCAGTTGTCGAGTTGGTGCTTTCAAGCTCTTCTGCTTCTTCTTCCATGATATACATCTTGTAGTCATAACTTTCATGATCTAAAATTCCACCGTGGAATCCTTGAACTCGCAAGATTCACTCTACGACGGTTTACAAATGTTTCAAAGCATATTTCACTGCCTTCCATCCCCACTAACTTCCCATCCTTCCTAATATACATTAATTATTCTCTTACTAGTGATAATTGAACACACTGGTACGAAACAATTGGACCGATGGCCTTTGCCATATACAAATTGACTACCAAATTTTGACATTGTCCCCTCTTCCTTGTTACAGATTATGCATTCAAAAGTTTTGAGTGATACAATTTGACCGTTAGGGCCTCACGTCTTCTAGGGAGACCTTGTCACCCTATTTTGGATCCAATTCCTAGTCACTGTTTCCCATTATGTACATCCTCGTACTTCTTTCCAAATATGAAACACCAAAGGTTTAATACTAAAAATCCATCATGCAACAATCGTAAGGATCATCATTAATAAGAAGAAGTCTCAAGGACTAACCATCCCTACAGAACTTGTCTAGAAAAATGCAAAGAAGATCTTGCCAAGTAATGGAAAAGATATTACAAATTTCAATATATTAGAAAAAATAAGTCCAAGCCAACGTTTCCCTATTCCATTCTTGGACACTTTTTCAATTGCGGTTTCACAGATTGACGACCTAAAAATTGTGTTTGGAATATTCAGCAACTTGTAAAAAGTTTCTGAATTTCCGCGATATACAATTTTTCCTTTGGAATGCCCCGTCATGAGACCAACCATCTTTCGTTCCATTCAATACTTATCCCCAAGTTTGTTGTATCTCCATGAAATTCCACATTTACTGTGCATCGAGTCTGCCCTTCTATTTCCCTGTTTCATACTTAGACAATTTTTTGATTGCGGGTTTCCCGGACTGGCATACTCGGGATTGTGTTTCCAACATTCCATGACTAGCAAGCAGTACCCAGAGTTTTGTGATATATAGTTTGTCTGCACGAATGCATCATCATGCCCTCTTCCATGTTACACGTTTTTCGGTCAACACTCCTAAGAGATACAATTTTATCCTTAGGCCCTCACCTCCGATGGTTGTATCTTGTATCCATATTTCAAAGCGTCAGCAACCGCTTTAGATAATTAGCCATTCCTTACTTGTTGTTCCCTGTCTCCACCACCTTCCTACTTCTATTTGGAAATGCAATTGGCAAGCTTTAGTGCTATCACGTCATTGTGCATGAACCTTAAACATGTCATTAATGAACGAAAGGGTCTTCCATATACAAATTGACTGTCAGACTCCCATATCATCCTCTCTTCTATTGTACACATTTTTCATTCAAGTTCCAAGATATACAATTTGACCCTCAGGAAGTCATGTCTCCTAGGGAACCATTGTCACCCTAATTATGAAGCTCATCCTATGGCTTTCCATACTTTCCCATTTCATGGAATTTCTTTCGCTGTTCCTCGGGTTGGCGGGTTCACAAAATCTTGAATTCTTAGGTTCTTTTTATTATGACCGACCAAGGTTTAATGCTAATATTTCATCGTGCAACAACCATACAGACTACCATTAAAATGAAAAAGCATCGACGAGACAGTGAAATTTAATTAAAGCTCGACTCCTTGAATTTAAATTAATTTATCTTCTCTTATTTTCTCTTTTCTTCCCAAAGACATGCAAAAAATATCTTGCCATGCAATGGGATATATATTAAAAATTTCAATATATTAGAGAATATGAATCCACCTAGTCATTTCTCTATTCCATAATTGAGTCTCTTTTTCCATTGCGGGTTCTGAGATAGGAAGGCTCACGTTTGCACCTCCATTGTTTTGTGTCCTGCAAACATTACCCATACTTCCACGATATACAAATTTCTCTCTGGACTATCCTATCATACCCTCTTCAGTGTTATGCATATTGCACTCAAAAAAATTTGAGATATACAATTTGACCCTCGTGCCCTCACCTCCAACAGTTGTACCTTGTAACCCTATTTTGAAGCCCTCCCGACTAATTTCAATAATTGGACATTCCTTAACTTCTCTTTCCCATCCCCATAAACTTTGTACTTCTTTCTTAATATGAAATGAGTAACCTTTCATGATAACACCTCACCATGCAGGAACTGTCAACATTTCCATTAATGAGCGAAATGCTTGAGGAGATCTCCCATTAATACACCTTAAAGCAAGATCTGCGGAGAGTTATATTTTCCCTTCTGATTTTTCATCTCAAACACGGGTCGTCACATTGGCCTATTCAATAAATCTCCAATTCTTAATCTCTCATTGTCGTATCCACCATGTTCATGCTTCTATGAGTGAAATTACCGGGCTTTAATATTAATAATGCATCATGCAACAACTGTTGAAATTATCATTAATGAGAGAAAGTATCGAGGAGATCTCCCATTCACACGAATTGGACCAAGATTTGCGCAACGTTATATTATCCCTTCCAACTCTTCATTTCAATCATCATCTGGAGAAAAAAAACGTTCCTGTAAACTTATGGCAGCAGGTCAAAAACAATTTTTTGGAGATACAATGAATATCTTCGGACGTCAGGACTAGAACTTCTAGTGGTCCAGGACATACTCTTACTATTCATCCCATTCCTCCCAGAATGAAGTGATTTGGACCTATGGAATCGCTTGTGCAGGATGAACCCCTGAGGTTTTTGACTGTAAGGAGGTGGTCTCTTGGTGCACAAAAAAATATATTTCAAGCCAAAGAATTATTCCACTGTGTGACCATTCTCGTGTTCCTTTGTCACCTCAGGTCTTCCACAAGATGTTGAAATTTTTGGAGCCAACATTGACCTTCAGAGTACAAGACTGCAAGTAGTTCCTAGAAAAACATCATAATGGGTTAGACATCTTAGTAGAGTTCCTCAAATACTTGATAACAGTTCCTAAAGATATCACAAAGTTGCAGGTAAGTTCCTTTAGAAATCCATTCCGGGAAATTTCTTGGTTGTTAACAAGAATAACGGGACATGAATCCATGAGAAGCATTTCCCGTATAGTTATTTATATTTTGGAATTCACAGTCAAGGAATAATTCATTTTCGATTAGGGGAAGCTAATTTACATTGAAATCTATTCCTAGCCATCATGATCCAAAGAATCAAATAAATTTTATATTTCATCGTACTTGATTTTCACAATATTGCATTGTTGTCCATTTCTAAAAATGTCTCTTTCCAAGAAAATAAGTTGTGAATTCAACCCACATTCTAGTACCAGGCCTTATGGAGGCACAAGGCCTCCCACTGTTTTTATGAAGTTTTTAATGACTTTGTCTTAGTTTTCTAACATTTATTATTAGGGAAGGATGCTCCCCGGATGTCTCGCTAGGAAGCTAAGTTTTTTAATAGGAAGGGGACACTTGAACAAAAGGAAATTCACAGTATACTAATGGTCTTTGGCTCCAAGGAAAATCTTTCTTTCCTTCCATGCCGAATCAAAAACAAGATGTTTGTTACAGAAATACTAAGGCAATACAACCATTGCTTTCATTTTTTCCATGATAAGAAAAAAAAAAGTTCATTCCTCTTCCTTGGAAAGTGAAGGACTTTGTGTGAAAAAACCTCAACAAGATTGACGAATTCGCAGGCCATTTCAAGAACTTGAACCTAACATATGCTAAAAGGCTAAAAGGGTTCGACCCTAATGGGATTTTTCGATAACATTTACTAGAAGTTGTCTTTAGTAGCTCTTTATCCATAGACTCTTGACTGAAGACAGAGACAATGAATACAACACTCCTGCTTCTGGCGATTGCGACATAGAGACATTGCAAAGCATGACTGAATTGTACAGACAATAGGGAAAAGTATCTGGTGAGAAGAGTTTCCAGTACCCTGCCAACACTCCCAAGAGCATAACATCATAGATAATTTCTTCAATGACCCACCCTAGTAAGAAATAAACCCATAAATATTCAAATGGAGGAGGAGATAAGAACCCTCCTTGCAAACAAAATGATAGTTCTCACAAAGTTCCCCTGACGAAGAACAGAAAAAACATTGTAGGGCAGGAGGACGAACCCTAAATTAAAAGTGAATAGATGCAACTTGAAATTGAAAATGAGCACATGCACAAAGATAGTTCCACAATGGAAATAACTGGTATGACATTTTTTACGAAGATGAATCCTTTGTATTTCAGAGCATTGTTTTTGACAAGCAAACTAAAAATATGGTCACTGAAAAGAGAGATGTAACAAATAAGAAAGGAAAATCCCGTACAAAGATTAACTTTAGGAAAATGAATTCGTCCCAAATATCCCTATTTCATCGCATAACCAGTGACTCTCTTGATGATTCCATTGGAGGAATTGAAGTGGAGAATGCCAGAATGAAAGACCGTGTCAAGGAATTTGAGGAGGCTTTTATTGCTACCCGAGAGTTTCCCAGTCCTTTAGCAAAAAATGTGCCTGCTACCCCTAAAGCCAAGTTAAAAGTATCCTCCAGCTTCCTTGCATCGTGTAGATTCATTGTAGATAATAACATCAAGAAAATAATGCATCTAGTTACTGAAGCCTAGGAAAAATCACAAAATATATCTTCCTTTCGAAAGAGGGGAAATGATTTGCACGAAAATTTGCAGATGAATTTAAAAAATGATCAACATTTATATGAACACATGTTAATGCCTTTTTCCATCCATGCCATCCATAGCTCAAATCTAAAATGAAGACAATATGTTATCCCCTCCCCAAAGAGGATCAAAAAATTAAAAGCAAGCTGGTAAAATAAATTTTAGAACCTGCAGCTCATTGTCAAATCATGTGAACAAGCCATTTCAAAAAAAGAAGAATTATTTGAAAACCTAACCCAAATATACTTAGATGGAATTACCTATGAGGTTCAAGACCCAAACTTAGTCCTCAAAGCCTTTTCAATGACCAAATAAGCCTTCGATGAACAACTTGATATTTTAAAGAGGTTGTCTTTAGAAAAAATTTATGGCATCCTTGAATATCATGTAGATGAGCTCGAGAACTGGCTACTAGACTATGTAGCACACAATGAAGAAATTGAATAACCTCTCCATAGTATTTCTATGGATCTAAGAAAATTAGAAAACGATCTTTTCGACATAGAAATCCAGGATGAAATCAATGTGTCCCCCATGAGAAGCTACATTGAAGAATGGTTCCAACAGAGAATGGACAACTTCATCAAGGATGGGAAACAATCGGTTGGCACGATTCCAATGACCGTCAATGAAAACAACAAAAACACATTGGCTTCATCATAATTCTATACTTGTTTTATTTATCAATCCAGTTATTCTATCTATTTAAATAGAAATCTCTAACCAAAATCTCATAACTTCCAATTTCTTCTTTTCAGGTCTTCCTCTCTATTGTCGCGCACTTCTTTCTACATTCCTAATTATTGTACTTATTTCTTTTTATCGTCTGTGGGAGACCCAATCCCATTCTATATGGAAAATGCATTTAAATTTCCACAAATATGTAACAAACATTATTAATTTTTGATAAATTTCAAAGAAAACTATGTCAGATGTCAGGAAATTGACAGATTCTAGAAATATGTAACAAATTTCAAAGAAAACTATGTTGGATGTTAGAAAATTGTGTTTATTATGTTTGAATGTTTAATGTGTGTGTTTCCTCCTTTTTTCCAGGAACCGAGGGTGGGGAAAATATAAGAGAAATAAAAATTTATTAATATTTGATAAATTTAAAAAAAACCTATGCTGGGTCTATTATATTTGAATCCAGTGGCCAAATTCATCCTTTGCATGGATACCACATGTACTTCAACATGCATTTATTCCCATTCCAACTTGATAGGAAATAAATTTATTACAATGATACAGTATTTATCAAAGGCTTACCAGTCTCATCACTGTTCGGCTACACTGCTCTGCTCTACCTGCATTAATGTGTTCCTACTCACATCTTCTTACGCTTAATTTTTCCTACAGTCTGTTGTTTTCACCATTTCTTCTCTGTCCAGCTTATGTTCTTCATCTCTGAATATTTCACGCTCTATTCTTGCTGTCTTCTTGATCACATACAGTTTGACTTGTTTTTCCGAGAAACAACAACCTGCCTCTGTCATGGCATGTTTCCTTTATTCCTTATCTCATCATCTGTTACACTTCAAATATCCAATGCCCATGTCGGGAATCTCATAACGCTCAAGAGCCATGATTCCAATGCCCCAGAACAATGATTCAGTTAGTGTAATTGAATCGTAATTGATCAAGAAACCACGAAGTGAAACAACAACTCTTCGATCAGATTCCTTTTGATTAGCATCATTGGATTATACACACAGAGGATTTTTGAATTTTTAGTGCGTAACCTATGATGTGGATCCTAGAAATGCTAGCTCCTTCCTCAACCTTCTGCTAATGTGACCTTGGGTGATGTTCTCATGTGACCACGTGATTGCGGGCGTGACCAAAGGTGGTTTGAGGGAAATCATCGTTTTGCCCCACAATTCACTATAGAGCTCCATGTATGCTTTCTCCAAAACTGTGGTTTCGATTATGGCCTGCTCACAAAAAAATTAAGAAACGAGCATGTTTTGGTCCCACAATCAGGTGTGATCGTCGATCTTGCGGTCTATGACAGATTCCTTCGATCAACAACTTTGATCTATCATCTTTCCTTCCTCTTCTCTGGATCCACGCCTTCCTAAGTATTAACAACCAAGTGACGTGTGGCCCTCCAAACCAATAGACGAGATTGATTTCTCCTTTCGAGCTTCAGGAGTCTCATTTCTCAAACTTCACTTTCTCCATGGTGCTTCCACTTGGAATTCACGATCTATTGACACGTGGTATTCTCGAATCAATGGTCACAATCCCTTTGGGTATTCGAGGTTCGGAAATCTCAACTTTCCTTGCAATATTTTTTTCGAAGTGTTCCAACCAAAGTACACGATCTATTGACGTGTTTCCTCCTATAGATCGATGGTCCTCATCTGCTTCGACTCTTTAGGCTTTAGGGATTTCAAAACTCAACTTTTCTTCCTTCACTTTCTCCCAGAGTGTTTTTCCCCAAACTGCACAGATTTCTACCACGCATCCTTCTAGCAACCGATGGCTTGGATCTTCTTTGACCCTCGAGTCTTTGGAGATATAGTTTCCTTCCCAACAACAAACTCCTGAAGTGATTCACTCTAGAGTTGTGGATCATGTGCCACCTGTCAGTATTGATGATGGACCATCCTTGATTACTTCAGGACTTTGAAAAGTCTGCTCATGCAAAGGCTTAACCTTCATGCATTTATCTCTATATCCAACGACCGTTGATCCTCGACACCCAAATCCAACGGATCATATGTGTACTTCTCATAGATATAATTTTTGTACTAACTCTCGAAATGTACCTTAGATCGACGACTAAGAGTGACTTTGGTCCTTCGTCCTTCGAAACTTCAGGACTTTTGACATTTTTTGGTGATGAAACTCCCAAAGTAAATCTCCTAGAGTGACATAGCTTTCTTACATCAATTGTTGATGTGTCATGAGTTGAGTAGCTGCCATGTGTCACTTAGATTCATGATTTGCACATACCTGAAGTGTCAATTCAACTTGAAACTTGTCATTGTTTGATTGGGCCATGTGTCCTTGCTGATGTGATCTTGTGATGTGGTCTGCCACATATCCTTGTAGACGTGGTATGCTAACTTGGTTCTCATTGATCTAACGGTCATCGAATTTTCTCCAGATCCGATGGTCCTTATTCAATTCAGATTTCGGGCTTTGGGTAATTTGACTTTCAAGTTACCAATTACTCTAAAGTGATATTCCCCGAACAATAACCTCCTCACAACTTTTGACGTGAACCAAATGTTTTTCTTCGATCATGTTATTATATCGATGGCTCGATCTATCTTTAGTGCTTCTCTTCTAGCTTATCATGTCCTTTCACTTAAAAGTGATCCAACGGTCGTGAAGACACTTAATGAAGATCAACGATCAAGGATGGTTGTGGAACCACAACTTGCGAGTGATTTAACTCGTCACCAAAACTCTATAATTTGAAGTTGTGTGTTGTTGGTGAGTCAACCACAATCATCGATCTTCGAATCTATAAGATCTGACGATCCTGACTAATTGTGGGATTGGAAATAGCACGATATTTAATTCTCCTTTTGATCTCCAAAATCTATCCCTGCTGTTGATCTGGCGATTGTGCATGTGACGGTCATGACTTAATCCGAATTAATCTGATCATTTGTTAGATCAACCAAAATCATTGATATTTTGGTTTATGAGATCTGACGATCTAGACGAATTGTGGGATTAGAACTAGCGAGTTGTTTTATTCTTCTTTCTCTCTCTGCAATTCATCCCTATCATTGATATGGCTTGCAGATCAGATGGTCAGGATCCTCCAATGGTCCTCAAGACCACGATCACTCACATGACCGACGTCTGTAATAATAGATGATCAACACGGTCAATTTCTTGATTGGATGATTGTTGAGGCTTCTCACCCTCAGCTTACGCGTTTCCTTATTATCTTTGATCTTTGCATACTATTCGTTTTTCCTCCTGAGCTTATAATTTTCTTGTTCTCCATCGTCACTTATGTTCTTTCCATCAATGACAAGCACACTCTTCCTATAAAAATAGGCCAACAATCTCTCCTTTGGCATTGGTGGCAACCCTAAAAGGCTGCACTATTCTGCATATACCTCCAACTGTAGCATCTAGACCACACCTTTTCTCCCCCTTTGACATCAATGTCAAAGAAAACATGCTCCCCCTGAGCTGTTGCAGTACTTTTTAGAGGTATCAAATATTCAACCAACACATACTCCCCCTAATAGGATGGACTCTCTTAGGTGAGAGAAGGGATGACACCCAACTTCTGACGAAGATATTCAAATGGTGTCTTGGCTAGGGGTTTAGTAAAGATGCCAACAATTTTTTCTATGGAAGGAATATAATTCAGCTTAACAACTTTGTTTGTAACCCTCTCTTTGATAAAATGATACTTTATTGGCATATGCTTCATCTTTGAATGGAGAACAGGATTCTTCGAGACACTAATTGCATTGGTGTTATCACAATGAAGTGGAATGGGATCAATATAAGTTACCTTCAAATATGCAAGAGTTTGTATCATCCATAAGATTTGAGTGTAGCAAGTAGAAACAACAATGTACTATGCCTTTGTAGTTGATAATGAAATAGATCCCTTCTTCTTACTAATCCATGCTAGTAACGAATCACCTAATAAGAATGCACCTCCACTAGTGCTCTTTCTCTCATCTAAACAGTTCTCCCCATCAACATATGGATATGTAGTTAATTGAAAATTCAGATTTTTAGGATACCAGAGACCATAAGTCATTCTACCCTTCAAATATTTGAATATCCTTTTGGAATCTTCTAAATGACTTTGTTTAGGAGCATACTTAAAATGACCTACCATTACAACAACTTGCATTATAGTAGGACGAGATGCTGTGATGTACAAAAGATTGCCTATCATTGATCGATATGTTCTTTGATCAACATCAGGTGAAATATCATCTATATTGAGCTTGCAACAAACCACCATAGGTGTACTAACAAGAGAACAATCTTCCATGTGAAACTTCTTCAACATCTCTTTCAAATACATTTCTTGAGAGATAAATAGCCCTGCAAAAGTCTAATTGATTTGTAAACCAAGAAAATATTACAGTTCTCCTATCAAGGACATCTAAAAACCAGACTACATTAAATTAGAAAACCACTGAACTGAAGGGTCCTTAGTGCATCCAAAAATAATGTCATCTACATAAACCAAAACAAATAATAAATCACCACTTTCAGACTTAATGTACAAATTATTATCAACAGTACCTTTCTTGAACCCTTTGTCCTGTAGAATTTTGTCTAATCTATAATACCAGGATTGTGATGCCTGTTTCAGTCCATATAATGCATTTTTCAACTTATAGACATAGTCAAGATTATCTATCAGTGAAAATCCTTCAGGCTACTCCACATATACTTCTTCTTCTAGATCTCCATTAAGAAATGTTGAATTAACATCCATCTGATATACTTTAAAGTTCTTATCAAATGCACAGGAAAGAAATATTATGATGGATTCCAATATTTCCATTGGTGCAAAGGTTTCATCAAAATCTTGTCCTTCAATGTGTGCATACCCCTTACATACCAATCTGGATTTATTCTTAACAATTTTTCCTTGTTCATTCATTTTATTCTTAAACACCCATTTGGAGCCAATTACATTCTTATCTGCAGGTCTAGGAACAAGCTCCCAAGTATTGTTCTTCTTAATCTGATCCAGTTTCTCATTCATTGATTTTAACCAATTTACATATTTATTAGATTCATTAAATTGCTTGGGTTCCACCATGGATATGAAGGCTATATGTGATTGCTCAGTGTCTTTGATTATCCTTCTCTTGGTTTATACACCTTTGTCTTCTCACCAATTATCTAACTTGCTAGATGATTCTTTTGAGTAATTCTAGAGGAAGGATTTGATGATGTCTATTGATTTGATTTTGCCTGAGTATTTCTATCTTCATCTGACTCAGAGTCTTATTTTTTTTATTCTTGGACCTGTTCATCTTCAGCTTCAGCTATGTCCTCTGTAGCAGACTCAATATTTCTCACCTCTCTTACTGGAACTCCTTCATCAACCTTTAAATCAATGCAATCAACCAATTTATACAATATTTTATTAAAGCATATATATCCTTTACTATTGGTAGTATATCCTAAGAAGATGCCTTCATCAACCCTGTCATCATACTTGCCAAGGTTTTCATTATTATTCTTTATGTAGCACTTACTCCCAATGACTTTGAAGTGTTTGATTGAAGCAATTCTTCCATACCATAGTTCATCAGGTATCTTGTCACTGTGTGGTTTGAGGTCGGTTTTGTTAAGATTATGGACTGTTGTGTGTATTTATTCTACCCAATAGGTTTTACAAATGTTCTTCTCATTCATCATTGACCTAGCCATTTGCTGAATTGTTCTTTTTTGTCTCTCAACTACTCCATTTTGTTGTGGAGTTCCTAGGATTGTGTATTCTCTCTTGATCCTATGTTTATCACAAAATTCCTTGAAATCATTTGCCATAAATTCTCCTCCTCTATCTCATCTTACTACCTTTAACCTGTTGCCTTCTTGATTCTCAGTTAAAGCCTTAAATATTTTAAATTTCTCAAATGCTTCTTCTTTTTCTTTGAGAAATGTTTGACAACACAGGTATTCCAACAGAGGACGAACACCTTCAGTAACCACTCACATAACCATGTGAAGGTGTTTGTCCTCTGTTGGAAACATCCATGACCCCAGCCAACGCGACCACTTGGAGCAGTTTATTAATGCAAAGAAAAAGATTACAGAGAGATTTAACAAGAGATTTTCTCACAATCGATTATCGACACATGACCCTCCATGCTCTTTAAATAGAGATCATGGACCAATCGGGTGTTAAGCCACAAATCAATGGTCGTTAATATCGAGGAGAGTATGAACCATCAGATCACTCTATGTCGGGAACATATCGTGACCATCGGATTTCCTAACTACAAATGCATACTAATGCATACTAAAGAAACACACTTTTACCTAACGACATATTAGACCAAGTAGATCTTAAC
>ML780203.1:353281-364763 GCA_009831015.1 Picea engelmannii
GAGCTTGCTCAAGAAACAAATTGATAGGATCGTCTACTCCATCATTTTTCTTTTCTTCCACCATTGAGGGTTTCTTGGGTGTGCGAGAGCGATTGTCCTCGAGAGAGACAAGCTCGATAACCAACTTGATATACTCGGACCTCGTCGGGGACATGCACTGAAAAACGATCAAGAGCAGCATGCTCTGATACCACTGATCCAGATTATTTTCGGCACGAAATGAGAGCGGAGATATAATAAAGAAATGCACAGAGATATTGCAGATATTCAATAATATAACAGAAATGTATCAGAGATGCAACCAAAAACATAAATATACAGTAATACACAATTTCTATTAATCAGAGAAATGTACAGAGACTGTAAAAATACAGAGTGAAAGACTCACTAGAATGGTGGCAGCTTATCTCTGAGAAGAGATGTGACGGCTACTCGCATTCGCAAGAAGATGATTACAATGAGGCCCTATGAAGGCCCTTTTACAATAAACGGGAATGCAAAAAGTCCAATACATCCAAAAACCTAACCCTAGGAGATGAAGCACCAACAGTCATGTGGGCCTCGTTTGGGTAAGTGAGTACATCAACTTCCTGGGGTCGTAACTTTTTCATACAATCTTCGTTTTAGGCATGTGATAGCTCATTGGAAAGGTATTGTTGAGGAGATTCATTTTGGGGGATAAATCATGACTTAGGATATCATTGAGAACCTTGATATCGAAAAACCTTCATTTGGACCCTCAAAATCGCCCCTGAAGTTAAAACCTGCTAAAAATAGTAAATTGCCAAAATGGCCAGAAAATTGTTTTGAGCCATTTGGAAAAGGTGAGTGGCCACCGATATCCACTTGGATTAGTGGAGACTAGTAGAGATAGATCCTTCATCAATCTTTTGCTGATGCAATCTTGGGCGATGTTCTCATGTGACCATGTGATTGTGGGAGAGACCAAAGGTGGCTTGAGGGAAATTGTCTTTTAGCCCCACAATTCACTACATAGATCCACACATGTTTTCTCCAAAACCATGGTTTTGATTGCGTCCTGCTTATGAAAAATTAAGACCTGAGCATGTTTTGTTCCCGCAATCAAGCATGATCATCGATCTCGCAGTTTCTGATAGATTCCTTCGATCAACAACTCTAATCTATCGTCTTTCCTTCCTCTTCTCCATATCCATGCCCTCCTAATTCTTAATGACCAAGTAACGAGTGGCCCTGCAAACCAACAAACAAGATCGATTTCTCCTTTCGGGCTTCGAGAGTCTCGATTCTCAAACTCTACTTTATCCATGGTGATTCCACCTGGAATTCATGATATATCGACACGTGGTATTGTCTAATAAATGGTCACAATCCCTTCGGGTATTCGGAGTTCGGAAATATCAACTTTCCTTGCTCTCTTTCTCCCAAAGTGTTGCAACTAGAGTACATAATTTTTTTATGTGTTTCCTCCTATAGATCGACAGTCGTCAGCTCCTTTGACTCTTCGAGCTTCGGGGATTTCAAAAATCAACTTTGCTTCCTTCACTTTCTCTCGGGGTGTTTTTCCCCGAACTGCACATATTTCTGCCATAGGTCCTTCTAGAAACCGACAACCTGGATCTTCTTCGGCTCTCATGTCTTCGGCGATATGGTTTCCTTCCCAACCAGAAACTCCCAAAGTGATTCACTCTGGAGTTGTGGATCATCTGCCACCTATTAGTCTTGATGATGGACGATCCCTTCTTTCTTCGATCTTCGGGAATTTGACAAGTCCTATCTCCTGCGCTCATCCAAAATCTTAACCTTCATGAATTTAGCTTTGGATCCAATGACCATTGATCCTCGGTGCTCAGATCCAACAGATCAACTTTGTACTTCTCCTAGATCTAACAATTGTCCTAACTTCTAAAATGTACCTTATATCAACGACTAAGAGCGACTTCAGACCTTCATCCTTCGAGACTTCGATACTTTTGACATTTGTTGGTGATGAAAATCTAGAAGTAAATCTCCTAGAGTGACATAGCTTTCTTACGTCACTTGTTGACATGTCACAAGTCGAGTAGCTTCCACGTGTCACTCAAATTTGTGATTTGCAACTACCTGAAGTGTCGAATCAACTTGACACTTTTCATTGTCTGATTGCGCCATGTGTCCTTGCTAACATGGTCTGCCACATGTCGTTGTAGACGTGTTCTGCTAACGTGGTTCTCCCTGATATAACAGTCATCACATTTTCTCCATAGCCGATGGTCCTTATTCATTTCAGATTTTAGGCTTCGGGTAATTCAACTTTCAAGTTTCCAATTCTTCTGAAGTGAGATCCCCAAACAATAACCACCTCACAACTTTTGACGTGAAGCAAATGTTGTTCGTCAATCATGTTCTTAGATCGATGGCTTGATCTATCTTCGGTGTTTCTCTTCTAACTTATCCCGTCCTTCCACATAAAAGTGATCCAACAGTCGTGAAGACACTTGTAGCAGATCAATGATCAAGGATGGTTGCGGAACCACAACTTGTGAGTGATTTAACTCATCACCAAAACTCCACAATTTGAATTTGTGCATTGTTGGTGAGTCAACCACAATCGTCGATCTTTGAGGCTATAAGATCTGACTGTCCTGACTAATTGTGGGATTGGATATAACTTGATATTTACTTCTCCTTTCGATCTCCACAATCTATCCCTATCGTTGATCTGGCAATTTCACATCCGACGATTAGATCTTAATCCGACTTAATCTGATTGTTTGTTAGATCAACCAAAATCGTCGATATTTGGGTTTATGAGATCTAACGATCTAGACCAATTGCGATATTAGAATTAGCGAGTTCTTTAATTCTTCTTTCATTCTCCGCAACTCATCACTGTCGTTGATCTGGCTTGCAGATCCGAGAGTCACGATCCTCCAACGATCCTCAAGTCCACGGTCACTCATATGACCAACGTCCATTATATTAGAGGATCAATGCAGTCAATTTGTTGATCGGTAGCTTACGCTTTTCCTTCTGAGCTTTGATCTCTACAAACTGTTCACTTCTTCTCCCAAGCTTGTGCTTTTCCTGTTCGCCATCATCGTTGTTGTTCTTTCCATCAATGACAAGCACACTCTTCTTGTAAAAACATGCCAACAACTAGGTGGGAAACAGAGGCATACAAAATTAGGTAAACCAACTAGTGAATGTAATTCACAACATATTTGTCATAACAATTCCTAATGAGATCACCGCATCCCATCAATATATCTTCCATGATCAATGAACCAATAGAGTCTCTTTAACACAGGCGGTGGAAGGTATGAAAATATCATGGTTTCCATTATGTCGAATGGTTTTCAAATTGGAAAAAGGGTTGCTACTCGATGATATCCCATATTTGCAATGTCAAATTTTTAGTACACATCGATTATTGAGTTCTCACACAAGGAAATTTGAATTTTTTGGTTGATGTATCCTCACAATGATACTAAAATTATCATGCTCACTTGGTCTCCATTGCAACTGCTAGTGGTACATATTGATATCATACCTTGACATGGCTTAAAAAGAATGTACAATGAGGAATATGGGGATGTGTAGGAAGATAGTCTTAAAGAGGATGTAGGGTATGTATACTTCCTTCGACTTTACTAGTCAAATTATTATTATTATTATTATTATTATTATTATTATTATTATTATATAAAGAATACAACANAAAAATATACTAATAGAAGAATTTTTAAGTTCAACTAGTAGGATTCCTCAAATCATTAGAATTATGTAATCTAATTGTTCTTCCTTTAAGTTTTTTTTTCAGGTTTAAAGAATACCAAGGTAGAGATGATCATATTTTTATTCAAATATATATTGATATTATTAATACCATACCAATAATGTTCACATTAAGCACCATGTAGTGAGCTAATCATTTACTCGTGCATTTTGTCTATTGGATACACATATTCACCATCTAACAAACAGGAAGAAAAACAGTAAACCACTAATTGACTCTCTCGAAAATGGATAATGCTTAATGTGAACAGACGACTCATTGGTAAAGTACGATGTTGCAACCATAATGATCAATGTACTTCTCATAAATCTTTACTTCCCAACGAAGTTGCTCTCTCAGCGAAACACGCATGCCTCTTCTGTGAAATTTAGGTCTACCCATTCATTCTCTCAATTGTAAATGATTTTAGTGCTTTCTGTAACTCATCCAGATGTGAAATTGAAGGTTGCCAAAACTTATAGGTATTGCTGCCAGAGTTGGTGGTTAGAAGGCCCAAAGAATGGAACCGTTGGATCTTTCTTTCATAATCTTCTTGGAGTTCCATATAACATCCACTGCAAAAAGAATGACACATTTTGGATTGCATTTCCCATAGAATTATTTTTTAATTGCAGTAGGTTGAGTTTTACATTAAATTAAATAACTAAATCTTACAACACATAATGGTTACAACTGGTTGGTTGAAATATATAATATTGGAGTGGTGGTTATTTGACAAACCTGAATCCTATTATGGACGATTCCAACTATAATTATAAATGTAAAATTATAACTCTCCAAAAATAGCTAACCACAATAATTGCCATATTTCAACAACATCTGCATGAGATATTAGTTAAAGTATAATACAATTCTTGATTAACAATTATTTACTTTAGACGTTTACATATATATGCAGCACTTCTAAAACTTATTCTTAATTCTGAAAGCATTGGAAAGTTATAGTACAAATAACTTACAACAACACCTATATGAAAAAGGATTAATGCACCTATTATTTTTCATTTTTTCTTCAAAGAGAGACCCAAGAGGTATCCTCTCCGTGTCACTCTTAAGATAAGGTGGTAAGAGTGATCGAGAAAGAGTAAGTATGTGTGATGTTTGAAGACATTAACATGAGTGTTTAAATAAGAATGATAAATAGTAAGTATTTTAATGTTAATCCAATTTTAGGAATATGTTGATCATAGAGATAAGAGTTATAATCCATTATAAAAATAAAAGAATATATGTATAATGCATATTACTATAAAAATAAAATAAATGTTTATAAAATAAATAGAAAATGAAAAGTATTTTTAGAAAAGAAATTGAACTTAATCAATAAACAAAATATCATGAAAATGTTTTATGTAATAAAAAATATTTAAAAAATAAAGAAAAAGTAACTTGTTTAAGAGAAATTGAACTCAACAAAAAAACAAAATATTATGACAAACCTTTTATGTGATAAAAAATATTTTAAAATGGTTATTAAAAGTGATTATTATAATAATAAAGAAAAAAAATTATATATCTTGGAAAGGGTAAAATAAAATAAATATTTTTATTTAGAAATAAATTAATTTAGAATATATATTTATATGGCATGATAAGCATTTAAAAATGATAAAATTGAATGTTCCTTATGTAAAATAATATTTTAATTTAAAAAAAACAAATTACAATTTTGTATATCTTTATTTTAATATAGGTGTAAGTGAATGTAACTTTACATATTTTGATGTTATAGTGAAAATATTTTTATATATTCTAATTAAATATGATATGATATGCACTTATAAAATAACAAGAATTCATGAGATGTTAATAAATACCTCTATTTACTATTTACTAGATATTAAAAAATATCTTTCAAAATATATTTGTTTAATTGAAAACCCCTAATATTTTTAATGCATATTTTATGTGTCCCTTTTTTTTAACGTTTTTTTAATGAATTTCTATTCTTAGTATGATGACATGGAAAAAAATATTATAAATTATTTTTTTCTTCCTTGGTGTAGTGTAAATTATAAGTTCTTCCTTGGTGTAGTGTAAATTATAAGTGTAAATTAAAATATCTAGTTCTGCTGCTGCTCCTAAATTGGTGTCTGCTACGGTGTCTAAGTGAAGGCAGTCTATTCCTCACTGGTGGTGAATGGTCATCACTCCATTGTGTGGGGAAATCATGTAAATTGAAGAAGCGTAAAGTCTATTATCATATTTTTGCGAGAATGTAACAACATGGTCTTCACGATTGGCATGACAGTTAAAGTGGTTCCAAATCCGGTTATCGAGTAAAAGCACCCTCTGACTATGTTCCTCTTTGGTTATGGGGTGAGGACATTTATTTGAAATAAATTATGTATTATTATGAGTGTATTTTAAACGTTTTATTTTTTGATTGTTTTTGGACGATTTTTTTTTGTTTAATTATTCTTGAAATTTGGTGAGGAATGGTTGGATATTTGAATGGCTAAATTTATATAATCCGAGTGTCTCAGGGTTTTTCAGCATGTTGAATCCATTTATGCATTTATAAATGCAATTTAAACAACATAAAATAGCGATGTTATCAAGATTTACATCACCAAATTCTAATAAAAAAACACAAAAGATAAAATGTTTAGCCAACACCATTATTATATATTAGTGATAAAATGTAAAACAAATGAAAAAAAAAATTGAAGAATAATAAATCTTGGCTATAGACTTTAGCTCAGCTCATCGTGAGTGATAACGAAAAAAATGTTATTTCGAACCCGCTACTCATAAGCTTTGAACCTTGAGTGGAGGGAAAAGAAGGGAAGGAAGGGGTAGGAAGTATCACCAATACCTATTTCTAATTGTCCAATCTTTTTATTTCTTTTCTTTTCTTAACATTTGTATGTTTTTAATATTTTAAATTTATTTAGTTATTTTTATATAACATATAATATATTATTTTTATTTTTTAGAATATTTAATTGCAAAATTAAGTGCAATGTGTTTGAATTTTTTTAGAAATAAGGTATATAAAAGATTTATAAACACCTAATATTGAGAACATTGAGAGAGTAGACATTTCACTTATCATAAAGAACAAATAAAGATGGAATAATAGAAAATAGTGTTGCGAAAATATGGGAAGATGAATGTTGTTAAATAAAAGGAAAAGTCAACAAACCATAATGACATATTAAAATTATTAGGATATTTTTCAATTTCCACTCCTTTCTTAATAATATGAGAAGAATAATAAAGTTTTTAAATTTTTTTATTTATTATATATTGTAAAATTGATTTAATGTTAGAGAAAATAAAACTTTTTCCTATCATATTTTATGTTTGTTTATGTATTGAATAGAAAGAATAGATAAGCTTAAACTATAGGAAGAGTATTAAGTATTAATTTTAATAACTAGTCTTATGTTTTATAATATTTTAAGTATCTTGTGTATAAGATAATAGGTATGCTTTGTATATTATCTGGTTTATTTATGTCGTTATGTATTTCATGATTTATAGATTGTTGTTTAAGAATATGTTGGTATAGTTAGTAAATTATATGAGCTCTTGATCAAGGTCATTCTTGAAAAGTAGAGGAGCGCAAAGTGTTGGCTCAACCAAAGTAAGGAAGTTTATGAAGACCCTCCCTTCATCACTCTTTGTAGGAGCTCTTGTTAGAAGAAAGAACCACCTCCTATCGGGGGGACTATAGGAATGAGTCACTCGTTTTATATAGCTTGTATGCAAATTTGTAGACACTTGAATTTTAGGCACATCAACAACTAGATTGGAAGGAATTTTTAGTGTTACCTCCCTGTTGTTTCATCTTAGATGAGAGTGAGTTTGACCATTTGGTATGTTTGGAAGTGTATATAATTGTAGTAGAAAATCACACATCAGATTTTTTGGATCACAAGTTGATACTTACAAATATTTTTCAAACCAGATAATTTTCTACGAAGTCTGCAGGAAGCTACAATCCTACCTTCGATTTCTTTGGCGATGTCTAGAAATGATCCAGGCTGAACCATATGTTCCCGACTAGAACACACAGTCCACCCACTATTCCCACATCCTCAGTTAATATACGGGCCCATGGAAAGAGGGAACCATGCAGATGCATTCGTACCACCACTTAAGGATAATATAGCTTTGGAATATCATCGTCCCTAGAGCTTCATTCACACTCAACTAGTCGGTCCAACTTACACACTATCAGTTTCACATAAGACCAGATTGGTAACCTGTAAAAAATAAAACACAACCCAAAACTAAGCTATTAGGAATTGAAAATCCATCAGTTCATAGATAAATTTAACAAACATTCTTCTTCTTACCATTCTATCACCCGGGAGAAGAAAATATCAAACAATGTAATGAACAAGTACATAACCCAATACATTAGTCGTTGTTGATCATCAAGTTTAGATGGACAAAAATAAGAAAATCCACTACATTTATAAGCAAAATACAAAGACAAGGACATGATTACACAACTAGCTATAGTTCCACTCATTCCACTAGTGGGTTTTACTGAAACCTAATATTAAAGCAACCTAAGTGAAGAAAAATGGAATTTGGTACTCACAAGGGATATGCCCCTTCCTTCGTAGTCCTTGGGTGAGCAACGTAGGCCTAAATGCCATTTTTTTTACGTCTTTTCATAAACATTAAGGAAAACATGTAATGAAATCCTGTAGAGTGAGGAAAGAAAAGGAAAATAGAGTCATATTTCTTCCCTTTTGTTTCTTCAATGGGTTTCTAATTGATTTACTGTGTCCAGAGAAACACAACCCACATAAATTGATGTGTCATATCTCATGTGTTAGTTTTGAAAAATAGACTGAATGTTGGTGATTGTGCTATAGTGAGCAATGTTGTGTAATTTTCCTCTTGGTGTTTGAATATATCCAATGATAATTGACTGAATTGGATCTTTCGAATGGATCCGTGTTCACACCTTGCATAATTTGTGTGCTTATCTAGATGTTGAGGGGGAAGCCATTAATTCCATCCCAAGGAGATAAAAGCATATGCAAAACCATTCCAAGTTTTCTAGTAGCACCAAGGAGAGAGATAGAACCATCAATTGACCATGTGTTATGGCTCAGAGGTCATGTACCATGGATAGTCATAGATAGTACTATTATTTGTGACACTTGGTATAGTTATTATGTTGCATGTAGGAATTGGGTTACACCTAGAGAAAAGCATCGATATTTTGTGATTTTCCTGAAATATATTTTTTCAAACAAATAAAATGAATCTCCCTTTCCATGTTCTTGGAACAAGCCATTTCTATGTTGAATTGGTCCACCTTCTTCTCAATCATAAACTAATTGAGCAAGTTATTTTATAATGATATACAATACAATACTTATATGCAAGTTTTATGAATTGGTTTCTTCTATGAAAGTTTTATGATTTTTGTTTTAAATGCGAGAATAAAATAATGGGAAAATGTCAAGATACATAGTTAAGTTCAATATGGTTGTATATCTTGGATCAATTATTGGGAGATTTACCAACAAAAACTATGATGTTCACGCACTCAAAGTACTTATCACCTATCATGGGGAAATCCCACCCATAAACATGACAAAAACACCACATGTTTCCTTTCATACATGTTGATTTTTTATGTTTGAGTGTCCTACTATGATAGAAAAAATTAAGATCTTTGGCATTACTCTTCCATAATTAGATGCAAGCCCATGCACATGTTTTAGTACAAATTACAAGAAGAGAAACATGTTATTAACCTCCCTCGATTTGATTAATTTTACATGTAATTACTTATGACATCACAATAATGAACATGTGTCATGCGTAATGCAAGGTCACTAACTAGGTGGGAAACAAAGGCATACAGAAGTAGGTGCTCCAAGTGGTGAATGCAATTTGAAACATTTTTGTCATAACAATGCCTAATGATATCATTGCATCCCATAAATATGTCTTCCATGATCAACGAACCAATAAAGTGTCTTTAACACATGCGGTGGTGGATATGAAAATATCATGGTTTCCATTATGTCGAATTGTTTTCAAATCAACAAAAGGGTTGACAACAATGATGAATTGTTTTCTTTTGAATGGATCCGTTCACTTTTGTTTATTTTCTCTACTTTACTCGATTATATCCCATATTTGCAATGTCAAATTTTTAGTACATATGGATTATTGATTTCTCACACAAGGAAATTTGAATTGTTTGGTTTATGTATCCTCACAATTATAATAACAAGACCATGCCCATGTGGTCTCCATTGCAACTGTTAGTGGTATATATTGATATCATACCTCGACACGGTTTAAAGAGGATGTAAGATAAGGAATATAGGTAAGTGTAGGAACATAGACCTAAAGTTGATGCTCCACTAGTTCACCCGCAACAAGAGTTTTCAAAATATAGGTTAATACATTTTTGGTATTGGTATAACTATCTTCAAAATATTGACATACAAGGTTGTTATTCAAATTTATACATAAATTCAAATCTATACACAAAAAAATTTTGAGCACAAGCATCACCACTACAATTGCACTTGTTTTAGATTGATTTACATATTACTTAATCATATTTTTACATCTCTTATTCTAATATTGACTTTTGAACTTTACATTTAAGATATTTCAACTTATATTACTTCAATATTGACTTTAATGTTACAAGAAAATCATATTTTTACTTATATTGTTTTAAGATTGGTTTCAATTTTAAAACACATCCCTAATTTTACTTTCTAATTTTAAAATTAATTTAACTTTACAATTAAATTGATTTAAATACTATTATGAACACACTTTTCAATGTTATATATTTATAGTGAACATAATTTTATTTATTTATTTAAGTGGCTTAATATTACAATGAGGACACTTTTACCTATTATATTCTAACATTTTTTGTGTTATCATAATCCCAACTTATTTTTACTTATTATTATTTATTTTGTTTTTCTAATGCATTATAAAAATTATTATCTTATGTCTAAGCATATTTTTATTCATCATTTTGGTTTTTCAATGCATTATAAAACGAATTATAAAAGAAATATTTTATGATGTTGATGATGGTTAAATTTTACTGAGACAAAAATTGGGCTATAAACTTTAACAATAGTAACATATTATTTGGATTTCTTTAAAATTTTATTTCTATGTTTGAAAATCCTTAAGAAAAGCATCCAAGATCACCAAAGTTTTCGTGACTTAGAAGGTTAGGAAGGTTAATATTGTGACAAATATTTTGAAATTAGGATCTAATTTGGGTATATGTAGGGCACTCTTGGAGAAAGTGCTTTTCATCTTCAACCCTCTTGGTGTTACAAAGATGACAAATTCAGGATTTCCCAACAGCCAATTTTACTATGCAACTCATGAGAACTAGTTCTTATTTTAACAATATTGATTATCTTCTTCAAAGTTAGGGTTAACTACTTTTTTATAATATTTTAATTTTGGTTTAACTTTTATTTTTTACCATCTATAGATCCTCTTAAAGTTAGCTTATACAATATTTATACCTCCCTAAAATTTATCAATCAAATCGTTAAACGAAAAATATACACCAATTAACGATAACCTTAAAAATAAATTATTATTAATAATATATAATAATAATTAAAAAAAAATCTTAGCTATAAAATTATATAAACACTTTTTATGTTGTTTTTTTTAACTATTTATAAACATCTAACATAAAAAGTTAATATTTATTTATAAGCCACCGTGTTAACATTTTTTTTTTTT
>ML780203.1:367613-402255 GCA_009831015.1 Picea engelmannii
CATAGTTTCCAACAGGGTAGTATTGTTCCTTTACCGCATCCACAAAAAATTCCCAAGTGGGTTCAACCCCATATATTCTAGAATCCTCTGTGGAACTCTGCTCCCGGTAAGTTTCCCACCAATGTTTGACATGGGGGAGAGCCTTAAGGAGTGCGGAGGTGATCTTTTCCTTGTCTGAAAAATTATGAATAGAGAAATAACCTTCTAGCAGATTTAACCATTTATCTAGGGCATCTGCATCTATTTGACCTTCAAATACGGGAATATCAAAATTAACCTGCACCTTGAAAGGCGAGGTGCCTCCAAAGTGGCCGCTTGATGAAGATGTGTCTGATGCTATCCGTAGGCGTTGAAGGATGTGGGAAAAATTCTCCATCATTTCATCCCTCTATCGCGTGAGAGCTTTCTCAAGCAACAGACTGATAGGATCGTCTGCTCCATCGCTTTTCTTTTCTTTCGCCATTGAGGGTTTCTTGGGTGTGCGAGAGCGATTTTCCTCGAGAGAGACAAGCTCGAGACCCAACTTTCTATACTCGGACCTCGTCGGGGACATGCACTGAAAAAAAACCAAACAAGAGCAGCCTTCTCTGATACCACTGATTCGGATTATTTTCGGTACGAAATGAGGGCGGAGATATAATAAAGAAATGCACAGAGATATCGCGTATATCCAGTAATATAACAGAAATATATCAGAGATGAAACCGTAAACACAGAGATACAGTAATACATGATTTCTATTAATGAAATAAATGTACAGAGACTGTAAAAATACAGAGTGAAAGACTCGCTAGAATGGTGGCGACTTATCTCTGAGAAGAGATGTGACGGCTACTCGCATTCGCAAGAAGATGGTTACAATGAGGCTCTAAAGGCATTTTTACAATAATTAGGAATTTCAAAAGTCCTAGACATCCAAAAACCTAACCTTAGGAGATGAAGCGCCAAAAGTCATGTGGGCCCTGTTTGGGTAAGTTGGTGCATCAACTTCCTGGGGTCGTAACTTTTGCATACGATCTCCGTTTTAGGCGTGTGATAGCTCGTTGGAAAGGTATTGTCGAGGAGATTCATTTTGGGGGATAAATTATTCCTTCAAATATCATTTATAACCTCTATCTCAAAAAACCTTCATTTAGGCCCTCAAAATGGCCCCAGAAGTTAAAACCTGCTAAAAATAGTAAATTTCCAAAATGGCCAGAAAACTGTTTTGAGCCATTTGGAAAAGGTGGGTGGCCCCCGATATACACCTAGATCAGAAAGAAAAATAACTAGGTCACAGATTCACACAAATGAGACAAAATAGAAATATTCTTTATTTCATTCCAAGAAATCAACGTATCTTTCTCTTTACAAAATCCCTGTGAGGGCATCGACCAAAGTATAATTTGGATATCCCCGATGAAAACCATACAAAATAACTCTGACAAGAAGTAAAAAATGAAATTTATAATATGGATCAACTTGCCACAAACTGCTGCCAATTTGACTCTCTAAAACAAACATCTGAATGATATGGTTCAGCCTTGAACCTTGTTTTTTACAATAGGACCCTTAGTGTTGATTTATCCTTCTATTCTCCCATTGTTCCTCCTTCTCATTTGGCCTGTATGCATTCCAAATAAGTTGAAGTAGTTCAACTGCTTTCTTTAGTTAAGTTACTTAAAAATAACTAATTTTAGTTTAGGGGAAGTCCTAATAATAATAATACTTAAGGGTATTTATTTAATAATAAATAAGTAGGTGGGACCCCTTGTGAATCCCTTCTTTTATTCTTTACAAAAATAAACACAATTAGATATTCATTTAAACGCACATCGCATTCTAGCTCCCATAAATACTTCCAAAATTTGAATACTAAATATCAGAAATATTTCAAATCATATCCAAAATATGTAAATGGTCACATTATCCAAAAAAATAGCTTGATTTTCAAAAATTTATGCAGACCACTCTCTTCAACAAATAAATCATAAACACATAAATTAAAATCCATACTTGCGAGTTTGAGAGGAAATCTTTCTTCTATCATCGTTGTCCCCTTTGGACTTCCTAGGAGTAGACTTTGGTTGATTTGCACCTTGAGGCTTAATCTAAAAAATAACATGGGAAAAATTGTCCTTGATATGCATACGGGAAGACACTGATTTTGAAGAGTCATTTGAAGGAGAGGAAGGGGAGGCAACAAATTTACCTTTTTCTTGCACATGGGGGACATCGGTTATAAGATGTTTGCTAGAATGAGAGGATTGAATAGGTGAATGCACAGGAGAAATTTGAACATTAGTATTTACAGGTGGTGGAGGGGGTAATGACAAATTGGTCCAGACACAATGGTGAGAGACTGTCGGATTGACAATCTCCTGCCATCCATAATTTGCAAGAACTTCTTGTTGCAGGGACACATGAGGAGGCACGGGGATACCAGGGATATTTTGAGGCTGGAAGGGAGGTCTCTTTGGTTGGGGTTGAACTATCTCTTTCCCAATTCAGTTGAATAACCTAGCTTGAAACAGTTGGTTAAACTCCTGGGGTTCAACATCAAAATGAATTGAGAAAATAGGGCTTCTAGGCCCTCTCTTCCAGTTACCTCTTCCTCTATTATTTCTGACATGGCTTCCCCTGTTGAAGAAACTCATCCTGTATGAAGTAATTCATTAGTAACTATCCCTTAATAGATCTTAGATGACATTTTGTTTGCCTGAAACAAAGTTTGGCTCAAAAATTCACATGAGACCCATGCAAATCAATCCATAATAAAAATATTTAATAATTTACAAGTGAGAAAGGGGTGGATATGGTTCATGGGACATCTAGAGGGATTGTAATGATCGAAAAAGTGGTAGCATGACAAGGGAAAAATACATGAGTACTTCTCAAAAATTCATTAAATAATTCAAATGTGCAATCAATAACAAAAATATCAGTTTCCACCTATTTTTGTGTCGTATCTTTTTCCACTGTTATACAGAGTTTTTAATTTATTTTATAGAATAGGGCATGTAAAAATGAATTAGGATTATGAGGGGGGTATAATGAGTGAAAAAATGATAGTATGAGAAGGAATAAAATATGGATATTGTTCATAAAAATAAATCAATTCAAACAACAACCATAACCCTGTTTAAACCCCACAAACCAATAAGAATTCACTTTTAAACCAAAACCATTTAACTTCCATTTCTTTACAGAGTGATTGCTAAATTCAAACAAAACAATTCATATGCCTAGAATAATCAATCATAGCAACCTTTTCATTGATAAAAATTATACAATGGTCATAATAACATCATTGTCATTTTTATAATAACATCGTAACCCTTTGAGCCACAACATTTCATATTCCAATGCTAAACCTTTTTTCATTTTAAAACCAAATAGAAACATACACAATGATTCCACCCATCCACATCTAATATTTATTCTTTTAAACTCAAATAAGAATAGACCAGTATTAACCACCATCTATCAACTTTCCAACACTATTTGACACAATTCACTGACATTAAAACTCATAATTGGACCACAATTCAATCTCACACAAGCATTTATAAACATAAGTCTTGATTCAAAATAACATTCAACCAATAACATGCACATCTTAACCTGATATTCTCGTAAATTAAACATATACAAAATTCTTTAAAAGAAATGCCCAACAAGAGATAGAAACAAATAGTGCCCAAGGAGAACCAGAACCAATTTGTGCTCAACAAACCAAGCACATACATGTATCTCCTTTAAACTTGATGAGACCAATATCATGTGTAGGTTCTAACACAACAAAGGAAGTAAGAAAAAATAGCTCAACCATATGAAAAAATCGTCAGGGACGCGGATAAGTCGTGCCCCTTTTTAAAAAAAAAGTTATCATAGAGAGGTAACAATAGAGGCTCAATCAAGGAATAGTCTTTGAGACACAGAGATCCCATTCCCTTTAAAAATCACCATATAAACATAAACTATAACCCCAAAACTTGACAGTGAGGGTTACCAAAACATAACAATCATCCATCTCCAATGGATAATTGAGAGAAGCGAACTCTTAAAAACATTGTGGAAAGAAAACCTAAGAATAACCCGTGGACAACCAAACTTATACAAGATTCCATTTAAAATCTTGGGTAATTCTAAACCCCTATTGTCCAATATTTTCCAGCAACACTGATAACAAAGGCAATGCCATTACAAATGACATCTCGAGGCTTGGCCAAAACATGGAAAGCAACATTCCCACTCTTTAACAGTTCGTATTGCAACCTAGTGAAATGAAACATCTCAACTACTGAGACGAAAAAGAAAGATAAAACTTAACACCAAGTCTGGTTGTGAACACATGCGCGAAAACTCATAACTTTACGAAGCCATAATTATAATTTTCCAGAGAGAAACAGACCAAAAACTCCAAGCTGACCGAACATGTTTTTAACCAATAAAACAATGCACAGGGTACAAATAGAAAGAATATACATTCCCTTTATTAAAAAATCCAACAGTCTAGATTATTGATAGAATAAATCATAAGCACAACACTGATAGATAGTCGGTACACTTAAGAAAAACACAGACATCAAGAAATTCTGAGCCAAAATTTATCCATAACACAGAGGAACCATCATGGATGGAAAATAAAAGAACCATATCTGGAAAATATTACTCAAGGGGAAGAGTTAGACTATTTCCTTCCTTTACAACCAAAAATCACGGAGCATCAAAAACCACCAGAGAAAAAAACAAAATGCAAGTATGGCTATGGGGATAAGATCGAGAATTGTTTGAGTGATGTGAAGTAAATGCATGTCGCTTCCTTCCCTATCCTCATTCAATTCGACATACAAACCAACCAATCCACCATAACATTAACCATTAAATAAAACAAATATCTCATTGCTATATCCATTACATAGTGCGTCGCCCTAATTCATGTCAAATATTTTAACAATATCTATATGCTATAACGTTATCACATATGCCTCACACATAAACTTTAATCAAAGAGCATAAGCTTAGAAACAAGGGTATATACACCCTTCTTTATTCACAATTACATATAACCTTGGGGCTTGGCTATAGTCCTTTCTTTCCTTTTGTTTAAGCTCCCATATCATCCTTTTGTTAAAAATCATATTTGAAATAGTCAATTGATGTTTAAATCATAAACACAGAACCTGTAAAAATAATCCTTTTATCCATAGTACAACCATAATTTGCAAGTGACCATCAACCATCTGGCCATACCACAATCAACCAATCATCTTATGTCACCATAATAATTAGAACCATGACTTGAATCATTAATTGTATAAGACTATGCTTGAATCATTATAACAACAAACAAAAATATAAGTGCAACACATCCATCAGAGCACCACTAGTCTACAAGGGGGTCGCACCTACTAGTTAGTATTATTATTATAAATAAATAATAGATATTGGCAATCATTTGCGAACACTATTCATTGTTGTGATTTTAAGCATCAACACTATGTATATAGGAAGCACATTAGAGATATTAATAATCCTATATCTTAGAATAAAAAATAATAATTGATGATGGTCATTGTGTAAACTTGTTTCCTTACCCAAATGTAATGGTTTCATTGCTTCAAATCTTGTACTAGTGCAAATTTTTTTTTTCCATAGATGTTGTAGTTTATCTTTGCATCAAGTAATGTTTCTAAATGATTGGACAAAGGTTACCTTCGTATTTAAGTATTGTGACTATATCATAATGTGAAGTGTCCAACTCAGTATCAAAAGGTTGTTGGAGATCTAGTAGGTGAAGCTCTAGATCTAAGCACAACATTTATTTTCAATTTTTTGAAACTCTCACCAATTGTCTTGGACCATGTGAAAGTTATATGATGTGAGGGTTGATGAAAATCATTAAAAATATAAGATAAGTGTGGATTAAATCACCTGTAGAATTCAATACCACCAAGGAAGATTTATAGTGATTCTATTGTAATTGGTGTTGGCCATTCTACAATGGCTTGGAATTTGATAAGATTTAGATAGAATCCTGCATGAGTGATAGAAAATCATAGATATTGCATGGTCCTTATTTTAAATATGGATTTCCTACACTTTGCATGTGGTTGATGAATTTGTAATAGTTCAAATGCTATATGCATGTGATGGAGGTGACCTACCTATCTCCTAGTAAAATTTAAAATATCATCCAAGTAGATACTGATGAAGAAGCCCAAGTGTGGATGAAAGATACCATGAATAAACCTCATGAAGGTAACAGATGCATTGGTGAGTTATAAATGTATCACTAGAAATTCATACATTCCAAATCTACTTTTGAATGTTGACTTCCATGTGTCACCGTTAGTCATGTGCACATGGTGATAACCCATTGTCAATTCCATCTTATTGAAACAGTTGGTGCCCTAGATGTGATCTAGGATATTATCAATTTAGGGTAGAGGATAATGGTTTTTGACACTTATTCTATATAGGGTCGTATAAGATTCGACCAAATTCCATTTTTGTGACTCTTTCTTGGGAACAATGAAGGTAGGGGATCCACATGGAGAAGTACTAGGCTAGATTCATGGAGGGATATTATTTGGCTAGGAAATTTAGCATCCTCAATTTTAAGTGGAAGCATTGGGGAGATGGTTTCCTAGAACCAATTAAATAGAGTGTTTGATTGATTATATAGGTGGGAGGGTAGTGGGTTCCTTGAATATATCTACAAATTCTTTGATTAAATGTTTTATCATAGGCAAGGTAGAGTGCTTAGTGGTTCCTAGTTTCATAGGGTGAAATATGTAAAGGGAAATGCCTTTTCACAAGGTAACCTATTTAAATACACTATTTCTAGAGATGATGGTTAGTGGGGAAACCAAAATATTATTTTATTTAAAAAATTTGTATGTATTTCATTTGGCATGATAGAGTTCTTGATGTATCTATTGATATTGGATATCTAAAAATCAGTTGCAGTAGTCAAGCGGGTGACAGTCTTTCGAGGTTTCTTTGTAGTGGTGTATCTTGTAACAACTGAGTGCCAAACATGATATCCCTTTCCTGAAAAAATACTTCCATCCTGATACTCCACATTTCATACTTCAAACCCTTCTAACCATTGAACATTGGTGCTCCATTCACACTGCACATTTGTACTCTATTCATATTGTAGTCCATGATCTACCTTCCAGTGGTTAAATTGTTTCTTGAAGGACCTCCTTTGATACCAATTGTTGTATTACTGAGAGGGGGGGTGAATCAGTAATGAACAATTTATACCACTTTTAATCATAGTTTGTATTCATTTAACTTATTCAATAATGTTAATCAGTTCATCATCAATATATTATCACATCATAAACATTAACATCCATAATTGCATAATAAAGAATAATAAACACATCAACACAATACATAGTACACCAATATTTATGTGGAAACCCAATGTGGGCGAAAAAAAAAAAGAATGTTTTTCATATATGTCAAAGAATTAAATTCAAACACTAAGTTCCAATTCTCCATCTCCAATTGGAAGGAGGCTCCAACACCCTAGTTTCTCAGGCTCCAACCTGAAGGAATATCCAACTCCCTAATTCTCTGGCTCCAACTAGAAGGAGGCTACAACCTATTAGGACCCCAAAATGTCCCTTTTTCACTATATTGTTTTCTCATTCAACCTTATCATTTCTATGCTAAATGCCTACTATAATGTTTGCTAAGACCCTTTTTCCCAAGGTTTGAATCATTCATCTTGATTTTATATTATTATTTACTTAACATGTTTGATTGGTATCATTTCTCATATTTTACCCATGAATGTTCAACTAATGATCAAAATGTGTAGAACAACCAAGTCTTGAAGAAAGATTGTTGCTATTACACCGGCTACTACAGTTGTGCACTAGTTCTGCATGTTGTTACACGACTACAACAACTGCTCACCTTTCCTGGAAGTTGTCACACTTGCTGCAACAGATGCCCACCAATCCTGGAAGCTAGTATATCATTCCAATCTGAATCCTAAAGATGGATCCTTAAGGTTGTTACACGTTTTGGCTCATGCTGGTGATCAATATTTTTTTTCCAGATTTTGTGAAGGTGACAGATCTTCTGTATCATACAAACAACTTGAGAATATCAGATTCTCAAGGCTATTCTGAGTCTGTTTTAACATAATGAATCTGTCTTTAAATAGCATAATTTTTTTAATCATTGGTACCGAATATTAGTTGTGAATAGAGATTGAAGTGAAGCATATTGTATTTGAACATTTTTTGTGAGTTGATAAAGAAGTGAATTGAGTTTCTTTAACCTACTATAATCTTTTTGAGTGGATTCAGTGAGAAGGAAAGGGCTCACCTTCGTCACAGACTCCCCTCTGTTTTGCGTTTTAGATTCACTGGTTTGATTTGTTTGATTTATCTGTTTAGCACTTCTAGAATACATTTGTTCTTACAGTTTAGTCCCTTTTTGTTAAATACGCATCAGTGTGTCTCATGAGAGTTAAAATCAATTGTTGAATACTGTTAGAGAATTTCTTTGAGAGTTGATTCCTTTTCCACACTAGATTAAAACTTTGTTTTCAAGCAAAAGTAAATAGAAGTGTGAATTTCCCTTTCTGCAATTAAGTAGACTTCCTTTCGAAAATTAGTACAGAATTTCCTTCTGCAAAAGTAAAATAGAAAATTAGAATATATTAGATAATCTAGGATTCGTATACACTCATCAAATTAGATTTCACTTATGCAAGTGTGATTTCAATTCTGCAATAGTATATTAGAACTCCAACTGTGTCAGCAACTTGTGTTAGTGTTCAACTTTTCAAGTTTGTTTCTTTTAGTTTACCTTACTGCAATTTGATTAGTGTTGCTTTCATAATCTAGCATAGACTGTGCACAATTATCTTACAATAATGAAACTTCCCTAGGTTTGGAAATTTATATTGAACACCTTAATTATCTATTTATTTAGACAATTAAAGTGCCCAACATTTTGACGTTGTTGCTGGGGAAGATAATTACAGATTCTTGTAATCACATTAGTTTTGTTTTTCTTAGCAATGAATAGTATGCATGAATCGAGGAACAAGAGGACGTATCCCCAAAAATACTAACCCTACAGGTACTAGAGGACGTGGTGGAAGGAATCCTGCATTGGGAAGGCAAACCTTTGTTGATGAGATTATAGCCAGAGAATATTCTTCTTCAGGATCTATCTTTCTCCCTTCAAATCCTCTAAGAAGACATATCCCTTAGTCATCATAACTACCCCATTTTGAAACATCATTTTTATCAGGGTTTGAAGATGAATATTTGTCACCAACAAGTCATCACACAACACTGGAGAATATTGAAGATAAAGGAACTGTAGTTCCAAACAGGGAAAATCCAGAAGAAGTTGTTTATCAGATCAACAGACAGATTGTCACTAAAGAGGAGTGGGATGCTTTTCGTATTGAGTGGAGAGAAAGAGCACATATGGAAAATCAAGGGGATAATGAAGAAGAGTTCCATCGTGAGAATCCACCAAAGAATGAAGATAGAGAAAATGGTAAAAATACTATCTCTACCCTAGTCTTTCCTATTACTAATGTTCCCACACAGGGGATAGCTCCTATGAAGAACATACCTCTCTCAGCCCTGCCAAATTTCCATGGATTATCTACTGAAGATCCAAATGAGTTTATGTTTGAATTTGATATTTTGTGTAGAAGTTATGACTACACTACCGTTGTGCAGAAGATTAAATTGTTTCCAGCCAAATTGAAGGGTAACACGTTAGGATGGTTCATGAGCCTTGGAGGAGAGAATATTTCAACATGGGGACAAACGAGGCATCTTTTCCTGAACAATTACCAAGACTACTATCGAACGAGGGAATGAAGAGAGGAACTATTTAATATGTATTAGAAGGAGGACGATACCCTTGAAGATTTTGTGGAGTGACTCCAGTATAATCTACAAAGGTCTGGACATCCATATGTAATTAAGGACATTCTCAAAACTAGTTTGCTAAAAGGAGTTAGAGATGATTCTTTAAATATGATGAATATGCTTGGCAAGGGAGATATATCTAAGGAATCCTATGAATATATTGTAAATATTTGTAAGAGATGCTCTCGAGGATCTACAAGGAATAAGCCAGCTACTAGGGATACCACTTTTTCAAGGTTACATAAATAAACCATTAGAGGGGCAACAAGAGAAGAAATAGGAAATCTGTTAGAAGGTTTCAAAAAAAAAATGATTAACTCTTTTTCTTCACAAATTGATACTCTATAGATCAAATAGAAACAAGCAGAATCATATCAGGCATTGTCCATTTTCTGTCCGAAATGTAGAGACAAACATCCACCAAGGGAGTGCGCACTAAACAATGTCCAGGTATGTCTTATTTTTGAATTAGATCATGTAACTGACAAATGTCCCTCCTTACCATGTGTAAAAGGATGAATGAAGGCAACTAATGAGGAAGCAAAGGATGTCTATCTAATAACACAGAGAAGAAAATGGTAGCCAAGAGGTCAAGGTACAAACCATCAATTCTTTCCTACAACACTTAATTATTGGAATAATGTGAACAATCAACTTCAATATGGCCAAATGAATTCCCCCCCTCCAAATTAGATGCCATCTCCTTATTAGGATCCCAATGCATGGGTACCTATGCCCCAACAAAAAAATCATCCTAGGAAATGGAACCCATATTGGAGAGGCCCTCAATAACAACCTACTTATCAAAACCCTCACCAACAGAACCCCTATCAACAATAGTTCCAACCCTAGTACCAGCAACAATAGCTGCAATTACCTCCCAATGCCCCATAGAAAAATCCTCCATTACATCCTCAGATGTCTTTGCAACCTAACCGAAATCCCAATAATAAGTTCATTTAGAACATTGATATACACAATGTGCCAGCCCTTTCTATTACCCCTATGCCTTGTGATGAGATAAAATTATGATCAGGGAGAATAGTTGAGCCAATAATTTAAGATGCTCCATCTTCAGAATCAAACAAGGAATTGGGGGAAAAAACATCTACTGATACAGAGGAAATTGACGAACCTATGATAGAATTAGCAGAACCCCCATTCCCCGAAAGATTAGAAATTACCAAAACTGTGGAATTACCATCCTTCAAACTCTTTGGAGAATTGAAAAATATACATGTTAACATTCCACTATTGCAAGTGATTAGGGATGTCCCTATTTATGTGAAGACTGTGAAAGACCTTTGTATCAAAAAGCCTATAAGGAAACCTAGGGACCCCCTCACAGTACACATAGTGGGAGAATTGATTGAACTGATGTTAAGAAAAACCCCACCTATTAAATATGGTGACCCATGAAACCCTACAGTCACTGTTAAAATTGGAAAGAAATTTATTCCCGATGTGTTATTTGATTTAGGGGAAGCAATTAACATTATGCTAATCGAGATGACACAATTGTTGCAACTTAGAACGCAAGTCCGACCTACTCCTAATGTTTTAGAATTAGTTGATCGATCTACTATCAAACCAGAAGGAGTAATTGATGATCTAGTTATTTCAGTTGATTCATGGGAGTATCCTGTTGATTTTGTCATATTGCAACCTAAAGCCTGTTTGGGGGGCCACCCTCTAATTCTAGGGATACCATGGTTAGCTACAACTGATTCCTTCATTGGTTGTAGATCTGGTTCAATGACCATATCTGATGGTTATGATACCAAAAAACTTACCCTTTATCCTCATGCTACACCCAGTGTGGAACACAATTTTTTTTTATGGATGGACATTGAGGATGAAAGCGCTCTGCCTGTGTTAACCATAGAAAAATCCATGAGTTTCAAAGATGAGATAGAGGATCAGATAATTAATATCTTTATCAGTAACCCCTCTACTATTACATCAAACAAGTACCACCAATTGAGTCAAATCTTCGACCCTGCTTCCCAGGAAGGAGTGAGCCCAAAGATGTTCTTTGAAACTATTGTAAATAAAGTTAATTCATATGTAACAACAGATGTTGAAACAACTGAATTATTTCCTAAAGTCATTTCTAAGAGCATCATTTTAGAAATCAAACCTGAAAAACCCTGAACATCAATCTCAATTTATCTTTTGCTGAAACTCGTTGATTGATGAAGTTATTGATTGAACATAAAGAAGCATTTTCATGGGATTACATGGATATGAAAGGAATTTCCTATTAACTATGCACCCACCATATATACATTAAATAAGACCGTCGACCCATTTTCCAACCCCAAAGGAGAATTAACCCTAATCTTAAAGAGATTGTTAAGGAAGAACTCCAGAAACTTCTAAATGATAGATTCATCTACACTATATCATACAATGAGTGGGTTTCATTGTTTTTTATTGTGCCTAAAAGGAATGGTAAATGGAGGCTGTGTGTGGACTATAGAGCCCTGAATAAGGCCACACATAAGGATCATTTCCCTCTGCCATTCATTGATCAGGTTCTAGACAACCTATCTGGGAAATTTGTTTTCTCTTTCATAGATGGATTTAGTAGCTATAACTAGATAACCATTGCTCCACAAGACCAAGATAAGACCACCTTTACCAGCCCTTGAGGTACATTTTCCTACAAGGTTCTCCCATTTGGCTTGTGTAATGCACCAACCACTTTCTAGAGAGTTGTAATTGGTATTTTTTCTGATATGGTGAATGACTGTATGGAAATATTCATGGATTACTTTACACCTTGTGGTACTAATTTCGATGAAGCTTTAGCTAATCTAGAAAAGGTACTTAAAATATGCATACAATCTCATCTTTCTCTTAATACAAAAAAGTGTCATATGATGATGACAGAAGGTGTGGTGTTGGGACACTTCATTTCTTATGCAGGAATTCAGGTAGACCCAGCCAAAACCCAGGCAATTTTGGACATTCCAACTCCATCAAATCAGAAGGAGGTAATAAGATTTTTAGGGCATGCTAGATATTACAGGAGATTCATTAAAAAAAAATCCAAACTTACCTCTCTATTTTTTTTATTAACAAAAGATGTTGACTTTAGTTAGACTGACAAGTGAGAATCGTCTTTTGCAGATTTGAAACAAAAATTATTACCAACTCCCATTTTGAGAGGGCCCAATTGGGCTCTGCCATTTTACATTTATTCAGATACCTATGATACTGCAATTGGTGTAGTTTTAGGGAAACAGGAGGACAAATATCCCTATGCTATCGACTATATCAACAAAAACTTGGCTCCTGCTGAGTTAAATTATACAGTTACAGAAAGAGAATTCTTGGCATTAGTTTATGGGATCAATAAATTCAGGCATTATCTCACTGGTTATTCTAATTTTATTCATATTGATCGTTCAAAAATTAAATATTTAATGAATAAACCTATTAATAATTCTTGAGTAACAAGATGGTTATTACTACTACAATAATTTGAAATCACTATAGTTGATAGACCAACAAAAGAAAATGTGGTTGTTGATTTTCTCTCAAGATTGAATATAAATGATAATAATTCACCTGTAGATGATTCCTTTCCAAATGAAAATTTGTTTGCAGTATCTACTCACTCACCTTGGCATGCAGACATTGCTAATTATTTGGCTCAATGGAAGGTACCTCCACGTCTATCTCCCCTAGAAAGAAGGAAGATAATTTAGAAGAGTGTTCGGTATAGTTGGATAGGGGGATACCTTTTCTACATAGGCCTAGATCAAGAAATTAGAAGATGTGTGAGAGATGATGAAGTTTATGATCTGCTCAAATCTTTCCATAATAGCCCTTGTGGGGGTCATTTTGCTGATAAAAGGACTGGGCATAAAATTTTGAGGATGGGTTATTTTTGGCCCACAATATTTCAGGATGCAAGGAAGTATGTCCAAGCCTATGACAGTTGCCAGCGAATGGGTCAGCCAAATCATAGGGATAAGATTCCTCTCCATCCTCAAGTGTTTTTGGAGCCTTTTGAGAGATGGGCCATGGATTTTGTAGGGCCCATTAACCCACCTTCTCATCAGAAATTCTATATATTGGTCTGCACAGATTACATGACCAAGTGGGTAGAGGCAAAAACACTCATTAGGGCCTCAGAAGAAGTTGTCTTACAATTTTTTTTTGAATATATCTTTCTTAGGTTTGGGGTTCCTAGAGAATTAGTAACTGATGGGGGACCACCTTTCACATCACATAATTTTGAAGCCCTACTCATTAAATATCATGTTTTATATAGAACAACTTCTCCATACCATCCCCAAGGTAATAGGTAGGTGTAAAGTACAAAAAAATTAATAGAAGCTATTCTCACTAAAACAGTGAGGGAACATCGTCGGGATTGGTATGATAGATTGCATGAAGCTCGATGGGCTTATCGAACCACTTGGAGGAACACAACTGGTTTTTCTACTTATGAATTGGTATATGGGAAGAGCCATGTTTTTCCCATTGAATTCAAGATCAAAACCCTAAGAACTGCATCAAAAATCAATCTAGACTTGACTATAGCATAGAAGGCCAGACTGCAGTAGCTAAACTAGCTGGATGAGAAGCATTTGGATGCTATACATCATACCACAATAATTGAACAACAAAGAACCAAGTGGCATGATCGAGTCATCAAGAAGAAATTATTCAAAAAGGGAGATTGGGCTTTGTTGTATGATTCATTCTCTAAAGAATTTTAGGGTAAGCTGTGTATAAGATGGTTGGGACCTTATGAGGTAGACACTATTTTTCCCAATGGGATAGTCAGGTTAATCACTATTGATGGATCCAATACATAGTTACATGCAAATGGTCATCGATTGCGCCTGTATCAGCGTCCACTTTCCAAAGATGAATTTAAATCCAAATGTATAGCTGATACAGATTATCACTTTTTACAAGGAAAGGAGCTTGCTCCTTCCCTTTCTGAACCTTAGAAATTTTAACTTTTCAATAAAACCTTGTATATAAATAAACTCTGCAAAATTGAATTTTTTTGTTTCTGCTTAAATTTTTTATGTTTTTCTAATAAAGTCAGCCAAAGGGTATCAGGAAGTTACTTGTGTGTAGATAGATCGATGAACAACATAGTATATTACAATGAAAGGATCCAAAGGATTGGTTTTTGAAGTTTGAAAAACTTCCTAAAAATTAATGGATTCTTTGTTTGGTTGAGTTACATGTTGTTACACCATGGTCACTTTACATGTCGTTACACTCTTTTCCAACAAATCGACTGATTTACATGTTGTTACACCTTTTTCCCGACAATTTGGCCAATTTACATGCTGCTACACCTAATTTCACCTATTCAGCCAAAAATGCATGCTGATACACCTACCGATGTTATTCCTTTTTGCTATTTTTCATATCGCTTCACCCATTTTTTGTATTTCTGCCATTTTTCCATGCTGAAACACTGTTGTTTTTCCACTTTCGCTGCTATATTTTCCACTCTCTTTGTCATAAAAGGTTGCTTCATCATTACTTGACTCCACATCCATAGATTTCTAATTGGCCAACCACATAAAGGACTCCACCTATGCTCCACCTGTCATATCATCATTTATCACGTTCCAGAGCCATCTATCATCATTACAGCTATTCCACATAGATCAAATGGCGATTGGATAGTGCAGTTACTTTGACATATCGGTTCGTGTAGTAAGTTATGAGGTACGTTACTAATCCTACGTGTCGAAGTGATGTAGACATGGAAGAAAGATTTAATGCTTACCTATCGGTTTTCCTAAATTCATTAAACCAAGAGCAAATCAGATTAGTTGGGGGGAGAGAAAATCTATGATGACCTAACAGTAAAATCCCTTTTTATATTCACCTCTGCCACCTTTTGACCACGCTTATTTTCGCTGAGACACTGCAGTCTTTATGAATCCATGTTCAACATTGTTGTGTCTCTGTTTTAGGTGCCAATTTCTCCTTCTAAGTGACTGTTACACTCTAAAGAGACGTCATGGGAGGATCAACTATGAGGTATGAACCGGAAAATTTGGATGCATTGCTACTACATCCATATGTTTACCAAATATTTCTGCAGGCTCGTTGGATTTCTTATTTTAAGAAGCTACAGGGGTTTAATGAAGCAGAGGTATTGGAGTTCATTCAGAATCTCATAGAAGGGTATTCAATGGTGCATGGGGTGAGGATTCCAGTGACAGAAGAAAGCATGGATGTTGTGACAAGGTTGCCGACCACGAGAAAAAGATGGTTTAACAAAAAAGAAAACCTTCCCGATGCACATAAGGGTTTTCTCATGGATAATGAGCAAGTACAAACCAAGGGCTAAGGTGCAGATGTAATTTCCTTACCAAAACCATGGGGGAAAGTGTCAGAATTTGTAAAAAGGAAGATACCAAGTATTTTATTTTTCTGATTTTATACTACTGTCACATTTGAGACATCAAAAGATAATAAACATCGCTTATTACCTTCTTCATTCCTTACATATATGGCTCACTTTGTCAAGAGATAAAAGCATCCCATGAATTGTCTTTCCAATCACAAACTGATAGCATTGTTGATTCATAACGAAATGGGAATTTATAATGTCCCATTACCTGAAGCGGAAGAACCGCAAAATTTAATGCTTGCTTTTATGGCCGACCCCGAGTAGCCAATTCTTGAGCGCTCAGTTACACCATCGGTTAAAACCCCCACTGTAACTACCTGTATGTCGACTCCAAGAGGCCAACACAAAACCATAAGAAACTCTAACACCACTTTGAAAAGCATCGACAGAGTTGAACTAGAACAACTTAACCCTATACCTATGGTTGTGCTTGAGTCGACAGTTGACAATGCAATCCCTAGACCAAATCATGAGCCTTAGGCCTCGGTTGCAAAAGTTGTTGTTGAAGAACTCCCTCCTACTCCTAAAGCTCAGAAGAGGAAACTCCCTGCTTTTGTCTTTGCATTTCCTAGGAAGAGAACTAGGTCAACGAGGTCTCCTACAACAACAGTCATAGCCCCCATTGTAACAACCAGAAGCAAATCTCAGAGAGGCATTGACAGAGTTGCACCAGAAGAAACTCAAAACCCTCCTATTACTGCAATAGTCGTTCAAGATCCTACTGTCACTACCACTGACACATCTCAGAAAAGAAAACATCAACCTAGAAGAAAATCTCAGAGAGGCATCGACAGAGTTTCACTAGATGCTACCACAAAGTGTCCTAATTTTTTTGATACTCAGACCCTACCATACTTTATTTAGGTACATATTCTAGGTTTTACCTTGTGCAAGGAATTTCAAGCAACCATTTTATCATTGTAGGCCGAATGTACATGAATTGCAACAGAAACATTGGCTTCCCTTGATGATCTTGTGCGTCACTCGCCGAGTGACGATGTACAGATTATATCAGACCCCAACATCCCAGAACCTTCTCCTTGTGTGGTTGTTGAAGAATGCCCTCCTTCTCCTTGCTTGGTTGTTGAAGAGTTCCCTCCTTCTCCTAAAGCAAAGAAAAGGAAATCCATTATTTTCATCTCTACATTACCTAGGAGGAGAACTAGGTCAGCAAGGTCTATTGAAGCAGCAGTCGAATGGAAGAATATAGAACAAGCATTACCCATTCTTCGTCCATTATCCCTGGTTGTTAAAGAAGTGACTATTACACCAACACCAGTCCCTTCCAACAACATGACTATGACACAAGAACCCGCCTCTTCCTAGAACTTAGTTGTTACACAAGAACTAGTTGCCCAGGAAGAGACTGTCCCACAAGAACCAATCATGCCAGAATTAGTTGTTACACAAGAATTAGCTTCCCAAGAAGAGACTATCCCACAAGAACCAGTCATGCCAGAACTAGTTGTTACACAAGAACTAGTTGCACAACAAGAGACTGTTACACAAGAACCAGTTACACAAACTAGAGAGGATAATGATGATGTGCCACTTTCTCATTTGTTTTCTCAAATTGAAAAGAAGATAAAGGATACAGAAAATTCTAGGATTTCTGAACTAATGAAAGAAATTGAAATCCTCAAAGTAGAGTTGGCTTCCCTAAAGAAGGAATTGCAGGTTGCTCAATAGAAAAACACGGAGGGGATAGCCTTGGACATATTAGCACTGACAAAAGTTGTTATGGACCAAAATAGAGAGCACATGTTCTATGAATGTGGTAATATTTACTTTTATGCATGGTATAAAATAGTGAAAGTACTAGTCAATGGTCATGCTGAAGAACCGGCCAATCTCTCAGTCAAGACAAAATATGACCTTATTGCTCCACAAAAACCAGCAAGGAAAAGGAAATATCAAGGAAATAGAGTAGTTGTTGGTTTACCAACAACTGTTGCACAAGAACCCTTGTTACACACTCAAATTGATTATGTTCTTGAAGACAAAGCAACAAAAGAAGATTTTTGAAACACCATATGTTGGGGGTACACATAGGTTTTTCCCATATCGGTACTTAGCGATGTGTTTTAGCAGTTTGAATTGGAGGAGTCACTTCCCTAACTCAAACTCAGAGTAAGGCTTGAATGTGTTTTGCATGAGGACATGCAATGTCTTCAGTTGGGGGGCATGTTAGGACCCATAAATGTCCCTTTTTCACTATATCTTTTGCTCATTCAACCTTATCATTTCTATGCTAAATGCCTACTATAATGTTTGCTAAGACCCTTTTTCCCAAGGTATGAATCATTGATTTTGATTTTATATTCTTATTTACTTAACATGTTTGATTGGTATCATTTATCATATTTTACCCATGAATGTTCAAATAATGATCAAAATGTGTAGAACAACCAAGTATTTAAGAAAGATCGTTTCTATTACACCAGTTGCTACAACTATGCACCAGCTTTGCATGTTGTTACATGACTACAACAACTGCACACATTTCCTCGAAGCTGTTACACTTGTTGCAACATATGCCCATCGATCTTGGAAGCTGGTATATCATTCAAATCTGAATCCTGAAGATCGATCCTCAAGGTTGTTACACATTTTGGCTCACGCTGGTGATCAAGATTCTTTTTCCATATTTTGTGAAGATGACAAATCTTTTGTATCATACGAACAACTTGAGAATCTCATATTCTCAAGGCTGTTCTGAGTCTGTTTTAAGTGAATGAATCTATCTTTAAATAACATAACTTTTGTAATCATTGGTACTGAAGATTAGCTGTGAATAGAGATTGAAGTGAAGCATATTGTATCTGAACATTTTTTGTGAGTTAATAAAGAAGTGAATTGAATGTATTTAACCTACTGTAATCTTTTTGAGTGGATTCAGTGAGAAGAAAAGGGCCCACCTTCCTCACAGAATCCCCTCTATTTTGAGTTTTAGATTCACTACTTTGATTTTCTTGATTTATCTGTTTAGCATTTCTAGAATACATTGTTGTTATAGTTCAATACCTTTCTGTTAAATGTGCATCAGTGTGTCTCATGAGAGTTAGAATCAATTGTTGGATACTATTGGAGAATTTCTTTGAAATTTAATTCCTTTTCTGCACTAGATTAAAACTTTGTTTTCAAACAAAAGTAAATAGAAGTGTGAATTTCCCTTTTTGCAATTAAGTAGAATTCCTTTCAGCAATTAGCACATAATTTCCTTTTGAAAAAGTAAAATAGAAAATTATAATAGATTAGATAATCCAAGATTCTTATACACTCATTAAATTAGATTTCAGTTATGCAAGTGTGATTTCAATTCTGCAACAGTAGATTAGAACTCCAACTGTGTCAGAAACTTGTGTTAGTGTTCATTTTTTCAAATTTGTTTCTTTTAGTTTACCTTACTTCAATTTGATTAGTGTTTCTTTCATAATATAGCATAGACTGTGCACAATTACCTTAATTATCTATTTATTTAGACAATTAAAGTGCCCAACACAACCCACTAGGCTCTTTGGCTACAACTCGAAGGTGGATACAACCACCTAGTTATCAAGGTCCAACCTAAAGGAAGATCCAACTCCCTAATTCTCTGTAACCAACTCGAAAGAGGATACAAACCCATTTCCTTTCCCCGTTCTACCGCCCTGAAATATAAATTCCAAATGTAGACAATTTGTCACTGTCACTAAATCAACCACTCACATTGTCAACCGTTAACCGTTAACATGTACCAACAACTTGTAATGACCTGTACCAATCAACCTTCAAAAAACAACCTGTACCAAGAACCTATAAAAACCAATACCAACTATAACAACCTATACTAACAATATGTACCAACACAAGTGCATCAACTATGCACAACACAACCTGTCACAACAAGGTCTATCACATCAATCTATCTCATCAATGTCATGAACCAAATCATATCTATTCAACAAGATCAATCACCAAGACAACTCTCAACCATACACATAATAGCATGAATATGTGCATAAAAAAATACTACTAACAAACATCAATAGGATGTACCACAATCAATATGTTCTTATAAAAGTATACCAATACATATATGCCACATCATCCATAAACTATGTGCCAACAATACTACTAGTAAGTGGCTCTAACAATGTACCAAGCATGTACCAATAATGTATCAACAAATCAAACTATGACTCGTCAAGATGTACCAACATCACCATACCATACATATCATGTATGCTCCAACTCATCAACTACAAGTCTCAACCATATACCAAAGACATATACCAAGGTATTCAACAAAAGTTCTCTATCAATACATTATATTATTCATGATCCAAATATCATAAACCCTCACATAAAACCATATGTCAAACCTCACAATTGTGTAGCTTCAAGTGTGTAAAAATCATATACCAACACCACTAACAAAATACTCTCACAATGTACCATAATATATACCAATAAAACTTAGACATGCACCAATAATCAAATCTTCCTCAAAACATTCATTACAACAAGTTTTATGCAACCAATAGTGCATCTAAACATGTATCAAGGATGTGCCTCAATAGAACAATTATATACCTATATCTAGCATCACATAATCATGATATACCTCTTAAACAAAGTTCCATAACCTCACTGATAAATTACTTAGCATAACCAACAATATACCCTAACATAAATGACTCAATCCACACACTAGGGTTTGTACCATGCACTTATGATATGCGTCAAGATTATACTTCAAAACTAGACCATGTACCATCATCATACACCCTTCAAAAAAAACATATACTCATACCTATAGCCTTGTGACCAACCTAGAAAATTAGATCTCAGATGTCCATACCTTACTCAGCTTATGTAGTCTATTCTAGCCAATTTCTCCAACTTTATGAGTGCCTCACTTGTTTCACACTAGTTGACCCATGAGGATACCTCAGAAAACACCTATAGGATGGCCCGCGAGGACCTCAATAATCATTATTGTTCAGAAACCCTTTCCCTCTCCAGCTCCAAAAATTTTTCGTCAAAATTTCTTTGCTTCCTCAACTTCATGCAACCTCATATTTTTCAATTATGCCTACAAATAACCTTTCTAAAGATATATATATTCAACTAAGTTAAATAGGTGTTGATAGGATTCCCTTTCTTTCCTACTTATACTTTCCAAGTGCCTTCCTCTAAAGGTTTCCTTGTAATTTTTTTACACTTTTCTCCATCTTCTAGGGATAACTGACTTTCTTTAATTAGTCAAATAATAACTTCTTTACCCTCAACTAACTTCTTTTTGTAACCCCTTTATTATTTAATTAATTTCGTATTGCAACAACTTTGACTAGGGAATATTCTTTATGAACTTCTAGAAGCTTTTGGCTTCTTGTTTACCTTCTAGGGGCTTCTAGATTACTCTAAAGGGTTCTCCAACTTCTCAAAGGCATAACTCCCAAACCGTGAGAAGTTATGTGATGCACCACATATCACTTGAAACAACATGACATTTACTATCCATCTGAAATAGTCTCACCTGCAAAATCACTAATATTCATGTTTTAATTCCTAAAACAAACTCGTGTTCCATAATCATAACTTTGGTCTACTTTACTTCTCCAAGGGTTGGAATCAATCTCTAAGGGTTGACATCAATCTCCAATATCACTCTCCAAAGGTTGACATCATTGAAAACCAACTATATAAACAAACTATCCATCAATCTAAACCAATTGTCCAACAAGTGAGTTGCATTATTTCCTAGGCATTGAATTATGGAAAAAGGAGGATAGTATTTTCATGTCACAAGTCAATTATACTTGGGACATTTAAAAAACATTTGAAGCATGATGAGTTGCAAGCTAGACACAAATCCTTTGGAATTAAGGTTGAATTTATATATAAATGACGACTCCAATCTAGTTGATGTTACTTTGTATCCTCAATTGGTTAGATGTTTGATCTACCTAACTAAAAATTGACAACATATATCTTTTGTAGTCAATATGGTATCAATATTTATGTCACATCCTTGATAAATTCATTAGAAACTAGCTAAAATAATTTTGAGGTATCTCTGTTGTAAAGTTGGGTATGGTTTGGTATGTATATCTATAAAGGACTTCAAATGGTTTGGTTATACATATTCATATTGGGAATATTGGATGGATGACAAAATGTCAACTTTGAGGTATATAGTCAACAATAGATGCTTGGATTTTTAAAAAGAAATGTTCAGTTTCTCTCTCCATGGAAGAATCCTATTACAAAGAAACAACAACAACATATTGTGAAGTAGTGTGGATACGGATAATTTTGGAGGATCTACATGAGTAGCATGAACAACCCACACAATTGATTTGTCATAATAAAAGTGTTATTCATATGTCTAAGAATCCATTTTTTCACTAGAAGACCAATAATATTGATACATAGTATCACTTTGTTTGATATTGGGTTCAACAAGGTGTGATTGAGATTATATGTTGTAGTACAAAACAATGGGTTGAATATACTTTTATGAAAACTCTCCCAAAGAACAGGTTCTGCAAATTCACAGAAGATCTTGGAATCTTTCCAAATGATCATTATGGGGGAGAAATGTTGGGTTAATGAATCATTTGAATCTTCTAGATCTATTTGTTGTTAATATTTTTATATCTTGAAGGTATAATTTGAGATTGAGACAATATTAGTTGAGCGAATAGTGGAGATATTCTTGACTAATTTTAGGAGCTGATCATTTCATACGATAGCTCTTACACATTTATAAGTGTTCATCTTAATAATGAAAATATTTGGGTTGGTGTGTATCATTGTTGAATATTTGTTGCTCCATTAATAGTAGTTAATATTTCTTCAATAATGAATCAATTAATTGTTAGCAATATAAATAAATAAATCATAACACTTTTGTAGGAAAAATCATACCAATTTATCCATTAGAAAATAAACTCAATTTCAAGATACAACCATATATTTTAAATGCACATATATCAATTTACAACCATAATGTCTAAATTCACAAATAAAAAACCTCAATTTACTAGAATGTTCAACGAGCTAAGGATAAATCATTTATCAGTGAAATTTTCATCTCAAATTTTAAACATTAATAATTACATTAAAAAATGGCAATGTACAACCCTAACGCTTCATTCTTAATCACAAAAAAATAGTTCTAGAAAAGTAAATGTATGTCTTTTACATAGTAAGTGTGATTGTGACATCCATGTATAGAGTGGGTCTATAGTTCCTTCAAACAAGGGAGATAGTTGCAAAGTAGCTAGTCCTTGCCTCGTGAGTGAGAAGGATTGCTCGAGAAATATTGTCTTTTTTACTTTGAATTAGTATTGAACAACACAATTGATTGCTTTCAGTCAAGTCCCATCATAGTTACTAACATATAAAAATTAATAAAAAAAAGATTAATTACAAAGAATGTTTTAAATATTACTTCAAAATAGATTAAAGAAAAATAAAATAAAATAAATAAATGCAAACTCTCTTACTTGTTTTAATCTAACGCAATTAAGTCCCTTTTCAAGGACAACTTCAAGAAGATTAAGTTCCCTAAGACTTAAAGATGAGAGATTATCTCCCATTAAGTTACTATATAAATATCATCAAACCTCATTATTAAATTCTGTAATAAATTTATCTTAATTTTTTACATAAAAGTATTATGAAAATAGTTAATATTAAATATTAACCATAACTTACTATGTACGTACCTGTTAATCTTTGTTAGAATGTAAGTTTCTTCGTTTTAATTTCTAGTTTTGTTAGAATGTCAATTTCTAGTTATAATTTTTAAGATTTTATCACTAAATCAAACCTATTATTTTCTTGAAAGTTTGATAAGATAATATATGTTTGTAAAAGAACATAAAATTAAATCAATGTAAAAATATATTAAACCTAAATTCATGAATACTAAGAGATCATATAAAAAAGAATTTTTAAATATTAAAAAACGAGATTATAAAAACAATTTAAAAATATTAAGAAATCAGATTAAAAAACAATTTAATATCATTCGAGTCAAAATATAATACCTCCAAATCGATTAAAAATATGAAGAAATCAGATTAAAAGAGAAATTTAATATCATTTAGTAAAAAATATAATACCTCCAAAATCGACTTTGTAAACTCTGCAAGACCGTGTCCACCACAATTTTCAATGCCACTTGTGTAGAATGCATGCATTGTCTCGTCCATCATTATCGTCTCGGAGGTTGCAAGGTAGCATGGTTTACATAACAATCCACATCGCTAGAAAGAAAATATGTGATATTAGTGTTCTTCTCTACAAGGATGACTAGAGAATCTTGGTGCCTTCAATTTTCAATGTCACTTGTGTAGCATGCATGCATTGTTTAAGAATGTGTCCATCATTATCGTCTGGGAGGTTGTAAGGTAGCATGGCTTACATAACAATCCACATCGCTAGAAAGAAAATATGTGATATTAGTGTTCTTCTCTACAAGGATGATTAGAGAATCCTGGTGCTTTCAATTTTCAATGCCACTTGTGTAGCATGCATGCATTGTTTCAGAACGTGTCCATCATTATCGTCTGGGAGAACATGTCCATCATTATCGTCTGGGAGAACTTATATATATTAAATAGTTAATAGTTAATATTTATATCATGGCTTATTTATATGAGACAACGTGTCCAACATGGTTTACATAACAATCCACATCGCTAGAAAGAAAATAGTGATATTAGTGTTCTTCTCTACAAGGATGACTAGAGAATCCTAGTGCCTTTGGAGATCATGAGATAGAGTGATATTGTAATCTGGGACTACGTGGAGAACATGAATAATGGAAATTCGTATACTTATTTTTCAAGCCTGCTTGCCATGGGACTTTGCCAGGACCATACCATGAAGGTAGATGACCATATCTACTTTTGATATGATAAGTTGGATGAATCGTTGAGGCCTCTACCAAGGGAGGACACTTACTATGGATTCATTATTCAATGTGAGAGATAGGATTACTTCAAGGAATACATGCACAACAAGGGGTATGGGGAAAGCCTCTGCTACAAATATACAATTGGACATTCATTCAGTTGTACAAAAAAATAAAGTAGAAGTAATTAATAGTAGAATAATAATGCATAGCTAAACTTATAACTTCATACTCAGAAATTGAAAGGAAAAAGAGACATAGTTGCCTTCGTTGAGTTTCCTTGTTGCAGAAGATGTTGTCCCTATGTCAAATTCTAGGAGGAAGAAATGTATATGATTGTTTCTGTGCTGTTTTACGTTGGAAGGGGAGAAGGATCCTATACAAGGGACAATTTGGTACATACACAAACATATTTGCACGGCCTAGGGACTACGAAAATATCTATTGTTTTAGCCATGATATAAATACTAGTGGGTCCAAGAGGTCTAGATCAGGATAAGTTGAAGCACATGAGCACGAGGATATTGACATTACAACTTTCTCATCCACTAACAATAACACAAGCTATAAGTTTCCATTCCTCTACTTTTTCCGAGACGAAACTCAATGAGGATTGTGGAGTTGCCAACGAAAACAACAGGAGGGCACTAGATTCAGGAACTAAATCTTATTCGATTCATTTAAGAGTCCTAGCAGTTCAAGTTTCTTAGAATGATATATGCATTAATATCTAGTCATACGAAACCCCATGTTATGATTGTATGTTTGAGGAGGAGGAGATTACCTATATTATATGTGTATCTTAGTTACATAATGTTATTGCAGATGAGGCTGGGATGAATGCATAAATAAAATCCGAAGAACATTGTTGTAGCACTGATCCCAGTCCACAAAGCTTGGAATTAGGGTGTACGAAGAAGAAAATATATTGAGGGTTCACACAGAGGTCGGCTGGGATGAATGCAAAAATAAAATATGAAGAATGATTCTGCAACATTGATCCTAGTCCACAAACCATGGAATATGGGTGTACGAAGAATAAAATATATTGAGAGGTCAGACAGAGGTCACAGGGAAAATGGGCTTCAAAATTAGCCATGGAGATAATGTTTATTTATAGAGATAATGTAATGTATTGCCTCAAGGGGTGAGGTGGTGGGGCGTTGGCCCAGAGGTGAGGTGAGCCTCACCTCCACTGCAACATTATCATTCTTCTCCTTCATCCATTGTACTGAGAGCTCCTTCTTCATTGGTTGTACTTAGTACAGTGGAGGCTGCTCGAGTCTATGTTTGGAAGCAGCGGTGGAAGTAGCGGAGGATCAGTTGCTTCATGCAACAAGTTGTGGAGGATCAAGCTAATTACATTGTTTGAAACTCAGGCAGTGGCTCTATGCAACATGCCAAGTTGACTGCAACCGCCTTTCCCCAAAACCTATTAATAACATGCATGTCTGGCAAGATAATAACCCGAATCCCTCACCAAGTGAATTAATAGAGCATTCAATATGCATTAAATAGAATAGTAGGTTGCAAAATTATTAATATGAAAATTATTTTTCAAAGTCTTGAAAATTAAATTAAAATATTAAAATTTTTAAAATGTTTCGAAAAGGCTCCAAAAAGCACCTATTAATGTTGCAGAATAGACCATCTAATACCCGGTCAACTATCGTTGAACGTGAAGCCGTTGTTATATTTATAATATATGAAAGGAATATTAATTCGTAATCATACCTCAACTATATAACTATATACATGATCTATATTTTACAATTACATTCTCGTAATCATTCTCTAGAATTATCCACCTTTCACCTTTAGAACCCCAACAATTGGAGAATTGTTATACTACAATGCCAATGCATAAGAGTTTGTATTTTTCTCACACCCCAAGATTATGAATATGGTGAATTTTATTAAATTGGATTTGGCATTCCTCCACATAACTAACGAAAATATTCAATGAAAGAAGAAGATGTTTTCATTTTAATCCAACCAATATAATATTTCTAATATGAACCGGTTTTTGGCATGTCAATGGATTAAAATTTGAATGGAAAGTATTTCGATTTCTATAAGAAAGAGGTATTACCATCATTCTAAACAAATATTTAACATGACAATCATCGTGTCTATAATTGAGTAAGAATGAAAAAAAATGTTAATAAAGTTATTGTGAAACTGATATATTAAAATATTGGAAATCTAAGAAGGTATTACCGTCATTCTAAAAAAAATATTTAAAATGACAATCATCATGTGTACAATTGAGTAAGAATGATAAATAATGCTAATAAAGTTATTGTGAAAATGATATATTGAAATATTGGATATCTAAGGTTCAAAGAGAAAATAGTTTATTCAAATTAATATTGTTAAAAATAAAATAAAATAAAAGGTAAAACTTTTAACAAATGGAATCATCTATAATAGCATAGAGAAACAATAAGGAATATTTTGAAAACAAACATCACATGAATTAGATAGATTGTGTAAATCAATAATTCTTATAGCCTATCCTTTCAAAACATTAGAACAAATCTAATTGATGTTCAAAAGTATCCCACCAAAAACCTAATGATCCCATGGAAATTCAAGAAGTTGTTTTGAATGTGATTTACGACATATATTTCATCTATATTTAAAAAAAAAGAACATCGATGGGTTTTCGTACTTAACTTGAGATGAGCCTATAATTGAATGAATATTTTAGTTCAAATGAGAATAAGACATTTGCATAGCTAAAACAAATTTACAAATTTAGATTAGAAAGTGAATGTATTATTTTTCGTTCCATTTGAAATTTACAAACGATTTATAGAAACTAATTTTACACATCCATCATTAAAATAAAAATCTAAAACTACAACCCTACTATTAATTAGTTTAAACACTTTACAAGCTACATGTAGGATGTCTCTATTCTAAAAAATAAAATTTCAAAGTAGAGAGGTTTTCAACAAAGAGGATTATGAAACAATTTCAAGTACACATTATGACCATGATTGTGACCTACAAAGTTTACAATTAATTTGTGTGTGGTGGGTTTCATTCCCAATGTTAGTTAGCAAAATGGGTAAAATGAGATAGATTTGGAGTAAAACTAATTCCACATCTTCAAATTTGATTGGAATATTGGAAATTATCAAATAAATAGGAAAATATAGAATAGTTTATTAACAAAGAATAATGAGAAGAAAAACTTATATTATTCACAAGTTTGAATGTCAATCAACTGGCTGAGATAGAGAAAAATTTCATCCAACCACATGTAGTCCTTTGTTGACATCACCCCCTATGTAGGCTAGGATACCAATAGGGTGAAGAAGAGAAATGCATAATTCGCAAGGAAGTCAAGAGAAATGCATGATTCTCAATACCATCTCTCCATATGAAATAAATAATATGGCCAACAAAGTGTTTCGTTGTTGATGTTTTTAAGATAGAACATCTCTCTTCTCCGAAAAACATCTCCCTTTCTCCATTCGAACCTCCCTTTATTTACATGAGTGAATTGTGGCTAAAGCGAGTCCTAATCCAAATTCTTGTTCTAGGGTCCACATTTCCTAAAATGTACGAGGTGATGGATCAGATTTAAGAGTTGGTTTCATCCACTTTTATTCCCTCTAATTTAGACTATAGGCTAGGCTCAAATGAGTAAAGTTTAATGAAAATATAAGTATAAAAATTACATAGGATTATAGGCATGTAGAATTTCCTTAAACCCCCTCACCTTTCCCCTCTTGTTGTATCATATTCCCTTTAGGTGTCGATTCTCAATCATTCATGGTTCCTTTATTAACTAAAAAATACAAATATTTACAAGTATTAAAAGTATTCAAATCATCATGGAATGTTTACCTCATGGTGTGAAGTAAAGTATAAAAATAAAATATAACAATTTTACAATTTCTTTTCCTCAACATGAGAAACATATTATAGTCTTACAAAAACAAATTAAAATCCTTAAAATATAACATTTGGATAATAGGAAACAACCTAAGGATAAATGTTTGGCATTAAAGAAATAAATGGAAAAACAAAGGGAAGATATTGAAAAAAACACTAAAAGGATTGATATATTAGAAGCATCTATGATAAACTCTATTGATATTGTAGAGGACATGTTCCCTTGTATGCTACTAACAAGGACCTATACATTACATGTCAATAGATAATGACATAGATTTCAGTTGGGTAAGATCGCCAACCACCTCCGTCGTAAGATAGACACTTGAAGAGACATCATCATAGTTTGTCAACAATGCAATGAGATGTAGAGAAATCAATTGTGAAAGTTATATCTTCATAATCATATCATTCCTCACCCCTATATCTGGTTTCCCAATCCTTATGTGGGATATGTGAAGTTCAAATCTCTCTATTGATGCATTCATCAGAATGAGACTAGAGCTATAGAGGTACAAAACAATAGAGAGGAAGAACTCCACAAAAACCTTTGGATAAGGGATTAAGAAACCAAATTTTAGGATATATTAAGGAACCATGCAAACTTGAATTCAAATATAGCCTTGGTACTAGTCCTTGAAGGAAAAAAAATGGGTAATTGTTTAATACAAGATTATAATGAGTAATAAAAAGGAGAAATTCCTACAACTCTACCAAACTAGGTGGGAATAGCTAACACTTTCTCTCAAAAGGCAAATCCACACTCACCAAAAAAAGTGAAAGTTTGTTTGTTCAAAGTAGAGTTATACATAGAAATGTTGAAAAAGATGAAATTGAAATGGGTTGGATTAAGGTTCAAGTATACTCTCCTCCTCCATCCCCTTCCCTCATGGAAATTTATAGGTGTCGATGGTGAGGAAGAAAAAGAAAGACAGAGGAATATATATTAGGAAATAGGGTGCCACATAAAATACTCCATCACTCAAATTATGCCATGTGACTTCTAAAATTCATACATAGAGCATCATCCCAGTGAGGATGAGTGAGCACGGGAAATGCCAATTTTTGGGGAATTGTTTTCTCATTTCACAAGGGCATGTAAATCCTCTATTTGGTGGGTAGCGATGAACCTTCAAATTATCACTTTTCATGGCCTATATTAAGTCTAAATTCAATACATTATTTTGCTTCCCGAGATAATACCTTCTAGGAAAACATTAGTAATTTTGATGACCAATGTACATATTACGATTTATGTTTATCTAACAAAATGTTATATTTATCAATATCAAAGTTGAAGGTGATATATGATTGATCTTGAGTGTTTTGATGTTTTAGTGATATTTTCATATTTGAATTCATATGGTTTATAGGTAGGGAATATGGAAAGATTAGTAAAGGGATTTGATCCATGACACAATTTTTTCTCCTTTACTTATTTCCATATACCATCTCATTGACTGTTCGACAAACTTAAGGGATATTGTCCCTTCACAACCTTAAAAGTTTCCAACACTTCAAGGAAGTAATAAAGAATTAAAGAAATACAATCTCTTACTAATCTTCAGTATTAAAATTGACTAGAAGGAAACACAATCTCTTTGAACAACATATACAAAGTTAATGACTTGAGAGACATCCTCCACCAATCAAGATGTTGGATGGATGAGATAGATATGACTCTCTTCAAGTACAAATAGAGGATAGTTGATATAATATGATAGTGAGTATTTTAATTTCATTTTCCTTGTTTATATTCGAATAATTTGAATTTTAGTGAAGAGGTAGAATTCCACCCTCATGTTACATGAGATTTTTTCAATAAATTACAAAGATTTTGTTCAGATTCTAATTGTTTGAGTTTCTCCAAGGATTCCAAAAAATTCCTTGAGTAGGGTCCACATGAGGAAAATACTAGTAACCTTCGTGATTAATTAATTTCTTTCTTATTATTACTATTTTGAAAGTAGACAAACCCATGTAGAAAATATAGTAACAATTTCTTTCATTACTTTCTTTTCCTCTTTTCTTTGAACAACAATTTCATTTTATGTATTTGTTTTGAATGCCTTAAATTTAGAACATTTATTGCCTTCATGTGAATCCTTTAAATGTAGCATATGATGTTTAGTGTTGTAAGGATTGAATAGTTTAGTAGCAACACAAGGTCATTAGTTCAAGGAGAGATTCTCATTAAATTGACTTCTCATCCAAGACGAAGTCACCATAGATGATCCATAAGATCTAATTTTCAGTGCTTTTAAAAGACATACGAATGCTCAGCATGTATACGAAACATTTTACATGTAAATATCTACTGTAATATGAAATTGTGATACTGAAACAGAATGAAGATAACAACAAAATGAAAACACGAACAGAGTGAAAAACACAGCAAAAAAGAGAGTCACAAATGCTGAATTTCTTAACGGAGTTCACCCCCTTCACTGGGCTACGTCTCCGGGTCCCTCTCCAATGGGCACCGATCCAATTAAATCTTCGAAAATGGTACAATGGTTTACAGGAACAATCTCCAGCAGACTATGAAACAGGAATACTGTGCAGCGTCCTCAAAACTACAAGTTCTGGAAATTATAAAGCTTTCAACAGTAGGAAAACTAATATAGAACGTAGTTGACTCTATAATGCAACAACACAAAATGTTTCCAAAAAAAACTCTCCTCTTCTGCACACAGGCTGAATCCCCCTTTATAGCACACGACCTCTCAGTATAATAATGTTTCAATCAACAGAAAATATGCTCCGAGTTATGGCAGAACGGGAATGATGTTGTGGTTATTCTCTTAACAGAAATTATACCCCTATTTCATTCCCAGCCGAGCTATTTAGTAGCAAAAACACCCATGTCATGGCCAAATCTCTGTTATAATAACCGTACTCATCAATGATCAGTTAAGTGGGAGGTTTTCCCAGCTAAACTAGAGGATACCCCGCCGAAAGCTCTGCCAAAACGAGGCAATGAACCTGTACACAGACGTGTTTCCCATTGCCACGAAAATCATCCTTCAAAATGGTATAAACCGTGCACAATTGCACACTCATCGAACCAATACATGTACAGCAATGAATATTTCATAATTTAAACCTTTTAAAAAATGCATTGCAACGTTCCCATATCTCCTATGTATGATATATTAACATAGCATAATGCACCATGTGTGGCAAGCGATATAAAAGGATTATTATCGTAAAGAGCTTAGCATGTGAAGAGCGAAGTATACCCATAACCATTGTACCATTTGGATCATATAACTTGAGGATGCAAAATCCATTCGGATCATTCCTCCCCATTGGAGAGCTTTTGGACCACCAAAAGCCTGAATTATTCAGCAAGTAAGTGAGGGTACAACTCCCTCACTTTTCCAATTTCCATCCATTTCGCCTTGCTAGAATGCATTCCTTTAAGCCCCACTCGAAGGTACTCAACATTCCCTCTTCGTGAAGTCCGTACATTTCTGTCAAGAATAACAACATCCTGCAACTCATTCATATATTCAGGTGCCATATCATCAACTGAAGGAATCTGCATGTTAGTTTCCTCATCCATGATCATAGGAGGCTCATACAATTTAAGATTCTCAACATTGACAACTGAATAAATTTGCATATATGGAGGTAAATTCAAGCGAAAAGCATTAGTTCCGATCTTTTCCAGGATCTCAAAAGGACCATACCTGATAGGCTTAATATTTTTACCTTCACCTTTCAGTCTTTCTTTGGTAATGTGTAACCAAACTCGATCTCCGACTTGAAACTTATGATCAACTCGATGCTTGTCATGCCTGGCTTTGTACTTTGCCTGGCTCTTCTCCAACTGTTCTTGAACTGCCTGTTGCACTGCTTGGATTCTCTGAATGAACTTTAAAGCTTTATCTTCATCATGATGTCCATCCACTGCATCTTTGCCAAAAGAGAAGTCCATAGGTGTTTTTGGCAGATAACTAAAACAAGTTTCAAAAGGAGATTTCTTCGTGGAAGAATGAACTGCATGGTGTTAAGCATGATGTATGTACTGCAACTGTTCGTCCCAAAGTTTAGGATGTTTACTACAATATACTATGAGCAACTGAACCACTCTCTTGTTCACTACCTCTGTTTGACCGTCAGTCTGTGGATGAAAAGCTGTACTTTTCCTCAGTTTAGTATCCATAATCTCCCATAATGTTGACCAAAATTCCCCCAAGAACCGGGAATCCCGATCCGATACAATAGACATGGGTAGCCCAAAATGTACCCAAACATTCTGAAAGAATAGATGAGCTGTTTGTTTAGCAGTGATCTTCTTGTTAAATGGCATCAAGATACACATTTTGTTGAATCTGTCCACAACAACATATAAGTAATCATGCCCTTTTCTAGACATAGGTAGTCCTCCTACAAAGTCCATAGAAATGCTTTCCCAGGGACGAGAAGAAACTGGAAGAGGTGTGTACAAACCCAATTTCCTATTGCTAGGCTTACTTGTTGTACACATAACACATCCTCATATGTATTTAGCTACAGTTTCTTGCATCTGAGGCCAATAACAATGATTCTGCAATACTGACAAGGTTTTATTTACTCCAAAATGCCCTGCAATCAATGAACTATGTGCTTCTCAGATCACATGTACTCTCTCTTTTTCTGGAATACAAAGTTTACCAAGATGATACAAGAGTTGATTATGCACATAATAGTTCTCTTCATGTTTACCATGTATTAGTGATGCATATACTTTCTTAAAGTCTTTATCTTCAGCATACTGTTCAATATAACTTTCATGTGTTAATGAACTATTCTGAAGAATGATTGAAGCATTTGTAGGTGGCCTTGATAACATGTCTGCTACCTTATTATGAATCCCCTTTTTGTATTTAATTACAAGATGAAACCATTGTAAAAATACCATCCATCTTAAATGTCTACTTTGTTGTACTTTAGTTTGAGATTGTAAATACTGAAGTGGGTGATGATCAGTATGTATAATTGTTTCTTTACCCATGATATAATGTTTCCACTTCTTCACACTCTGTACTAAAGAATATAATTCTTTGTCATAAGTCGGATAGTTACTTACCGCAGTAGAGAATGTTTCGGAATGGTAACAAACTGGCTTCTTCCCTTGCATCAAAACGGCTCCCATGGCAAACCCACTGGCATCTGTTTCGATCTGGAATGGCTGCTGCAAATCTGGCAATGTCAGAACCGACGCTGTGCTGATCTTTTCCTTCAAAGTGTTGAAGGCTTTCTGATGCTTGCCTCCCCACTGGAAAATTTCTTTAATGCTTGTCAACACATGTAATGGGGCAGCAATGGAAGAAAACCCAGAAATGAATTTCCTCCAATACTGAATCGCACCCAAAAAACTTCTGATTTCAGTAACGGTATTAGGCCATGGCCAGTTTACAATGACAACAACCTTGGCTGGGTCCACTCGCAGGTGGCCTCCACCAATTATGTGGCCTAGATATACTAAAGAGGTTTTAGCAAATTCACATTTTGACA
>ML780203.1:403990-417345 GCA_009831015.1 Picea engelmannii
CAACTCATGGTTAATTGTTGTATATGACCTAAAGGATAAAACTGCTTTCTCAAAACCTCAATGAAATCAGTCCAAACTGAAATGATTTTACCATTCTTTTGAAGATCCTGCTGAACTTTTCTCTCCCACCAAGTAAGAGCCATCCCACTCATATGTAAAGTGGCCAGTTGGATTCTAGAAGGGTCATCATTGATGCCCTGCACCCTGCAATAAACTTCAAGCTGCTTAATCCAATTGTCTAGTTTTTCAGCATCTAAGTCTCCATTATAGATAGGTAACTCAAATTCCACATCTAGCTTGAAATATGGCATATTAGCATTATTCAAATGAGAAGTATGAGAAGAAGAGGATTTATTAGCATCAATAAGATCACCATCACCTACGCCTTTACCCTTCTCTTCGCTCTTTAATTCTGCATCTTTGGACGAAGTTTCATCTTCCTTCCTCTTCTTTTCTGCACGTTCTTCAAAAAGCATTTCCACCATATTTTTCATGTTGATAAAGGCCTCTAGAAACTCTGTTTCAGTGAGAACATATTTCTCCCATTCCTCATGTCCTTCTTCCCATCGTGGAGAAGACATGGCTTTTGGGAATGTTTTCCTTGAACCAGTCTCAGGGTCACCTTCAACTAATTCTCCTTCACCGAGCTAAGATTTTGACCTCGTAAGCATTCACAATCTTGCACTACAGTAAACCGGCTCTGATACCATTAATTTGATCCATAAGATCTAACTTTTAGTGCTTTTAAAAGACATACGAATGCTCATCATGTATATGAAACATTTTACATGTAAATATCTACTGTAATATGAAACTGTGATACTGAAACAAAATGAAGATAACAGAAAAATGAAAACACGAACAGAGTGAAAAACACAGTAGAAAAGAGAGTCACAAATGCTGAATTTGTTAATGGAGTTCACCCCCTTCACTGGGCTATGTCTTCGGGTCCCTCTCCAATGGGTACCGATCCAATTAAATCTTCGACAATGGTACAATGGTTTACAGGAACAATCTCCAATAGACTATGAAACAGGAATACTGTGCAGCGTCCTCAAAACTACAAGTTCTGGAAATTATAAAGCTTTCAACAGTAGGAAAACTACTACAGAACGTAGTTGACTCTATAATGCAACATCACAAAATGTTTCCAAAAAAAACTCTCCTCTTCTGCGCACAGGCTGAATCCCCCTTTATAGCACATGACCTCTCAGTATAATAATGTTTCAATCAACATAAAATATGCTCCGAGTTATGGCAGAACGGGAATGATGCTGTGGTTATTCTCTTAACAGAAATTATACCTCTATTTCATTCCCAGCCGAGCTATTTAGTAGCAAAAACACCCCTGTCGCGGCCAAATCTTTGTTATAATAACCGTACTCATCAATGATCAGTTAAGTGGGAGGTTTTGCCAGCTAAAATATAGGATACCCCACCGAAAGCTCTGCCAAAACAAGGCAATGAACCTGTACACAGACGTGTTTCCCATTGCCATGAAAATCATCCTTGAAAACGGTATAAACCGTGCACAATTGCACACTCATCGAACCAATACATGTACAACAATGAATATTTCATAATTTAAACCTTTTAAAAAATGCATTGCAACGTTCCCATATCTCCTATGTATGATATATTAACATAGCATAATGCACCATGTGTGGCAAGCGATATAAAAGGCTTATTATCGTAAAGAGCTTAGCATGTGAAGAGCGAAGTATACCCATAACCATTGTACCATTTGGATCATATAATTTGAGGATGCAAAATCCATTCGGATCAATAGACCTTCATCTTCTTCTTACACATTGCCAAAATATATTGGAGTGAAATTCATAGACCAAAGTTCATGCAGGATGAATTAGACTGAGATATAAAAGTTTTACATTTTCTTTATCACAACTTTTCATTTGAATTAGTAATTTATATTTGACCTTAATGGTTTGCATACATTATAAAAAAACACTTTATAAGTTTATACAATCCCTAGGATAATAATTAAAATGTATTAATAATTAAAATGTATTTGAGGAATTTAATAGATATATTATTATAACTCTATGAGAAACCAATATGTTTTTTTTTCATGCTTATTTCACTTCATTTTCCTCTCTTTATATCCTTCATTGATCATTGGTTTCGCCAACCCTCCTCACTCAAAGAAAGCCACTAAAACCACTAAATTATAGGATCATGGTTCACTTAAAACCAATTACCCAGCTCACATATTTCACACACTTCAATAAGATCATAGACATATTCATCCTCATCTAAGTACATGTAAAACACTCCTAAATATTCGCATGTCTCTTTTATAAATTTCATTTACTTTAGTTCCTTTCCTATAAATTACTCACATCTATCTTCCTAGAGTTCCCAAGTGGGATCCTTCTCTCATATAGAATTACCAAAAGTGGGCTCTTACTTTGCATCATTTATTCTTAGGTAAGTGCACGTATCGGGTTTTTACAATACTCTTTATATCATTCATTTCAACATTTGTTGGGACGATATAGTTACAATATTATTTTCATACTTATTATAATTACTTACATATTGTAATTCATAGTCCATTTGATGTCTCTCTTATATGGTAGTTAATTTTTCTTATATCTCATTTCAAAGTTTAGATACTACTTTAATTTCATGATGGTTAGACATGTTTGCCCTTATCCCAACATTTTCGGCTTCTCATGAATATATTTCTTTCTTCTATTTCATTTCTCTTTGTATTATATATGGTTGATACAATATTGCATGCACACATGTTGTGAAACATTTCTCATTATATTGGTGATCTTTTTCGTGATTGACTGCCGCATTGAAGTTGAAGTATTAACTCGAAAGACCATTGATTTTCAAATGTTCCTACTCTTATTTTTTTCTTTAATGTCTTGCATTACTTGGATGATTTATTCTCCTCCTCTTGTAACTCGATACTATTCCCCTTTCATCATTCATGGCTCTTGCAAGGGTGGCAATATGTACCATACAAACTTCACACTTTATTACTCATATGTATACATATGCACTAAGGATTCCATGGTGTATATTTATTATATATCGTATTTCTGAGTGACTTACTAATTATGAAATAATATGTTTCAATAGTCTTTCTATGCTAAACTACCTTATTCATGTCTCATTTACCTTATTCAAGTCTCATTTACCGTAGTCTATATGTGTGGCCTCTTACAGATGTCAAATTCCTATGTAGTGTCTGTTAACACATTCCTTGTTCCACATTTGGCATTTGGTCATTGGTTTAGCTATGATATGCCCATATGAGGTCATATTTGGGGCACTTAAATAATCTATGGGGCTAGTTTAGAGCTTCGATCCCCTTGCCCCACATTGCTTTAGATGTTTCATTTTTGTCCTCTTATTTTGGGTTTCTTAATTAAGGGTTTGCTTAGTCAAATATTCATCATCCCTTCATGATATTTATTGGCACCCTAAGGTTTTGAAAATACTACTTACAAACTGCAGGTCAATACCACACATAGACCAAGAATTTTCACTTCACAAAACCAAGATTTAGTACATGTGCCAATTAGTGATCTCCTGTGTGCTCCAACCAACTTTATACTAGAAGAAAAAAATTGTGAAGCTTTCATGCATGCCAAATCCTCAAAATATCTTTCATAATTATGGTAGCTATTTTTGTAGCAACTTGATTTCTCATGGTTGAGGTTGTGGGTGAGTTGCAAGGTTGTTATGATTTCCATGGTCTAGTAGAGATAAGAGTATTGCATGTGGAAATATTATAAGGGTTGGGTTTTTTGTAAAATATATTATGTGAATAAGAGAGAGAAAGTAGATTGAAATCTTAGTGGACCGATGGTCTTTGTTTGACTTTGAATATGCTCTGAGCAGGCTTTGGACCTCTATATATTGAAGTGTATCTGAATGATGTTGAGAGTAATTGTTACATATTATTTTGGTCAGCCACGTGATCAATGATGATATGTGTATTTATTACTCCTTTATTCCCTGAATCTACTGAAGAAATAAGACTTTCTCCCTCAGAAATATAATCATCTTTCCTTGATTAAAAACCCTACCAAAGAAGATGGTATCACCTTGCAAAATGTTAAGAGTATGACGATCCCTGATCGTCGCATGCTTCACCACAATGGAATGCAGCGTCATCGCAGGTTGCTTGTTTTTAGGGTGCGACGATGCTCAAGCAAAGTAAAAAGGTGAAATTATCGAAGGTTCTAGAATGTGATCTTCGGAAGGATGAGGTGGCCTCCAATCAGTTTGGATCTAACTCACTTCTCTTATTTATAGGGATTATCCTAATCTCTTCATCCATCCCTCTTCACTCTATATAAATAGGGATCTCTCATGGGAAAATTTAGGCTGACTTATGCATGAAGAATTCTTCTGAAGATTGTACTTGTGATAGATTTTCTTTAGCTTTCCAAGTCAGGTTGTGAATACTCTTCATCAAAATCATTGGAACAAAGGTGTGTGTGTTGAATCAAAGGGACATTGGCAGGGACCTTGCAACATCAAGGCATAGGTTGTATTCTCCACTTTCATCAATATAATGAAGTGGTACATTTCTTCCCTATAAAAGTGTCTCCATTTTTATTGTATAACTCCTTCATCTTATGCATAGGTTTCATTGGAATATATATATTGTTGCTCTCTCTCTTTCTTGGTTTGTTCTTCTTAACAAGTTCAACATCCCACAAATATAAGAATGGAGCAAGGACAACACTAGTGAGGATCAAACGATGTTTAAATGGTATGTCATTTACCCCTCACTGAACTAGCTTACATTAAAATGAAATCTAAGGATAAGCTTGTATTCTGCTATGTTTTGTTCTAATTTTTTGTTGAAGTTAGGGGGATTAGTTTGTGTCAGCACTTATCGATTTGTCCAATAATAAAATTGGTGACCATACTGGGGAACTTCCTCCTTGATTCATGTTTCCAAGACAATTGTCATGTCATTCATATGTTCAAGAGAAGTTCAACCTAGACAAGCCTTCTATTGAGTCAGCCATCTGCAGTCCTCAAATTCTTACCATGTTGGCCTTCCTTGAGTCAGTTTTGAATCACTTTATACTCTGATCTACTTCAAATATGTTACATATTTCGTGTCATTGATGGGGGATACATTAAGGCCCTATTGTGACGAGTCTTTTCCTGTTGACTTCATCTCATTATCCTAGAATTATACTTAGAAATAATTTAGTAACTTGGAACATGCATGCCTCAATGGTAGGTTTTCTCGTTTTCAAATGGGTTCACATCATTGGCCCCTGATTGGAAAATTCCATCGAGTGTTCAACTTCAAATCATTAATTCACATTCGTTGGATTGTACTATATTACCTTGGGGTTCATTTACATCAATGATGATTTCCCTCACAATTTTTAACGATATATCCATTAATGACCAGTAATCAAGTGGTTTCTACCATGTTTGACTTCGACACCTACAATCACATGGATAGATTCGTACTTCGGGATGATCTAAATGAAGACCCTTGATACTGTCACATAGATCCAGGTTGCAATGGAGTAAATCATAAGTCTTTACTAACACATATATCCACCATGTATTTCTCATGGCTATGTCCAAATTTGAGTCGTTATAACATAGATCCATAGTGTATTTATCGTGGCTATGTTGAATCATAATGTCATGGATCCATAGTGTATGATTGGTGGCCATGAATCACTTGACACTTATGCTTAGAGTCACTTGTAGTCTGAGTATTTAAATTCCTACCTCAGTAAATGGTATATTATTATGCAAATGCTTGTTTGTTGACAGGTTTCTGACCGATGTGCTCCTTGTTCTCAACACACACATTATACAAAGTATTTAAGCTGTCACATGTTCCAACTTCATACTTTGGGGGGAATTATGTTACAAATTATTTTGGTCACCCCCATGATCACTGATGATATTTGTATTTCTTACTCCTTTGTTCCCTGAAGCTACTGAAGAAATAATACTTTCTCCCTGGGAAAAAGAATCATCTTTCCTTTATTAAAAACCCTACCAAAGATGATCATCGCACCTTTCCAAATGTTAAGGGTGTGATGATCCCTGATCGTCACATGTTGCACCATAGTGGAATGTGGCGTCATCACAGGCTGCTTGTCTTTAGGGTGCGATGATTCTCAAGCAAAGGAAAAAGGTCAAATTTCGAAGGTTCTAGAATGGAATCTTCAAAAGGATGAGGTGGCCTCTGATCGGTTTGGATCTCACTCGCTTCTTTGATTTAGTGGGATTATCCTAATCTCTTCATCCATCCCTATTCACTCTATATAAAGAGGGATTTCTCATGGGAAATGTTAGACTGGCTTATGCATGGAGAATTATGTTGAAGACTGTACTTGTGATATATCTGCTTTAGCTTTCCAAGTCAGGTTGTGAATACTCTTCATCAAAAGCATTGAAACAAAGGTGTGTCTGTGTTGAAGAAAAATTCCATTGTAAGGTACCTTGCAACATCAAGGCATGGGTTGTATTCTCCACTTTAATCAATATAATTCAGCGATACATTTCTTCCCTATAAAAGTGTCTCCATTTTTATTGCATAACTCCTTGATCTTATGCATAGGTTTCATTGGAATATATATATGATTGCTCCCTTTATTTTTTGGTTTGTGCTTCTTAATAGGTTCAAAATCCCACAAATCCAAGGATGGAGTAAGCACAACACTAGAAAGGATTAAACAATGTTTAAAAAGTATGTTATTTATCCCTCATTGAACTAGCTTACGTTACAATGAAATCTAAGGAGAAACTTGTATTATGCTATGTTTTGTTCTAATTTATTGTTGAAGTTAGGGAGATTAGTTTGTGTCAACACTTACTAATTTTTCCAGTAATAGTAATAAATGAAGCATGAAGAACACTTGTATATATATATATATATATATATTATGATATATTTTCTAAATGTGTTTATATTTTGTAGTATTCTATGTAGTACTCATATAGATGTTGTGAATGAATGTGAAATGAATGCATGGATTGAGTTGGAAGTTTCATATATTCAATATTACTTCATGATTTTTATGAAACCTATGGTATCTATGATTCTCATGTAATATCGGGTGAGACCATATTTAGTTCATGAATATTCAATATGTTGGTACCTATGGGGTATTTTTTGGTAAAGCCTTTCAAACCCTAGGTCTGAAACCTCGAGCAAACAGTTGGTTCCATTGTCAAGACCTAATGGTTTTGTGCTACATGTTGAAGGAAGGACATGACGCGGAAACCTTCTAGGAAGGATATAGAAAAATATGTATCTAAGAAGGAATATGAGTTTTCATGATGACAAACCAAGAATATACAAATCCACCTCAAGCGATGGAAACAAAGTTACATATATTTAAATATACATGATTTGTTTTTGTTGAGTTTCCCTTTTTACTATGTGATCACATAAAAAGGAAAACATAGATTAAATTTGCATGGAAATCCTAAGAACTGTTGTTTTGGAACTAAAAAGTGGCCAATTGGTGGAGAACTATGGATAATAAGTAGTAAATAGCTATTGATTTACATTTGATAATGTGAAAGAAGGGCACATTGTTGATTTTATTGTTGAATGCAATAAATATTTCAGTAGTGTTGAAAGAAATCTTGCAGTTGGCACTAGAAGGAGACTATTGGAGGAAATCCCTCTAAGTATCAAAATGGCATTCATGGAAAAGGGGATGATGCACATCGATCCTGGTAGGATGGTTGAGTAAAACCCATCGCAGGAACGGGGGGGGATGGAAATAAGGGGGAATAAGAATATATCAAAGAAATAATGGATCCAGAAGAAGATGAGATGGGGTGAGAGAGGTTGGATCCATAATATTAGAGGAAGATAACATCTAAGAGATATGCAAGAATATGCAAGATAAGGATATGATTTGAGTAGAGACGTAGAGAAAATAAAGAAAGGGGTGAAAAATGAGTAGTAAGATCCAAGATGAAGAGAAGAGAAACCATGCCAAAAGCGTGTGTGATAGAAAGGTCTATGTTAGAGAGAAGCACAAAATAAGAGACGTTGTTGAAGACATGTGACATTAGGAATGAGGTATCCAGAGAGGGTAATAGAAGCAGTGGGAGTAGGATCAGATAAAATGAGGTTATATCCTGTTGGCTAGTGAGATATGTAGTCACTTAAAAAAATGATGTGGAGCAGAGTAGTAGTGTCGACACAAGAAGAAAATAGAGATGGATCCATTCAAGGAGTAGAGACTTTGGATTTTATGAGAAGGATTGCAGGGATAGAGATAGGGAGCTATTTTGGATCCATCACTAAATAATATGAAAGAGTATGGAGGAACCCCTTCTCTGAATCAACCCCCTTATGCATATGTCACCTAGAAGAAATAATAGAAGAAATTTTATAGGTGAGTGAAGTAGAAGAAGAAAGAAAAGAAGAAAGGAAAGGAGAAGATATGAGTGGAGTATAAGTTGAAGTCAGTGAAACTTCACAAAAAAATTCATTATTTCCAACAATAATAAGTAGTATTTAGTCTGGAAGACCTACTTCTAGATCATGTATGACCAACAAATATTCAAACCTGAGGATTCCTACATTTCAAGGGATGGAAAGAGATGATGTGGGAAAAAAATGGTTCACATGTGAAATTGTATGTTATATGAGAAGAGTCAAATATGAGGCATTAAATATTATGCAAATAAAAACTACATTCAAAAATAGAGCTTTGAGATGGTACATGAAGTACAAGGCTACTTCACTGGCGGGATAGGCAATTTAACTTACAAAATTAAAGAGATATATACTGAGACAAATTTCAAATACAAAGTCAAAATTATAGTGTATAACTCAGATCAAAGAGATTAAGGAGAAAGCATGAGAAACCATGTGGGACTATGACCAACAGTTCATGGCTCTATTGGATATAATGGTATTTCATATATGAGATGTCTAGCACAGGGAATAGTTTATTGTTAGACTCCTACCACACATTTGAGTCTTTCTCACCCAGAAAAAGGTAACAAACGAAGAGGAGGCCACATAAATTGCAATGTGACTAGAGTCTACACCAAGAGGTGGTGAGACATTTACAGGACTGGAACATGTAGAATATTAGATCATGAACCTAACCATGCAACTATGATATGACAAATGATAAGGTGGTGCACTAGAATGTATGGTATACCTTGTGCCGCATAGAAGGTCACCATATAAATGAGTGTCCTATTCTAGGAAGTTACAAAATGACAAGCATGTCAAATCCATTTCTAACAAGACCAAATATCAAGTGGTGTGAAAGTTGTATACAATGGGGTTATACACCACCCCATTTTCCAACACTAAAGAAGTATCATAAAACCACAAACACTTTGTTTTCCAAATTTTACAAATACACGAGCCACGATGTGAACACCTATTGTTCACTACAACTAATGAAGGAGCACACTACAGATTCGTACAAGGTCTAGGAAGAAAACAAGGATGGAGATCATGGAGGATTTGAATTAGGCTTCAAAGAGGAGGCTACTAAGGAGGCTAGAGAGGAGGATATAGAATACAAAGTGGAAGAGGATATGGTGGAGGGGGATACCACCTACCCTTTTTAATTATGGTGAGATAGGCCACTTGTTGCAATTTTGTACCAAGTCCCATGCACTATTTGGGTATTTCCACAATGAAAACCATGTAGTGGAGGATTTCCTATAATTATTAGAAAAATGTGAAGAAAAGAAGGGGAACTACAACATGGTGACTACTGAGCCACATGAAGATCAAAAGATAAAATAATAAGCTAATGTACATGAAGTAAATTAAGGAGACATACATATATGGGAGACGAAATAGAACAACAAGATGGTTCATGAGAGAATATAAAAGGAAATATCAAAAAGGTAGTGTGAGAACCTACTATGTTTAACGTCGTACAAAAAAATTAGTTCCTACATGACATGTAGAGGGACTTAGAAGAAAAAAAAACACATGAATAACTACAATGAAAAACACAAAGGGAACTAAAGAGGCCAACATGTGATGAATTGCAATGCACATTGTAGAGGGAACTGGAAGAGGCCTGCATGTGTGAATAATTGCAATGTACAATGTAGAGAGAAATAGAAGAGGAACACATGCATGAAGAGTTGCAATTCATGATGCACAAAGAAACATAGTGCAATGATTACACTAAGGATAAATTAGGAAAATAGGTAAGTGAATTCTTGCATTTTTGTATTAATATGTTGGATGATCCTATAGTTAGAAATAATTTGACCCACATGATGAAAATATTTATGGAGGAAGGGGAGACCGACGCTACTATTTATATATTTTTTACTAGAAAAAGATGTGTGCCATGTTAGTGGGAGGAAGTGCACAAGGAGATAATTTCAAATGACAGTTGAGCTAGGAAGTTATGATATGGATGGTGCATGTTGGACCTAGGATCTGATGTGAAAATCTTTCCAAAAAAATAGTGCAAGTTGATGGGTAAACCAAAGTTTGTGTCTTCCCCTATTGAACTCAAGATTTCCAACCAATACAAAATTTATCTCATTAGCAGGTTATAATAAGTGAAAGTGAACATAGATGGCGGTAAAAAATAAAGTAGACTTTGAATTGATCAAGATTATGGATGAATCAAAACCCTTATCTATCTCTACTTGGAATTGAATGGGAATTGAGAACAATGCCATACTAAATTTGAAGCAATGGAAGATGTCCTTTGATAAATACACTTTGTGAACTATTTAACCACTAGATACAAATGAGGGAGACATATATAATGAGCCTGTAAATGAATATGCACAAAGCTCGACTATGGAAAACATATACAACATCACAAGATGCAAGGAAGACTATGAATATGATAACCGATGAATACTTGAGCTGGAGAATTGTCTATTCCTATGATATAGATTCCAATGATGCAAAGGAAATAAAAAATAATAATTTCTATCAAGTATCAACCATGAGATGCACATGAATCACCAAATAAGTGCATTGGATCATATCAGAGTTTTGTGAGCTACTGAGATTTAAACGAATGGGCTTGATAGAGATATTTATAACACAAGTGGAGGAGAGTGTTCTTGATATCTAAAGGATTCGGGCCATGGATCAAGTATTCAAAGGAATCTATGCATGGCAGTGGGAAACACATCATGTATATCTACAGGAATGAGAACAAGTGATGGAGTGTATCAAGGTAAGGTTCCATCCCATGAATAAAATTTTATTAATGAGGCAATGCAATGGTACCTAAGATCCTCGAGAACATATTTTTTTCTCGCAATGGCACTCGATACACAATATTATTCCTAGTCCACAATGGGTCCATCAATTTGTCCATACCATGGATATTGTACCGAAAATACAATACATCTAGGAACAGATGGGAAGGAAAACAAGGAACTAAGAGAAAGTGAGTAGTCAGTTCTACAAATGTTAAAGTTTAGATTAGAGGTCCTTTCCTAGAGAGATATTTTGTTAACGATCAAATATTTCCTCTTCCATCGACAACTCAAAGACACCATGCAAAAACATTTCAACACATGCCATAAGGTGATGGAAAAATTGAAGAAAATAGTATGTTCTTGAAAGGTCCTTAGGGAGTTCAAATCAAGGAAACTAAGGGTGAGAATGTAGTTCAAGGAAACGTAAATTTAGCAACACTCAATGGGAGGCCATTACAGGGGATGATAGATAGAAATCAATTGAAGAATTATCATAGCCCATAGGGTTTGGATGCTTGATGATAGGAGGCATTGTGTAACAGGTAAACACATAGTATATAAGAACTGCACAGGGTTAGAGTATGAATTAGAAGTATATTAATCATAAGATATGTAATAATTAGTTATATTAGACAATTCAAGACAATAAGGTAGGACGAGGTAGGTCCTACAAAAAATATATTTGGAATATTCATAGGAGATTAGGGTATAAATGCTTGAGTACAAATGAAATGATGGTATAGCTAGACACGACAGGTGGCTACCAGGAAACAAGTGGACACAATGAAATAGAGGTCAATATCTAGTGTTAGGAGAGGTCATAATAACATGGGGAATTGCAATTAGTTATGGAAATAATTCCCAATGGTGTACTAACAGCTATGGAAATAGATCCTACTATTGTTTGGCATTAATGACAACCGTGGGCCTAGGTAGATAGTTAAGAGGCCAGATATTTTTAGGAGAAATTAAACCAACAAGTATTTAATTCTTGAATGCACCACTTCCATTCATTATTTTCATAGAGAGATCAAAGTGTAGATTAGAAATAAAAATATAAAGCAGAGAGTCAAGTGAAGAGAGACCAAAATGTAAAGAGAATTATAATTTTAATTGAATTAGTGTTTGGAATTCAATGCACAGAACCCTTCAGTGAGACCTTAGTAGAGAGCCTAAGCAAAGTACGGTAGTACAACAAACCAAAAACCCTAATAAGTCAATTAGGATAATGGCTCCCTCAAGTAAGTCAAAAGCTTGAGAAAAGGTCAAGTAATTAAGGGACCAACATATTCCCAAGCTCGAAATCCCGACTGAGGTAAGTATTAGAGGATCTCTATTAGGAAGGGTTTCCACAACTTAAATACACAGATTACAACATATAAGATGAGCCACAGATCTCTGATTTTTTCTTTGATATAACATCCATGGTTTTAATCCCTGAAATTATATTGTAATTGTATAAATGTGATTTATGTTGGTGAGACGATATGTTTGGGGAAAAGAGGCCATATTTACTAATATGGATAGGGGATGAGCTACGCAAATGGTACATTGAAATTATTGATAATATATTAATCATTGGATGCTATACAAAATGGATGAAGAACAATGGGGGGATATGATTCCACAAGAGAGAGGGGTCTAAGGGGATTTTATTCATGGGTATTAATCCCAAACATACATTCCTAAATTATTATTATCATTGTGTATAACCTTCTTAATTGTTGTTGAGTGTTCACAAAGACAAACATTAAACTCATGTCAGGGGGTGGGTGTAAAGATTCACATCCCATATTTATTGGAGAGCATGGCTTGAAGTAGAATCATCTTTTGGAAGAGTGAGAGTCAAGAAAGAAAGGGAGAAGAAGGTAAATTTGTATGCAGATGGGGTAGTTTTTACATCCAATGCTTGGGAAACAAGAGAAGAGTTGAGTGTTGGGATGATCCAGGTGGATATCGGGGGCCACCCATCTTTTCCAAATGGCTCAAAAAAGTTTTCTAGCCATTTTGGCAATTTACTATTTTTAGCAGGTTTTAACTTCCGGGGCCATTTTGAGGGCCTAAATGAAGGTTTTTCAAGATATAGGTTCTCAATGATAGCCAAAGGCATGATTGAGGCCCCAAAATGAATCTCCTCGATGATA
>ML780203.1:420259-432673 GCA_009831015.1 Picea engelmannii
TGACTTTTGGCGCTTCATCTCCTAGGGTTAGGTTTTTGGATGTCTAGGACTTTTGGCATTCCCGTCTATTGTAAAAGGGCCTTCCAAGCCTCATTGTAACCATCTTCTTGCGAATGCGAGTAGCCGTCACATCTCTTCTCAGAGATAAGCTGCCACCATTCTAGCGAGTCTTTCACTCTGTATTTTACAGTCTCTGTACATTTCTTTCATTAATAGAAATCGTGTATTACTGTATCTCTGTGTTTATGGTTGCATCTCTGATATATTTCTATTATATTACTGGATATATGCGATATCTCTGTGTATTTATTTATTATATCTCCACTCTCATTTCGTGCCGAAAATAATCCGGATCATGGGAAGAGAAATAGCCATGTTGTGCTCGAACGTAGCCATGGCCTGTCTATGTTTTATGATAAGAAAGAGACATGTTTTCCTTTAAAACGATATGTAATCCTGTAGATCATTTTCCTGTTAAGGAAATGGCTCAAGAGCCTTGCGAAGGTAGTTGTCAACACTCCTAAGTCAATTGAGAGTTCATGAAGTCCCCACCTATGATATTCCTAGCCAATAGAGTGAACTAGAATCCTTTATAAATGAATGCTACAACTCAAGGGACTATGATAATTGAAGGAGGTATATTCCTTTGGTTGTGTAGGTTGTGGGGAAGAGAGAGATTGTAGATTGGAACTGTTAGAGGAGAAGAACCTGGGTTTTGGGTTGATGAGTGTGGAGAGTGTATAGCCAGAGGGAGAAATATCCTTTTTGACTCATATCCTCAAGTCTACGATGACCTTATATTGAAAGAAAGTGAACAACAACTCCTATGTATGGGACGTACACAACTAGTTGGTTAACGATTAACATATAAGTTCTCCTTTGTCTTACTATGTTTATTCCACCATGAAAATGGTTTATATGAATGTTGTGTGTTTGTTGTGTGCTTAATGGATTCATTATCATTTTTAATATATGTTTTTAGATGCATTTAGAACCCTAGTATTAGTCAAATGGTTAAATATGTGTGTGATATGTAGCTGGCAAGCTGGAGGAATTCGTTAAGTAGAAAATATTAATTTTAAAGTGTGTTTTCCACTCGTAATGTTCCTCAATTGGACTAGGGTATGTTACATTATCGTATCATAGCTCCTTCTTCAACACTAGACCCATATGATCCAAGAACCAGTGTGAATTTAGGAAAAAAATCTATTAAAAATTTTGATCTATGATGAATTTGGGGGAAACAGGGAAAATTAAAGCGAAATCCCCAAATTCGTGAGAAAATTCAAGTTTTAAATTCCTAACAATTATTGAAGAGATGATATGGGGAATTAATCTTCATATTTGTATAGTTAAAATTCAAGTTGGAAGGTCAAAATTCATGTTGTAATGGCCATTGTAGAATTGGGTTGTGTTCGGTGAATCGATGGCCAAGATCATGTTTGATTTTGAGATCAACAACCTAGATTCATTGTATTAGATTTACAAACTTATAAGTTTTTCGGAGTTGGAAAGGTCTACTACCTCAAATTTCAATATCCATTTTTGGAGATTTGGAAGTTGGAACATATCAATGGTCAAGATCATCATGAATGGAAGATCGACAACCTAGATTCATATATGATTTGGTTGAAAATTTGTAAGAGTTGGAGTTCTCCAAAATAATTCGTCGATAGCCGATGGTTCATTCAGAAAAATTGGTGAAGTGTTATGTTCTCCAATGCAAATAAAATAACACAGAGAGAGCTTTTCAATGAGCTATTATAGGCAAAAAATAAAGATCGTATGGAAAAGTTACAATTGAAACTATAGAGGGTATATCTTTGACATCAATATAGTTACAAAGGGTATTAATCCTTGCTCAGAAGTCCATTTTGGGAAAATGGAAATATTGTGAACCATAGAATACAGTTGCGGAGCTATATTTTGAATTTGGGTATAAATAAATGTGAAAGAAGAGAAGGAAGTCACTTGTAGCATATGGGGACAAAAGTGTAAAATAGTCAAAACTTATGTGGGACACAACTAACAATATAGATCTCGGTTAAGGGTGAAAATTTGATAAATCATTCATAAGGTAGTAATGAACATAACTACTTGAATTTCTATCAAAATCCAAAGGAAATTGGTGTAGGGATGCATGATTGGAGCATCAGTTTGACAATCTAACAGTTGTTGTGAATTCAATGTTAGTATTAATATCTATATCATATAGAAGCGTTTCCTTGGTTCCTAACAAAATGACCTCTGTTGGTGGAAAAATTTGGTGTTTGAGATTAGTTTTCACTTAGGAGAAGGTGCACAAAAATTAGTAAACTGGAAATATTCAATTTTCTATGAATTTCTTCTTAGTCCTCGGAATTGAGATGTTGCATTATTTTGTCATTGATGTCAAAGAGTTGATGTATTTTCATAGTATCATTGATGTATTTATTGATGGCCTAGGTTTTCATTGATGTAATTGATGTCAAAGGATTGATGTAATTAATGTCAAGTGGTGTCATAGTGATGTGTTGGTTGATAGGAAGAAGTTTCATATTTGATTTCATGTCATGACTGATAGGAAGTACCAAATGGATAAACTCCAAATTGGTCCCCTTATGGTTAAATACCTCACGGGAAGATTCTTTGTGAAGTCCAAATGGTTAAGTGGTTGAGTCATCCTAACAGTTTGGTTAGCAAACCCAAGTTTGTTTGAGGAATAATGTTATGAATATCACTGAATGTGTTAGTAAGACTACTCTAAATGGATAGTTATTTTCATTCCATTTCTGGTGATATGTGGAACATCACATAACTCCTCACGGTTACAAAGTTATGGCCATGTGAAGTTGGATAACCCTCATGTGTTGTCTAGAAGCCCCTAGAAGGTCAAGAAGCCAAATTATTCTAGAAGTTCCTGGAGGAAATTTGATTATTCAAAGTGGTTAATCATGGTTTAATTGGTTGCAACAAGAAAACAATTAAAAATAAATTAGTTGCAACTAGCAGTGGAGAAGTTACTATTTGTGAAGAAAGTAGTTATAAGTGGACAAGTGGTTACAAGTAGGTTAGCCCCAAAAATAAGGAAGTTGGCTAGAGTTGGTTAGATGAGGAAGCTACTTGGATAAGTATAAATAAGAGAGAAAGGGTATCCTATGTGTGAATCTATTGAGTATATTGAAGATATATTCTAGTGAAATATTCATTGCATGTACTCATGGACGCATTAGAAGTTCCATAAGTATGAGGTTTTGACCGAGAAATTTTATGAGGTTTAGAAAACCCTAGTTTTCTAAAGTAGTGCACATGATGAAGTGAGCCAGGGTGCGTATGTACGTGAGATAAAGGAGAGAAGGGACCATAAAATTGAGAAGGATATGACAAAATTGAGTAAGTGTTGGTTCCAGTTTCCTAAAGTTTGAAGAAAGTTCCAGATAAACATTCTACAGGTTCAGATCTTCTACAAAGGTTCTGGTATGGGTAAATATTTTATTGATGTTAGACTTTCTCATGGTATGTTGAATGATTAAGGAATTCCTTGTATGGTTGTATTGATATCTGAATAGGGTAGTTGGTTGGTTGAGTATTTCAGTTATGTTCTGATTGAGAGATATCCATGATCTGTGATTTTATATGCATGAGGAGCATGCATAGGTTGTTGGATGGTATAGATGTTTTTGTGATTCGTTATGGTACAAATTGGGAAGTGACATGCAGATTGCAGTGACGGGTCACAAGTGGATGTGCTAGAGCTAAAAAGGATATGAAGGGCTAGAAGGTTGAAGTTTCAAAAACCCTAGTTTTTGAAGGTGTAAGAAGGCTGAAAGAAGGGAGAGCACATACATATGCATGCTATAGTATAGGCATGATGCATACATACACGTGATGCACTATTGAAATTTCATGTACCTGTTGATAGACTTGGTTCTATCCACAAACATGGTCTTGTACTTGACAATTCGATTTCTCACATCTCAATTGGTGTTGAGATCTGTAAGTTGAGTCTTGCATTAAGAGTTGATGGTCTTGCGGATTTGTTTATCTATTCAATTGATTTTGATAATGTCAATGTTTCATCGAAACCTGCACAGGAGATATATCTAAATAAAGTACAAAAAAAGTTCATTAAGAAAGGAAGAGAGATTCAAAATGGAAGAATGAGAAAATATATTCAAACTACTCCAATGAGTTGATGATTCATACACAAATGATGATCAATATGATACAATGAATCAGTGGAATAGACTCATATATAGGAAAGAACATGCATAATATCATAACACATGAATGCATAATAGAATATTAGTGACGATCTAAATAGAAAGTCTAAAATAGAACTAGTCAATTAAGTCCCATTGAACTAGTGTGCCGAAAATAAAAATTTCTCCAACACTCCCTGAACATCACTATGGAGTAAAAAATGAGTCTCGGCTACTAGGCCATATTAGGTACTCATGTAAAATGAAACTAATGAACACTCGATAAAAATGAGGAAAAAAGGAAAACCATGTGGAAAAAAAACACCCCCTTAAAAGACAATGCATCAAAAGAAGAAAATGAAGTTGCTAGGAAATTGTGTTCTTCACTCCAAGATGTTCTTGCAGATTCTGAAAAACTTTGTCCAGTGAATGTCTTTGTGAATATATCGACAGTTTGTTCATAGGAAGGAAATAATTTTATATCAATGGTCCTGTCATGTATTATATATCTGATGAAATGCATGTGGGCCTCAATGTGTTTGGTTCGATGTCGTTGTACTAGATCTCTAGAAAATCTTAGTGTACTCTGATTGTCACACCATATGACAATCAAACAGTGAAACTATATACCAATCTTGGTAAGGATGTGTTGAAGATAAAGTTCTTGAATGACATAGTTGACTACTCCTTTATACTCGACCTTTGCGGAAGATAAATAAATGGTTGATTTTTTCTTACTTGACCAAAAAATAGGGACTGAACCCAAAATGAGAGTGTACCTGGAACTGGACTTGCAATTTATGCCATCACCAACTCAATCTGAATCTGTGAAGCCTATGATATCCAATGCACAACCAACTTCATAGTGAATCCCATAACTCATGGTTCCCTATACATATATGAGGATGCGCTTGGAAGCCTTCTAGTGCAGATCATGGGGTTCCTTCCTATATCTAGAAATTGATCCTACTGCATATGAGATATTTAGACAGGTGTGGGTGAGATACAGAAGACTCCCCAACAACTATCGATACAAAGTATTGTCCACTAATGGTGTATCCCCACCATCCACAAGTCTGATCCCATATAAGAAGGGTGTAGGTGCATACTTACATTCTACCATGTGGAATCTATCCAGAATATCCCTGACATACTGAGTCTGAGAAAGTTTGATTCTTGAAGCATCCTAACTAATCTCAATACCAAGAAAGAAATGAAGTGGACCCATGTCGGTCATAGAGAACATGTCATGTAAAATATCTTTGACCACATCAATGGCTGAAGCAAATCTACCAGTTATCAAAACATCATCAACATAGAGTACTAAAATCATCAAAGATTCAGTAGTCCTCAGCATGTAAACATTGCAATCCAATTTACATATAACAAAATCATGTGAAAGTAGATAATAATCCATATTTTCATACCATGCTCTAGGTTCTTTCTTGAGGCCATAGAGTGACTTCTTCAGTATGCATACTAAAGATGAGTTTTGAATGAATCCTTGTAGCTGATCCATGTAGATATCCTCTAAAATATTACAGTGAAGAAAATAATTCTTCACATCCATCTAGTGAACTTCCCATCCTTTGGCTGCAACAATGGATAGACCCAAGTGAATGGATTCCATCTTTTCTATAGGAGAAAAGGTCTCATCATAATCTATCCCACGAATCTGTTGAAATACTTTTGCAACTAGTCTTTCTTTATACATGCTCACATGACCATTTTCTTTTCTCTTGGTCCTATAGACCGATTTGCACCTGGAAAGTTTCCTCCCTGGTGGAAGTGGAACCATATCCCAAGTCTGATTCTCTAGGAGTGAGTCACACTCCTCTTCCATGGCTTATTTCCATAATGGATCGCCCACAACCTTATTGTAGGTCCATGGATCTGAATATTCAACCATATAACAATGAATGGGAATCACAGCTTCAGAAGTTGAGAGTACATGGGAGGGATCCTCATGCTAATCTCGAGTCCTCCTCAAATCCAATAGATTCCCTACAAGGTTTCTTTCCACCTGAAGTGTGGATTGTGCCCACTTGGGAATATATTGAAGCTCCAATGCTGGCTCCTCATATGGATGTACTATGTACTCAAATCCATGTACATAATCCTATGAATCTGACTCTGAATATGATTATGAATCTGAGTGTATGGAATCATCTTCTTTGATGTCTGGAACTAATGGAGTCACAAGAGTATCTTCATGTTGCACTGGAGTTGCATGCAAATGAATCTCCTCAAACTGAACATTGTGCTCAATGATGAGCCAGTCAATAGAGGGATCAATCAACATGTACCCCTTCACATCATCTAGATATCCCACAAATATGCAAGGTGTTCTCTATGGACCTAATGCTTTCCTCTTTTTAAAAGGAATATGGGCCCATGCACGAGATCCAAAGATGTGCAAGTCTGTGACATCCGATTTGTCATGTGTCCAAGCCTCAAACGGTGTCATGTCCTAAAAAAATATATATGGATATATTTTTTGTATATAAGATACAAAGTTAAGTTCCTCAACCCAAAGCTTGGAAGGAAGAGACCTCACCTGGAACATGAAATTGGTCATCTCCCTGAGAGATCTTTTCTTCCTTTCAACAACTCCATTCTATTGTGGAGTGTATGGAACTATATGTTGTAACTGGATACCAGCCTCACAACAAACATTTTAAACATCTTTTTTGATATAGTCCCCCCCATTGTATATATGAAGGATCTTTATTTTCTTCCTAGTCTATGTTTCTAATAGATCTTTGAAGTCTTTGAGATGCTCAAATAATTCAAACTTTTTGCTGAGAAAATAAACCCAAATATAACGTGAATAACCATCAATGAATGTAAGGACATAGCTTTCTTTTCTGATGGACGGATGTGGAAATAGACCCATGATATCACTATGAACAAGCTCCAAGGAAGATGAAGCTCTCTGTGCCTTCCCTTTTTCAAACTTTTGTTGAGGATGCTTGACAAGAATGAAACCTTCACAAACTTCTTTCCATAATGGATTGCCCACAACCTTATTGTAGGTCCATGGATCTGAATATTCAACCATATAACAATGAATGGGAATCATAGCTTCAGAAGTTGAGAGTACATGGGAGGGATCCTCATGCTAATCTCGAGTCCTCCTCAAATCCAATGGATTCCCTACAAGGTTTCTTTCCACCTGAAGTGTCGATTGTGCCCACTTGGGAATATATTGAAGCTCCAATGTTGGCTCCTCATATGGATGCACTACGTACTCAAATCCATGTACATAATCCTATGAATCTGAGTCTGAATCTGATTATGAATCTAAGTGTATGGAATCATCTTATCTGATGTCTAGAACTAATGGAGTCACAAGAGTATCTGCATGTTGCACTGGAGTTGCATGCAAATGAATCTCCTCAAACTGAACATTGTGCTCAATGATGAGCCAATCAATAGAGGGATCAATCAACATGTACCCCTTCACATCATCTGGATATCCCACAAATATGCAAGGTTTTCTCTATGGACCTAATGCTTTCCTCTTTTTAGAAGGAATATGGGCCCATGCACGAGATCCAAGGATGTGCAAGTCTGTGACATCCGGTTTGTCATGTGTCCAAGCCTCAAAAGGTGTCATGTCCTAAAAAAATATATGAGGATATATTTTTTTTATATAAGAAACAAAGTTAAGTTCCTCAGCCCAAAGCTTGGAAGGAAGAGACCTCACCTGGAACATGAAATTGGTCATCTCCCTGAGAGATCTTTTCTTCCTTTCAACAACTCCATTCTATTGTGGAGTGTATGGAACTATATGTTGTAACTGGATACCAGCCTCACAACAAATATTTTAAACATCTTTGTTGATATAGTCCCCCCCATTGTATATATGAAGGATCTTTATTTTCTTCCTAGTCTATGTTTCTAATAGATCTTTGAAGTATTTGAGATGCTCAAATACTTCAAACTTTTTGCTGAGAAAATAAACCCAAATATAACGTGAATAACCATCAATGAATGTAACGAAATAGCTTTCTTTTTTGATGGACGGATGTGGAAATAGACCCATGAGATCACTATAAACAAGCTTCAAGGAAGATGAGGCTCTATGTGCCTTCCCTTTTTAAAACTTCTGTTGAGGATGCTTGACAAGAATGAAACCTTCACAAACCCCTTCAGAAAAGTAAATATTTGGCAAGCCTTTGACCATTCCTTGCTTGTAAAGTCATTGCATGTGTTGACACTCATAACTGAAATGGGCTGAAGCAAATCAATATCAAGGTAACCTTGAACCACTTTGGATTGGGAGCTTCCCCTTCCAACCCGAGAGGGATCTCTCGAACAATGTCACAATAGGATTTTAAGTAGCGTGAAAAAGGTGGGCAGATTTATGGGTAAAATATGGTCTTGGATTTGTGGGGTTTGAGGGTTAAACCAGGAAAAAGGTCCATTGGGCATGGAGTCAAATGAAAACCGAAAAAGAGATAATAGCAGAGATTAAATAACTTGCAGAAAGTGAGGCAAAGTGGGTCTATCTTTCAGTGCTTTGATAAATCATGATGTGGTAGGGGAAAGAAAAAGAAAGGCCGACGTAGAAAAGGATACATGTAGAGTTCTGAAAATGTAGATTGGTCTTACACAACTGATAGTTGGTGCAGAGGAAAGGCAATAAACAAATACAGAAAACCCAAATCCTTTCGTTACAATAGTGGTCATACTAAAGTGTAACGAAGCCCATCAGTTAGAGGAAAACAAAATGTACTGTAGTCGTACTGGATTAAGGAAGACATAAGGCTATGGTAAAACATTTCAGCTGTGAGTAAGGAAACACATAAATGAAATCCAAATAGTTTTAACACATCTGAAAGAGAAGAAAAACATGCTGAAAGAAATCGACTGTGATGAATCTCACAGTCGCAAGCAAAAATCATTTTTATTATTCCAGTCTGGTTTACAAAACTCATTCATTACAATGGAAATCTCTTCGAAAGAAGTTTTTTCAGTGTTGCGCTCATGCACCCCCTTTCCAATGTTCCATACATCAGTCTTTTAAACAGAAAAATAAAACTTTTTGTCTTCCAGGAATCTGAAGCGGTTTGTCTTCCTGGCACCCTACGACTGACATAAGCATTGCTGGCTCGTTAGACCGTTGCTGAACATTTTGACACCTCGACATCCCTGCCTTGATACTTAATCGATTCAAATTCAACATGGTTTTGTCGAATTTGAGTTTGCACGAGTCACATGGGTTTCTCTAGATGGATTTTGCAACTTTCTTCTAGACCGTGGAAACAACTTCATTGACCCTCAATGAATCAACATATTTTCAGATATCTTCTTGTCATGCTCAAGTGTTGTAGGCACTCAGGCTTCTAGCTTGGTTCATTGTTACTCCATTTCCACCTGGTTGAATAGAAAGTCTGCACACTAAGTTTCTCTTCTCTTCACAATATTGAATAAAGCATTTAATTCAAACCTTCTTTGCTCTAAATAGGAATAGAAGATTAATAACTGAATCAAGTTGCCTCCTGCAGAAGGGATCCTAACAGGCAGTGGAGGTTGGCAGCCTGGTTTTCCCGACAACTGGAAAATTCAAGAGCTCCAATAGGTCTAGCCTGCTTATAATAATGTTATTATACATGTCTACTAAGGATGCCCTTGCTCACTATTTCTCTACTGGTCTGAAATGAATATTGTCATGACATTACTTAAGAAAAAAACATTTTGGTTGCTTCTTAACCATGAAGTCATACATATGCTTCCTAAAGTGAATCTTTATTTTTCAGAAAACAGTAGAGTACATAACACATCAATTGAATCTAGAAGAACTCTAACTAGGAACTACTGAACTTCTTTTATTTTGATCCATAGACAAAGGCAGCAGCAAAGCAGGTCTCTGTTTGAATCATCCAATTCGTTGCATCCTCTCAGCCCTTAACCTTGCACGAATAGTTTTAGTATGCTTCACGTGTGCTTGTAATAGTTGATGCTCAGATATATTTTCTAAGGGCTCCTCCAACTCAGAACCAATTTCAATTTTTGTCCCCTTCTCTTTGGCATCTTCTATACTTTTATCCTTGCTACTTTCTGCAACACCTGCGGATAATGGTATGGGAAGAGGCCTTACACTGTCCCAAGGAACATGATGATCTTTCCTCGGTATATCATTGCGAATCCAACGCCGACAAAGTGCATAGAGGGAGTCTGAATCAGTATTTGATAACCTCACTCTCTTTTCATTAATGGTCACTACAAAAGCATTGTCAATGCCCTTGTCCCTGGCATCATTAGTACATTGATTAGCATCCACTCCATTGAAGGGATTCACAACTATGGTTGCCTGAACAAAACAACACTGCTCTTCTCTGATAAATTGTGAAGCACAGAGAAATGTAGAGAGAAAAGAATAGTATATTCAAATGCATGAATCAGTACAGAACAGAACTGAAGTAAGTTGAAGTAATGAAGAGTTATCAACAATAGGAAAATAGCTGAGCTTATATATGCTCAATCAAGACAGAAATAGAAAGTACAAATGTCCATTACAATTGTCCAGTACAGCTGGCAGTGTACGGTCAAACTGTTGAGGGTACAATATATTTAACACTCCCTCTTAGACTCAACAGTTACAAGCAGCAGCACTGACTATGCCTAAGTGTTGTCTCTGGAAGTCAAAAACTGACTTTCCTAGTGGCTTGTTGAAAATATCAGCAAGCTGATCTCGAGAACCACAAAATTGTAGTGCAATGTCACCATTATTGACTAACTCGCGTATGAAATGAAACCGAGTGTCAATGTGTTTACTCTTCTTATGAAACAGATGGTTCTTGGATAATGCAATTGTTGATGTATTGTCACAGAAGATAGGAGTTGGATCCTTTTTTGTTTGTGACATGTCTTTCAATAATATTCTCATCCATACAGCTTGACAAGAAGCTGAGGTAGCAGCTACATACTCTGCCTCTACAGAAGATATTGATACAACTGGCTGCTTCTTCAATGCCCATGAAATCAGGTTCGTGCCCAGTTGAAAAACATATCCTGATGTACTTTTCCTATCATCTAGGCTACCTGCAAAGTCACTATCTATGTAACCAGAGAGTTGATCACTATCAGATTGAGTGTACCATAAACCAAAATTGAGAGTTCCTGCAACGTATCTCAAAATTCATTTTGCCATTCTCCAATGAGAATCTTTTGGTGATTCCATGAATCTGGAAACAAGGCTCGCTGCATACATGATGTCAGGCCTAGTTGTTGTAAGATACAACAAGCTGCCTACTAAACTTTTGTATAAAGTAGAATCCATTGTGGGACCTTCATCATTCTTGCTTAATTTTGTGCCTAAAGGTATGGGTGTTTCTGTTGGATTGCATCCTTCCATGCGAAACCATTTGATGATGTTTGCTGCATAATTTTGTTGATAGACAAAAATGCCTTTGGTTGATTGATGAACCTCAATGCCTAAAAAATATTTCATTGTGCCAAGATCTGTCATCTCAAACTCAGATTGCATGGCATGTTTGAAATCTGTTAGTTCTAGATTTCATGTGTAAATCATGTCATCAACATATAAACATACAATTAGTATTTTATTGTGCTGATCTATTTTGGTATAAAGTGTGGGTTCATTTTGGCTTCTGCTAAAACCACTTTTGATCATATAAGTGTCAATTCTGTTGTACCAAGCTCTTGGAGCTTGCTTTAAGCCATACAAGGCTTTCTTCAACCGATACACTTTGGTTGGGTGCTCTTGGACTTCAAACCTAGGTGGTTGATCGACATAAACTTCTTCTTCTAAAAATCCATTTAGAAATGTTGACTTAACATCCATTTGGTATACTTGCCATTTGTGTTGTGCTGCTATGGCCAATAGAGTTCTTACAGTGTCTAATCTTGCTACTGGAGAAAAAGTTTCACCATAATCAGTACCTGGTTGTTGTGAGAATCCTTTGGCAACAAGTCTTGCCTTGTGCTTTTCAATCTGCCCTTTTTCATTTAGTTTGGTTGTGTACAACCACTTGACACCAATACTCTTTTTGTGTCTTGGCAAATCAACAAGATCCCATGTCTTGTTCTTCTCAATGGAGTCAATTTCTTGGTTCATTGCGTGAACCCAATGTGGCTCCTTGGCTGCTTCCTTAAAGGATGTGGGTTGACATGACATTAAAGCAAAAAGATTATGTTGCTCAAAGTCATCCAACTGTTGATGGATTTCTCTCAAACTTCGAGTTCTCTGATTCTGTGGTTCAGA